>JARHVA010000380.1:3675000-4217500 GCA_037957365.1 Torreya grandis | reverse complement strand
GTTGTGTCTAATATTTCAAGAGTCATTATATCAATGATATCTTTATAAGCATCTAAATTTTATGAAGGTGGTGATTGAGTTAACTAGCCAAGAAGCCTAGTAAGGCACACATTTAGGACTGTGTGTTTTGAAATAGTGGGTACAATGTGTGAATAAGATGATCTGATAGAATTTATGAACATAGAATGAAGTGATAAATATTTTATATAATTTTGAATAATTTTAGTTATCATGGTGAAATAAAATAATCCAACTGAAAACTGTACACACTCAGAACTGCCCTAGCAGTCACCTATAGCCTACATTGAAACGAGACTTGAACAGAGATGTTATGATGTTTTGGAGTCTTCAAGACTTTATGAATGGTTTTTAGATATCACCAAAACATTTAAAATCCATTATAAATGTTTTTAAATAGTTTTGAGAACCTAAAAATATCTAAACATAGTCAAACTACCAAAAACACCACCTACAACCTCATAGCTTGAATATGGTCTTAAACGGTGATGATGAAGGTCATAAGTTTCAATACATTGAGAAGGTATAAAATATAAAAAAAAAGAAACTGAGCTATTGAAAATTATTTAGGTTTTTTTTGAAGGCTATGGAGCCTCATACATAGTCAAAATGCCTCAAAACATCATCTACAGCCACATACTAAAGGTTTTGATATTAAGACATTAATAGTGGTGCAGTACTAAATTTCCAAGTTTTATGATGAGGTACTCAGATATTTCAATAGTATGATTGAATTAAGGTTTAAATTAATCAATATGGTCCTTCAAACTTCAATATTGATAGACTAGACCTAAATGGATCTACACAATCCTTGGTTAAACTACTTCTGCCTACCTAGTCAAGAAGAAGTTGTTTGTCTAAGAAAGAGATGTATGTGGAGATTGGAGGATATTATTAGTAACTATAGAGCATCATATATCTATCTAATTCCTTTAAGATAGATAAACATTATAAACCAATTCTACCAACCCAGGCAAGGAAAGACATAGGCCTATTAGCCCTTGAAGTCTATGTTTGTTGGAAGGGCCTTGAGGTCTGTGTGATGACTAAGGGAAAGCAAGGTATAGTTTTTGAACAAGATTACATAGTGTGATATCACCTCATGAATAACTCATCTCAATAAAATTAAAATATCACATTTATCACCCTATTTTAAACCTTGCATAGTCCTAATGTGCATACATAGGCCTAGTAGACAGGGCAGACCTAAGAAGTGGTGAAGCATTCAATGGAGTGAATTGAATACTTAGGAACCTTGAGAATTTGATAAGTAAATTTTAATTCATTCCATAAAGGTTTCATACCTAACAAGAATGGAACTTAGACCCTGGCTCAGTCAAGCATAGTCTTAATGACATACACAAACCCAGACTTATTTTGACAGTCAAACCAAGAAAGATGATAAAGATAAGTTAGTTGAGTTGAGACTTGGACCTTGAGGAGATAGTGAATAACATTAAAAAACACTCCCTGGGTCATATACCATCCAAAATAGAATATAACGGGGCATGACAGTCAGTTAAAGTATGGTAGATGGTTTGGCCTAAGAAACCTAAGTCTAAGAATATTGAGATGTGGAGAGACTTGATGAATGATGGTGACAAAATAGACATTTTTAGAGGTATAGGTGGATATATCAGGCCTCATTAAGGTCATTTGATACCAAAACCAAACATAGACAAGCACCTATAGACTACAAACTTGCCTAGACCCCTCAAAATGCTTATTTTCACCCTAAGAGGTCATCTTGATTTTCTTGGCAAGGTCAAGAGGATTTTCAGTGGAAATTATGCTCCTAGGAGAAGTTATCCACCCTAATTTACTTCAATTTGTGGAATTTGTTAGATTATTCATATGTCCAACTTTATGAATCATCGCTAAGATTTCAAACCATTTTCATGCTGTATAAGAGGTTTATAGTCACTAGTTTGCAGATATGGACTTATAAATCACATTAAATGCCATAAATTGATCTTAAAACCTATTTTATGTCATTTAGGACTCCAAGTAGGTTCTTCACATGTACTTTAGATGTATGGATTATCAAAAATGCCTTATTTTGTGTGTTTTTTGGTGTTTTACATGGATTTTGGATAAATGGATACTTTCCAATTATTAGAGTAGGTCATCTGGTAACTGTGTTATCTCCTCAAATCAATAAATTTTCTCATGAACCCATATAAGTGACCAAAAAATCTCTATTTTGCAAGGCAGTCCAAATAGGTTTGTGAAGGGATGATTTTTAGCCATTTCATGGTTTGGGCATAAGCACAATGTTACAAAATCCCAAACTTGACATGGAGGTTTATCTTGTCATGGGTAAGGTGAATCACACACTTCCTAGAGGTTTCACAAGTGCATGAGGATCTTAGAGCTAAAATCCACTTTCTAGGCCTAATTGGCAGAAGAGATAGGCAGAAAAAGTAGACTTCCACTTGGCTTTAGCTCACAAAATTTGGCATGAAACTGTAAGATTATAGAGGGTCATATAATATGCCTTTATTTTTTTAATATAATCCATACAAATCTTACAAAAGGAAAAAAATAGGAAAAAGGCTACAAGGAATGAGGCGTAATTAAGGCTTTTGGTAGAGATAGACCTATTAGGTCTAGTTTTAGGCCTCAAAATGTATTTTTTCAAGTCCAATATGATGCCAATAGGTCATAAACTAATTTTGGATGGGTTGAGTTAACTAAAACCAAGTTTTGACACTTATGTGCAAAATAGGCCTAAGGAGATGAAAAGCCTTCTAGACACCTTGCAAGAGAATGGGGTGATATGTTAATATGAACATGTTGGGGTCAGATGAAAGGTTTCAAGAGAAGATAAAATATGCAAGAGAAATTAATATGACCACCAATAAGGCCACTTATCCTTCAACATTGCAAAAATAAGGAGAGTTTCAAGAAGCTAATCAAGGTTTCAATCATGCATTTCAACCTCCCATGCCACTTGGAGAGTTGGAGCATTTGAAGAGGAGAAACACATGGCATCCTAGACATATTGAAGCTATTCCCTAACTCTTATATTTTTTGTAACTCACATGACACTTGTCTACCTTCTCTCTCTTGTACACTTCTCGTCTCTCACACTTGTGCTATATTTTGAGGCACTTTGGCTTTGAAATGTATCCTCCACCTAGGTATGGCAAATCCATGCTCATTTTTTTTACATTTGATAGATAAAATATATAATTTTTTACCTCATTCTATGACTACATGTAGTGATAAAGCTATAAATGGTTGATCTTATCAAGTGTAGATGTATATCACCTTGTTTGTGTCCTATTTATCTTTCCTCATGTGGATTGTTTCTCTATTTTAGGTTGTAGTTGGTGTCATCAGGGGTCTCTTGTGGGTTTTGAAGTGTAATTATTCTTCCCTCTTATCCTTATAATGCCTTACCCTTCTACAAAACATTGATGCAATAGATTCATTTTAGGATGTGTGTATGTTCATGTTATCTTGTAGGTATTAGTGTATTATGCAATGTGTGGTAGTGGTCAACAAAGTTTGGTGCATCACTACTATAGTTAGGTTTATTTCATTTCTTTAATCCTTTTTCCAATCAATAAATTAGTGTATGATCCTAACCGATTAATGGGAGTTATCCCTTCAACCTAGAGGTTTACCCCTATTATAGACAACCCACAAGTCTAGGGGTATTCCCATGTTTAACCAAATTTGTAGAGGTTTGAACAACCTCCTCCAAGGGTGAATTTTTTTGTTATAATATATACTTGGACAATAAAAATTATTTCATATGATATGTTGAGGTAATTTGGTTCTTACTATAGTTATATGTATACATTATGTGTTTATACATGTTACTTGAGATTATTTCAAGTTCATTTGTTTTTGTTATCTTAGGATAGATAAATTTTATGTACACAATGATGTGCAAGAGTAAAAGTATCTAAGGAATTGATATTGGACTACATTGGTCATGGATTTTACAATTCACTAGATGTGTTTTCTCCCTAGTTGACACCTAACTTATTTCTTCTTATTTAGTTACGGTCACTTGTTTTGATTTTAAAAATTTTAGACATACTAACACTATTCATTCTCTCTTTACTAACAATTTTAGGCCAACTAACACTATTCATTATCTCTTGTTAATATTGTTAGTATTAGTTACTTATATGTTTCTTTTTTTATTCCACCTTCTCTGTTGTTGTAGTTCCCTTTCTAGTCCCAGCATTTTCTTCTCACTCTGAGTCTTTTCACCTTCCATTTTCTAGGATCATGTTCAAATTTATTTTACTCAACTCCTCATCATTCACATTTTCCTACACGTACCCCCATGGTGCCCAAAGTGACTACTCTATCTTGGCTAGAGTAGGTACCATGACCTTTTCCATAACTAGATTTTTTATCAATAGAGGTAGTTGTTTCAAAAATATCCCCCTGATTCCTTGAACAAATTGGTCTTGTGCAGTCTCAAAAGCTACGTATACTAGCATTACGAACTCGATAATGGGTTGCAATCACTTGTTTTAAGACTAATAGTTTTAGTTGGCCTAAAATTGTTTAAATCATTGATGGATATGGAGGATTTTGAATCTCCTAGACATAATTTTAGGCCAAATTGGTAGTCATTAATGGCTATGAAGGAGCTTGAATATCCTAGACACAATTTTAAATATTGTGAGAGCTTAAGACCTCTTGGAGACATTTTGAGAAGACTAATACCTCTAAAATATATCATACCTCTTGGAGACATTTGAGAATAATAATACCTATAAAATCTATCATACCAAATTTTTATTGAGTAAAAAATTTAGAAATGAAATAAAATGATTTTTTACAAAATCTTTATGACCCCAATGATGGTAATCATTTAGGAGTGAAGAAGGTGAATAGAGATGACTATAGTCAAGTCATCCTCCAAATATTCCTTCCCCTTTATCAAATATGAATTTTATAATTTGGAAAGTGAAAATGAAACCCTTTATAGGTTCCCATAAGGATCCCTTGGGTTTCCTCAACATATCCTAATTCGATGATTGAGGTAGAAGAAATACAACATGTGAGATGGAGTAATTCATCCTCAAGAAGCTAAGAAAATATATTTTAGACACTTTTTGATGTCCTATGAGGACTAAGAGATATTTTTGAACACTTTCCATGAAATTAATTCAACTTGAAAATATAATTAAATTACAAATTAAGGTCCTAATCGAGCCCTATGATTGGTTGTAATCGTTTGAGGTCCCATTTCAACCTTATTAAAAAATAGGACAAATCATTTTATCCTATAGTTACTTGAGCCATATCATTCATTTTATTTGAGTGTCCAATTTGATCCTTAGGGTTATGGGGCTCGCTAGGTTTGCATATGCAATTATAGGCTAGTTGAGGGCCTGTATGCACATTAGAGAAAGTAAGGCATGCACAGTTACATAACAAACTTGTGGCCACTTGTGCATTATAATTATGCTCATTTTTTCATGTGATTTGGATTCAACATGTTGTGTATCTTATGCCATGACATTGGCTAATGTATTGGTCATATGGGTGTGTATAATGTATATTGTACATTCTATAAAAATACCTATTTTAATTTGGCTTTCTTCATGTGAAATATTGGGCATGAAAAACATAGGCGAAGGAGATAATTATCCAACTCCTACATTAGAAAAAAAACATGATGAGTTGATGAATGACAATTAGTAAAGTTCAAATAAAATACTTATAGTGTAGTTAGTCACTACAAGAAGTGGGGATGTATCCAAGAAGGGAGAAACTCTCATTGAGTCTCTCTAATAGAGGGATAACATGATAGAATAGTAAGGGCTTGGGAATTATAAATTATATGTAGCACATTTATGGGAGTGCAAAAACATTGGTTCTTGGAACAGTTTGAAAAAATCTAGGTGTACATAGATAAAATTATTGTGGTATAAATTCCAATCATTGTAGGTGTGCAAGAAGATGATGTGGGAAGAATCATGGAAATTATGTCACAATTGTACGCATTCTTTGCTATCATAAGGGAGGCACTAGGAGACTGGAGGGTGTTCAAAGGGGATCTCATGAATATCATGGATTCAGTCAAGAATGTGTTAAAGGAGTCTACATATGTAACATGTGTTGAGTTGTTGAAAATATTGTGCTCCCAACAAGTGTAATAAATCTAACAAGTACCAACAGTGCATAAAACTCCACAAAGCTCCCAAGGCATCCAATGTCATAAATATAATCCACTCTAAGGGCATCATCTTCATCACAATAAATATTTTACCATGATAGTTAACTAATGACTAGATACCACTAACACAATAATATATACTTAACTTCTACAATTTTGTTATATTTTGGACTAGTATGAATTTTTGAAGGAGCAGTTAGTCACAATAAGAAGCAAGGATATAACCAAGAAGAAAGTCAATCTCACTAAGTCTCTCCAATTTAGGGACAATGTGATATAATAGTAAGGGCTTGGGAAGTATAAATTATGCGTAGCACATTTATGGGAGTGCAAACACATTGCCTTTTGAAACATTTTGAACAAATAAATGTGGGCATAGATAAAAAAAATTTGGTATAATGCCAATCACCGTAGGTGTTAGAGAAGATGATTTAGGAGGAATCTTAGAAATTATGTCACAAATGTGTATGTTATTCATTGTCATAAGGGAGGTGATAGGATATTAGAGGGTGTTCAAATGAGACCTCATGAATAACATGGCTTCAGTCAAGAATGTGTTGGAGGAATGTGCACATGTAACACTGCCTATTGTGATTCCATAAAGTGAAATAAATATAAAAGGCACTATCAGTGTATAAAACTCCATGAGGATCCCCAAGGCATCTAATGTCATAAATTCAATCCAATCTAAGGACATCATCTTCATCACAATAGAGCTCATATAAGGGTAGTTAGCTAGTGACTATGACATCACTGCAATAATAATATATACCTAATTTTTACAATTTTGTTATATTTTGTATTAGTACAAGTTTTTGAAGGAGAAAACTTTGGAAAAGTCTTTGAGTGCATGGGCAGGAAGGTTGAAAATTTGTAAAAGGTGGCTTCCTAGTTATATGTGCCTATTGAAGATCTATACATGGTGGTAGGTTGGTATGATATGTAGTTTAAACCCCAAAAGGATCCTTAAGTAGTGTGTAAATAGTGAAAATTGGTTAATAATACTTCTTTCTAAACTTTGAACAGAGCTTTGAAATAGAAACATTACTCAAAGTTCACCCAGTGGTCAATCACAATGAGACCCATCCTAATTCGACAATAAACTTTATCTCAAGTTGAAACAACTATTTAAGTCCAATAAAGTGTTATTAGGGGATTGGGGATGATAATTCACAATCATTTTATATAGTTATAGATGCAACATATATATATTTTGTAAGATTATTTATGTAATTAGATAAGAGAAATTAAATATTAAACTTTCCCTAGAACCAAAAAGTTGAAAAAATGAAGAGACGAGAAGTTGAGTAGTCATGTAAACTCTATAAGTAGTCAATAATTACAACTTTTAAAGTTTACTTCTTTTTAATTTGATTTTTGTTCATAGGTTGAACAAGTTTATGTGTACTTTTCTTGTATGATGTATCCCTAGCCATATACGTTATAAATCATAATATCATAATGATAGTTTGTTAGGACTAAAGTCCTGATACTAGATGTTAGATCAATGAAATATATCCTACAGTGCAAGTAAATTAATGTATAAAACAAGCTACATAAAAGAAAGACAAACAAGAGGACACATTACACAGAGATTACATGGAAACCTTATAATGTGCAAGGAAAAACCACGTGCAAAATGGTAGCTTCTAGACTTCATATTAACATAGTATCAATCTTTCTTCTACAATAGCTCCTCCATAGAAACTCCATCAGTGCTAACATACTAAGCACTCAATGCTTTCACATGAAGCATTCAGGTTGTGAACCAAGCTAAACTAGCCTATAAGATCCAACCTCCAAGCATGCAAGACCAAGGCTTTCATGAATCCACTAATTGGATGAATTACAAAGATATATTCATGCTTATTAATAGCATTTACAACATGAGAGAGGGGGCAGAGAGAATGAATAGTGGCACAAACAAATTCATCACATTCCATGTGGGTGAACAATGATCATCAAAAGTTGTCTATCTTCATATGCAAGGGTCAAAAAAGTGGTCCATCCACTTTATACAAGATTTAAGCCACTTCCATATGGATCCAAACATTGTCTCCCACTCCACAAGTGAGGACAAACATCAATAGTAACTTTTTTGTCTTCATTTTTCATGTGACCACATGAGTTGAAAAGATGCTTGCAATTATCTTTTGATTGTCTCCACACATGATAATCATGGGGCCCCTTATAAATTAGACCCACACCAACCCTTTTGTCTTTTGAATCATGTGACACCACCCATGTGACTACCAAGGACAAACCCATGTGCTTTGGTGGAGTGTTATGCCCCACTCCCATCAAATCAACCTGATCACTCATGGGATACCCTTTATGGTCCCTTACCACATCACTAATCAACCACATCACTAAAAACTACATCATTAACCATCCATATTATTTTCAAGCCACATCACCATGAATAGTGCTTATGAATAGTGATTTGTGAATAGTGACTTCACATCCTAACATTCTCTCACTTGAAGTCAATATACATAGGCTTTTACCACACTTGAGTATTCTACAACCAGTTGCTCATTAATGCCCTCTGATATCCTAATACAAACCCATTAGAAGTTTTCTTACACTATAAAAACTTCTCTGCCTTGATCGACTTTGTCAACATTTGCTCCACCATAGCAGATTGCAGCACTGAAGTGGCAAATCACTTATCCACTCATAGACCAATCCTCCAATGGGATTTTGCCATGAACCACTCATAACTCCCACTGATTGGGAATATTTAGTTAGGTTCTCACCATGGAATTATGAGGCTTTATACTCTTGATGAATCTAATACACAAGATAACAACATGTCTTCTCCTATTTTGAAACACTAATGGGATGATAACTCAAAATGAAAGAAGTGGGGTACTTCATTGTTCTCACATCCTTGTGCATCTCCATCTTTGGTTTGCTCCACCATATCACCTTCATTTCATGTGTTCCAACTAAACCATAAAAATAGTGATCATATTGGGGCCTGCATCCAATATGTCACAACTCATAGTAACAATCTCTGCTATCCATTTTGGCTCTTCATGAAGGTACTTAAATTCATGTACTACATGTGCGATGTCTACACCAACCCATACAGTGATTTCAATGCAAACCATCAACACCTTTACCTCAACTCCTTTTTTATTTTATCTCTCACTAAGAAATATCACCATGTAGGAATCACATTGCTCCAACTCTTTGAACAACAATTAGTGCACCTAGCACTCTTTGATAGCAATGAAGAGAGAAGATCTCACATAATTCAAAGTTAAGATTCTCCACATAGCCTCCAAGCTATCAACATGATACAAGTGGATCAATCACAGATCTAAGGAAGTCATCATGCTACTCGATGCATTACTACACCTATCAAATTTTTGAGCCAGCATCTAAAATGCACCTTGCTCTATCAAATGTTTCCCAACACCAACTCATTTGCCTATAGTATTAGTCCCTACATCGATTGACCTAACCAATCATGATAACCATATACACAACACTCCATCACCCTGAGACATATGGTCAACACCAGCCTTCTCCTTTTGGGAACACTAGGTCTCACTTGTTCATCTGCATCTTCATCTTCTTCTTCCTCAACTACATCAAAACAGGTACAACTTTAGGTTTGTTGTTACCTCTTTCCTTTACATGGTTTTTTCTTCACTACAACATCTTGGCTAACATGTGGTTAGTACGATACCACATCAAAACCCTTTGTATTTATTTCTAAGAACCATAAGGTCATCACCTTATCCTCCACCTCCTCCAAAGGAGTTTATCTTGCTCTTCAAGATGTAGAGTTGCTTCTCTACCAACAAGAACATTGTGTAGGTTGTTGACTTATTTGGCAAAGCTTTTTCATCCTTTTCTTCAACCCTCCTATGGGATTCTTCTCATTAACATGAAAAGATCAATATCTTCACCAAGAGAACCTCCACTTTCTTCCACAGAGAGATACATGCCAAAAATAAACTCTATTTTTTCATTTATCTCCAAATCTCTCCTCCTATCATGGTAGCTTCACCTTTCACATAATCAGCCAACAACCATGGATCTGATACCAAATGTTAGGAATAAAGTCCTAATACTACATGTTATATCAATGAACTATATCCTACAGTGAAATTAAATTAATGTGGAAAATAAGCTACATAAAAGAAAGACAAATAAGAGGACACATTACATACAGATTATGTGGAAACCTTGGAATATGCAAAAAAAATATGGGAAAAATGGTAGCTTCTAGACTTCATATTAACATAGTATCAATCTCTCTTCTACAATAGCTCCTTCATAGAAACTCCATCATTCTTAACATACTAAGCACTCAATGCTTCTACCTGAAGCATTCAGGTTGTGAATCAAGTTAAAGTAACCTACAAGATCCAACCTCCAAGCATACAAGCCCAAGGCTTGCATAGATCCACTAGTTGGATGAAATAAAAAGAGAGCATCATGCTTATAAATAGCATTTACAACATGAGAGAGAGAGAGAGAGGGGAGAGAGAGAATGAATAGTGGAACCCACAAATTTGTCGCCTTCCACATGGGGTGAATAATGATCATCAAAAGTTGTTTGTCTTTATGTGTAAGGGTTAAAAAAGTGGTCCATCCACTTTAGATAAGATTTAAGCCACTTTCATGTGGCTCCAAACATTGTCTCCCACTCCATAAGTGAGGACAAACAATAATAGTAACTTTCTTGTCTTCATTTTTCATGTGACCACATGAGTCCAAAAGATGCTTGCAATCATCTTTTGACTATCTCCACACATGGGAATCATGGGGTCCCATCAAAATTAGACCCACACCAACCCTTTTATCTTTTGCACCATGTGACACCACCCATGTGACTACCAAGGACAAACCCATGTGCCTTGATGGAGTATTATGCCCTACTCCTATCACATCAACCTAATCATTCATGGGATACCTTCCATGGGCCCCTGTCACATCACCAATTAACCACATCACTCACAAGCCACATCACTAACCATCCACATCATCACCAGACCACATCAACATGAATAGTGCATATGAATAGTGACTTCACATCCTAACATAGTTCAAAAATTATGTATATCTTTATGTGAGTTTTAGCGCGCGCGCGCAAGCACACACACACACACACACACACACACACACACACAAATTGAATGTGAAATCCTAAACAATCCACAAAATGCATAACATTTATAATTAAAATTTTTATCATAAGTCTATTGTGCAAATTTTACATTATGTTACTTCTACCTTGTAACTTTGTATGCACTTGAATAGACTATCACATTGCTTTTCAAGCATTGTTGCTAACAATATGCACGTGAAGGTTTTAAAAAAAGATGTATGTGTGGATTCCACACTCACAATAATTGTTAAAACAAAATGATTGAAAAGTTTATTTGTAAAATTATACTCTGATTAAAAGAATGAAGATTTTGGAGCTATAGAAACAATTTTAAAGAAGTAGAAAAGAGGAGAGAAGGATGTCGAACAAGAAAATGTACTTATTTTGCAACCAATCAATTATGTTATATATGTAGAAGGGCTACTCCCATTATGAAATTCTCATTTAACTTTAAAATAATAATATATATTGAAAGGGTTGTAGTCTGACTGGCGAGGATGATGGTTGCTTATATCCATCCCCTAGGGTACAAATCCCTCTAGGTATCTAACATGGAGAGTCAAATGGTTAAGGCTAAGATCTTGTTTTGGGTGACTCTAACGGCGTGAATGCCCCTTACTCGTGATTGCTTAGCCAAAGGAGCTCATTAAATTAAATATACACTTACTCATCATGTAATCTACTATATGTTTATTTCCGAAATATGAGTTGAAATGCCGATATATATATTAATAAAAACCAAATATAATAATAAATATGAAATTTATTTTTTAAATACTAATAATTTCACTTTTCAAATATTTTGTTTTTATTCAACTAATCAAAAACTTAAAATATATAACCTTAATAATGATAAAATATAAAATTTATCATATAATTATTAAAAGAATATATATAACCTTAATAATGATAAAATATAAAATTTATCATATAATTATTAACATATTCTTTTAAGATTATTTAATGATAAATATACCTTATTTAAAAACTATAAATTTAAAGGCGACAAATAATTATTAAAAAATTACACGTGTCCAACGATCATAAACGACTGCATCTAATTAATCAAAATAAAAGTAGAAATAAATATCTATCAACGTCATTGGTTGTTTAAATTGTATGCACGTACAAGAATTGAATATCAAATTCTCTGATCGATATGCATAAACAATACCTTACGCACGTTGAGGTATCAAACATTTAATTCTTGCACGCTCTTAAATAAACTATAAAAATACTCTACTCTTTACATTGAAGTAGTTGCATTCCCTTGATAGATCCAAGGAAATTTCAATAACCAATAGTTTATTCTTAAAAAAAGAGTTGTATGTCCCAATAAACTTTTTATTAACCTTCAATTTGTTAGAAAATATTTACCGGGAAGTTTATACGGTGCGTTAAGGTTCCAAGATTCATCTTACAAAAAATAAGAAAGAGTATATGTTGTTTCAAACAAATTAATGGTTGACATATATTTGACAGAGTGCTCCATGACCGGTAATTTATGGCATAGCAAAATGGAACACGTGGGTAGATATGTGGCTGGGCAAATAGGTGCCAATTGCCCTCGGTAATGTGTCAATTGTCCTCTCCAACAGCGCCCATTACATTGCGTCCCAAATCTTTTTTTTTCTAGATATCAGAAGTGTATTTGATGCACCCACCCCCTGAGACTAAAAAATTGATTATAGTTAAACAGTTGCAGGGAATTTTAATTTCTTTGTTATTTTGTTTCAGACAGGGGTGTGATATTGTTGCATACTTACACTGAAATTAAATGTAAATGTTTTATTTTTTAATTTAAAATATGTAGGACAAAAGAGAACAAACAACTCTTACTTTCTTACATACCAAGGAAGTCTATTTTAAACATCAAAACCCTCGAATGCCCTGTCTTATAATAAAATATATTTTATAAAAGAACTAAATATATTTTCAATTAAAGAAATAAAATAACATGTATGAAAGAACTAAATATATTTTCAATTAAAGAAATAAAATAACATATGAAAATATATTCCAAAAAATATAGAGTGAAGTACAGTATATCAAAACAAATTAAAAAAATACATAGATTAATAATTAAAAGTGTTCTTAAATAAACAAAAAAAATTCTCAAATATCCCCTGGTAGCTCACAATCCATCGTCCTTGTGTAGGAGTTACGATAAATTCTTTAAACTTGAAGGATCTATGTCCATTTTTTACAGCCGCTTCAGAATTTTTGAATTTCATTGTCCGTCCTCATGGGAGGACGCATCAATTGATAGCGTAAAAATCAAATGCAATTCAGTCTTTTTCTGCAAGCCTCTATGAATAGCCCACAGCTATTCATTCTAGAATAAAATAGAGGCATGCTACAGATGTGTATTCCCTAATACAAACAAACAGTAATACAATAAAAACTAGCTACAGCCATAAACGTTGTTATTTTAATTACGGCTATTGATACAAAGCCTAGACAATAAAAAAATTGGTTAGATGCCCTGTCCAAATTTACTGGGCAATATAAAATATCAAAAAATAACCCCACATAACCTCCTAAAAAGGAAATATAGCAGTCCTTTATACAGCCACGCAGGACACAGGTAATACAGAGTTGTCATCATTTTGGCATAGTAGAACAGACCCCATCACTAGGCGTATCTCCCTTCTTACTACCGCCATCTACTCTGTCAACAGGCATGGCCTTGTCTGAACCTAATTCCCCTTGGGCCATCGATATACAGGCAGATTTTTTCGATGGCCCCATAACCTCCCACAAATCCTGTTCGTTTTTTCAGAGGCAATAGGAAATGGATAGAAAATTGTAAGAACTTTAATAAATAGCATTTTAACTCTCAACACATTCAACACAAATTTAAAAGAATTAGTTGAAATTAAAATTTCATGTTAATAAAAATATGATAGGATCAACAGGTTTGTAAAAGAATGGCTCAATTTACAGATAAGAGTCAGTAGTTGTCGACAAATTGGCAACGGATGTGAAGATCGACTCCCTGTGCACATCTACAAGGTGCAGATGTCTGCTTTTCATTACAATTTAGAATCAACAGTAAATAAATAACAGCATGTACAGAATATGAAATGAGCAGGTCATGATCAGCAAGTAGATGCAGTAGCCACCACCTCCTGTTGGTTTCATGTATAGGGTCAGGCCGCCTCTAACATCCGGCAATGAGGATCCACATTAGAGAGGAGGGAAAAAACACAGGCGATGATTTCCTGGAGTATGGCATTTAGGGTTTTTAATAATTCGTTGATAGCTGCCTTTTAACGTGTCTAAAATTCCTAGGGCAACAGGCATGACTGTTGAAGTGTACTAAAATTTTATGTATTTACTTAATTTATTTATATACTATATAATATTATAAGATACTAATAATATATTATATTATTTTTACAATTACAAATATACTATATAATACCAAAAATATATATATGATATAACATTATGTTATAATTATAAATAATTTGTAAAATATTAATATTTATATTTTTAGTCCCATATTAATCTTTGCTCCCCTGCGCAATTGAATATCATCGATTTGCGTGTCATAGAATGTGTCTTAATTTATGCAAAAGGAAATCACAGGGTTTTTAACAGAGCAAATAATAAATATTATTTGGAGAGCTGAGATTGGTCCAAAAAAACTATATGTTATGAGCGACTTCACATTTATTAAGGTTGTGAACGCAGAACCAGAGGTATTAATAGTTTTTAATGCCATCTTCACCAAATCGAGGTACTCACATGATTTCAGGTTTGCCACAGTCATAATTGCTGCAATCATAATCTTTGTGCATTATTGATTTTCTCAAACCGCAGCCTACCTACTCCCGCCCATCGGCCAGCGGTTAAATGCTCAGATTTACTGTGTCTGCTCTTGGTTAGTTAATTTTTATGAGATGTATATGTGTTGATGTATGCAGAAAAAGAGCAATTGTGCTTAAGGAACGACAACGGCTACTACAACTCGGTCAATGTGGGCGACTGCAAAGGAGGCCCTGAGCATGGCAAGACAAGAACTTTTGGTCTTCCTTCAAAAAAATTCTCGAGAGGTCTAGCTCCCCACATCATAAATTCTCAAATTTATGATTCTAAATTCATTATTCAGTTCACATTTGTTTATTCAGCGTGTTTTAGGGTGAACAAATTTGGAATTTCACTTAATTTTTTCACGAGATTTTTATTTAGAGTCTATATGTGTTTTAGAGGTTGTTTTAATTTTTATGGGGATTATGTGTTTATGTATGCATGAAAAGAGCAATTGTGCTTAGCGAGCGGCGATGACTACTGTAGCTCAGCGGAGATGGGCACTTGCAAAGGGAGGTCATGATTAAGGTAGGGTAAGAATTTTTTGTTGTCCTCAGAAATTTTCCTCAAGAGGTCTTGATCACCACACCCCTCTCAAAACTTGGTACATTTTTTCATTATTTTTAACGTTAATTTGAAATATAGACTTATGGATTTACGATAATTAATGCACTGAGATTAGGCATGTTTTTTGTGACAATTACCTGCATATCTACTCTAGGGAGTATGTGCTAGAGAAAATTTATAACCACTGTTTGTGAAATACCCAAATATACTTCACCTTTCCACTAAACAAATGCATCTAATCTAATTTGATTTGTATGCAACGCAAGATGATTAAATACATTGAATTTTAGATATGTGAATACGTCACCCATGCAACCTCTGAGCTTTTATTTAGAGAATTTGTTGCAAAATTTAGGTTTTTTTAATTTTAGTATTTCTTGTTAATGTTTAGTAATAACGGGGGAAGCAAGGTTCGAGGTGATAACTCCTTGGACCAAATAGTTTGAACCTTGTCCCCTCTTAGTGTGAGTGCACAAGTATTTTATTAATATTCAAAAAAACAAGTACATAAGGGTGTCTTTACTCCGTTAACCCTTTTACATTGCAAACATTGATTTATATAGTTTTTACCAATGACCGGTAAAAACAACTAATCCTATAACCAACAATTTACGGGAAAAAAACCCGTAAAGTAGTTCTAATTAATTTACTCAAAAATATAAAACTACCTAAAACTAAAACTAACTTTATTTTATGGGGGTGTCTTTACTAAAAGATGCATGCCCCATTAACAATATTTATTTATTAACCTACCAAAAATCTAACCTAATGTTAAGACTTTGGAACAAGTCCTAACAAACCCCCATATGATCTAAAGTCAAGTCTTTAGACACATACCAAGCATTTTTATAAATTTTTCAAATTTGATTCTGTCAAAGGGTTGTGTGAAGATGTCAGTTGTCTGATCGGCAATTAGGCAATATATTGGATCAAGAGCTTTCTTTGCCACCAGCATTCGCATATAATGGTATTTGACATCCATATATTTTATTTTGGCATGAAACACAGGATTCTTGGACATCTTGATTGCACTTTGATTATCAATGTATAATTTTGTAAGAGCAAACTCAAAAACTTGAAGATCTTAAAGAATACAACGTAGGTAAACAATTTCTCTTGAAGCATCCTATGCTGCAATATACTCTAATTCTACTGATGAATTTGCCACTATATCATGCTCCTATGCTGCAATATACTCTGATTCTACTGATGAATTTGCAACTATATCATGCTTCTTACAACACCAAGCAATGGTAGTTGAACCCATATGCATAGTGTATCATGTGGTTGACACTCTGTCATCCACACATCCGCCAAAATCTGCATCACAATATCCAACAAGTTTGAAGTTCTTGTTGCGATGATATTCAAGGTCATATGTTTTCGTTCCTTAAAGGTAACAAAGTACTCATTTTGTTGCATGCCAATGAATTTCTCTAGGCTCATGCATAAACCTAGATAAAACTCTAACTGAAAATGAAATATCGAGCCTGGAAGTCGTCAAGTATATCAAAAGTCCCACCAATTGTCTATATGTGGTGCTATCAAAAAATCATCCTTAAACAATTTCAAATTACTTTCCATGGGAGTGAGCGTAGGTTTGCAATCACTCATGCCAAACCTATCTAATAACTCAGAAATATACTTAGTTTGTGAAATGAAAATACTATGCTCTTTCTGAGTTACCTCTATGCCTAGATAATAGTGAAGAAGTCCAAGATCTGTCATCTCAAACCCATCTTTTAATTCCTTCTTCACAGACTTGTTATGGTTTTCATCATTACCTGCGATAAACAAGTCATCGACATAGAGAACAAGTATCACCATTTTCTTACCCTGCACTCGAAAATAGAGAGTATCATCAGATTCACTACGATGAAAACTAATGGATTTCAAGTATGAATCCATGTTCTCATACCAAGCCCGGGGTACTTGTTTGAGCCCATACAAAGCTTTTATCAATTTACACACTTTGTGTTCAGCACCCACCTATTCAAAACCCTGAAGTTGTTTCATATATACTTCTTGTAAATCACCATTTAAAAAATTACCTTTAACATCCAATTGATGTACTTTCCAACCATTTTGTGCTGTTAAGGCAAGTACCATACGAATAGTGTGTCATTTGGTAGTTGGTGCGAATGTTTCCTCATAGTCAATACCTTCTTGTTGCGCATATCCTTTTGCAACAAGTCATGCCTTATGTTTATTAATGGAGCCATCTGATTTATACTTAGTCCTATAAGCCCATTTACATCTGATGGGTTTAACATGTGGAGGAGGATCAACTAAAACCCATGTATTATTGCTAAGTATGGCATCATATTCAGTTTTCATTACCTGTTGCCAAACATGTTTAGTAGATGCCTCCTCAAAAGTGGATGGCTCAGAGGAAGTAGTAACAACCATAGCATAGTTTACCTATTTTTGAGAATTCCTAGGCCCTGTTAAACCAACTTCATTTGCTTTCAAGTCAGAAAAAGTACTTTGAGCCCATTTTGGAACTTAGTCAAATTATTCAAATCAGGGACTCTAGATTTCTCATCATGTGCATCATTTGAAGGGGGACTTAGAGAATTTTCAACAATTTCTAAGTCATCAACCTGTGAACTTGTAGATGGAGAGGAAAGTGAAGGAATTCGAGTTTCATACCACAACTTCAAAGAGTTATCCCCATTATTCAAACCCTTATCTCTTTTTGTATTTTTCCTCTCTAGTCTATCAAGTTGAGAATCAATCTCTATAGTGTTCATAGTCCCAAACTCATCAAATATTACATCTCGACTCACTATGAATTTGTTTGTATCATGTGCAAGCAAATGAAACCCCTTTTTATTTTCAGAATAGCCAAAAAAGATGTATTTTCGAATTCGTGGTTCCAACTTAGTTCTATGTTTAATAGGAACCAAAGCAAAACAAAGACATCCAAACACTTTCAAGTGTTTAACTTTGGATTTAAACCCATACCATGCCTCATATGGAGTTTGTCCCAAAATTGCAACTATGGGGAACCTGTTTCTCAAATACACTGCAGTACCAATGGCTTCTGACCAAAACTTATCATCAAGCTATTTATAGTGTAACATGGCATGTGTTGTGCCCTCTAAAGTTTTGTTCATCTGTTCAGATACTCCATTTTGCTGTGGAGTATAAGCATTACTATATTGTCGATGAATGTCATATTCTCAACAATAATCTAAAAATTTATTTGAGGTATACTCACCTCCATTATCTGAATGAAGAGTGGCCAAATGTGAACCTGTTTCTTTTTCAACTAAGTGTAACCAATCAACAAACTTAGTGAAAACTTCATATTTTTTTTTCATAAAAAATACCCTAGTCATCCGAGAAAAGTCATCAATAAACAAGACAAAGTATCTACACCCACCAATGGATGACTTTTTCATGTCACATACATCACTATGAACTAACTGTAAATATCTGTTAGCTCTCCAAAATGACCGTTTAAAATTTTTTTATCGATTTTGTTTGCCCAAAACACATGATTCAATAAGAATACTATCTTTGTGAAAAGTGGGCAACCCACTCACCATACCATATCTCTACAAATCCACTAAAGAGTGGACATTCAAATGTCCTTAGCAGAGATGTCATAACCGTTGTGTAGACATAGTACATGTACCTGTGTCAACAACTGCTGCAAGTTCTATAGTGGGAGGAAGCACTTTACAAAGCAATCTAACCAAGTTTCCATATTCATATCATGTATACATTATTTTATAATCATCTTTCACTAAATTAATGTAAATGAGCCCATTTTCAAGCACTATTTGATAACATTTATTTCGAATAGTTACCAAAAAAAGTAAGTGTTTTTTCAATGTGAGAACATACCAAACATCTTCCAAATATTTTATAGACCCATTAGGAAGAAGAATCCAAATAGATCCAAGTCCTAGTGGTGTATGCATAGACTTATCTGCTAAGGCAACTGGAGAGAGAGAAGATTCCTTAAAAGACCAAAAGAAATCTCTACTAAATTTAATGTGTTTGGTTGCTCCTGTGTCTAAAACCCATACATATGTGAGCTCATCTCTAGCCTCATATTCAATATAATCAATGTGCCCCAAAGTAGTGAATGCAGATTTATGGGAAACATTACTAGACTCATCATAGTCATGATCGACATACTGAGCAGAGTTAGACTTAGTCACTTTTTATGGCCTCTGAATTTTATCAAAAAGAATCTTACATTGTGAGGCAATGTGACCAAATTTTCCACATCTATGACATTGAATGTCTAATCTACCTCGACCTCTGCCCCTATATGAGTTGTGACCATGTCCTCGATCACTTGTTTCATGTGAATGTGATTAGTTAAATTGTTGATTATTTGAATGACCCCTACCTCTATTTTGATATATGCTTCCTCTGTAACCTTGACCCCCTCTATAACTGTTTCCTCTATTATTTTGATGCTCAGATGAAAATGAACTAGGCTTTGACTCTAAAACATGGGCTTATTCAATTTTCTTATATTTCTTGGGTAGAGAGAGGCCAACTTATCAAAGGTGATCCTTGTGATCTTGTCAGAAACATGCAACATTTTAACAAAATTCTTATAGGACGTTGGTAGTCCTTTCAAAGCAACAGTGACTATGAGGTCATCTAGTTTTTCAAACCCAGCCTTAGTGTACTCAGTGGTGATATTTTTCAACTTAGACATATATTCTCCCATATCCCCATCTTCATCTAATGACAAAGTAAACAACTGTATATGACTATCTATCTTCTTATGCTTATGTTTTTTATCATACAAATCTGACAATGTTTTTCATGCAATGTAACTATGAAGAGAATTTTCAATATGAACATAAGTATCACGAGTACAAAAATATTTAATGATAGCTAAGGCCTGAGAATCACGCAAATTGAATACATCTAATTTAGCCTGTTCTATTGGCAATGTGAGATTTTCATTCTTGACAATATCTCAAACTCATTAAAAACTAATGAAGCCTCCATCAATCGTTTCCAATCTAAATAATTGAAAATTGTTAATCTATCACCATCTGCAGGCAAATTTTGAATCTTCGGCATTTTGAAATAAAAACAAGTGCAGTAGAGAAAAGTGCGACACAATGCAAAAGAGATGAAACAAATATCACACTCACTACACAAGACATTGCTTCTACGGGTTTTTCACTTAACAATTGCGTAGAGCAAAAAAAAAAAAATTGATGGGTTTTTCATTTAACCTTACAAAAAATTAATGATTACACCTTTATTTCGTCAAATTACAACTTTATTCCACCAATTACACCCTTATATCACCACAACACTGTAAAAAAATAGGATTGAATTTCCCTTTTTCGATTTTAAAACAACACAATACAATAAGTATGCATTTTACAGCTTTTAAGGCATACAAAATGCAAATTAAAATAAATATATATATATATTATATATATATATATATATATATATATAATACAAAAAGTATATTGTAAAGCAAAAAGAACTTCTTCCAAAAAGAAGGGATTTGAACCCTTGACCTCCTCCTTGCAAACTTCTTTACAAAATAAACTTAACCAATTGCTCTAAGAGCATTTTCAAAATATTGCACTCAGAAATTTCTACTTAAGCTGGATTTTTTCTATGAGGGAAAATAAAAAAATTTACATTATTGTAAATAAATTCAAACTTTTTCTCTTTTCAGTCTTCTCAACCAAGTTTCCTCATGTGGGACCCATCCAAGTCAAATATTTGAATCCAAACTTTAAAAACATGAAAAAATATATATCCCTAAGTTCAAACCTGTGCCATGTTTGCTTGGGATGCCATGGCTGCTCTTGAAAAAATTTATGCACTTGTTTTCACTGTTGGAGGTCATACAAATCCGTACAAGCAGAATAAAAATGATTTTGATTGAGATTTGAAAAAATTTCAATGTATGTTTTGCTGGAAATAGCTTCAAATCTCAGCCAGGGCGTTGGAAGGCCGTACCATTGGCCGTACAAGTCTAAAAAATTGCCAAATGTTTATTTGATGATGAAAAACAAGGGTTTTAACAAGATTTGCAAGGGTTTTTTAATTCAAAAATGCTGAAAATGAATTGAATCAACAATGGCAGTCATGAATGAAAATTATAGAGGTTTTTCACAATGCAAACAGAGCATACAAGTTCATTTTTGTAAAAAAAAATGAATTTAATAACATTTAAATGCTAAAAAAAATATTTTTTATGCCGGATGAAGAGTTTGAACACAATAAAATAGAGTTTCAAATGGCCAAAATGACCAGATTGTGGTATATGAGAAATACACAGGTTTAAATGTAAACAAAAATATTTAAAAAATTAAAATAATTTAATAATTTTTCAAACATTTAAACCAATAAAATATTTTAATTATATGGCATACCTTATTTCATGCCAATTGATTTCACGTGAATTTGACTTTTTACCTTGCCTTCCTTTCAAATTCACCAATGCTCCCAAAATTCACAGCGCTGGACAAAACCATGCTCTGATATCACTGATAACTCCTTGAACCAAATAGTTTGAACCTTGTCCCCGCTTAGTGCGAGTGCACAAGTATTTTATTAATATTCAAAAAAACAAGGACATAAGGGTGTCTTTACTCCGTTAACTCTTTTACATTGCAAACATTGATTTATATAGTTTTTATCAATGATCGGTAAAAATAATTAATTCTATAACCAACAATTTATGGGAAAACAACTCGTAAGGTGGTTGTAATTAATTTACTCAAAAGTATAAAACTACCTAAAACTAAAACTAAGTAACTTTATTTTATGGGGTGT
Source organism: Torreya grandis (assembly GCA_037957365.1). Taxonomy (NCBI): domain Eukaryota; kingdom Viridiplantae; phylum Streptophyta; class Pinopsida; order Cupressales; family Taxaceae; genus Torreya; species Torreya grandis. The sequence goes on along the minus strand of JARHVA010000380.1, from coordinate 4,195,031 downwards.
CTTTACTAAAAGATGCATGTCTCATTAACAATATTTATTTATTAACCTACCAAAAATCTAACCTAATGTTAAGACTTTGAAACATGTTCTAACACGCAGAAATGGCTCTGCCTCAAGCATTGGTGGAGCGGTTGTAAGATTTTGGTCTAAGGAGCTCAACCCTCAAGAGCATAACCTTTTAATCAAAGACCTCGAGGTTGTTGTGATTTTTATAATTTTATTTTATTTTCATTAAATTTGCAAGTCACAGATAAATGGGGTGGTTGAGTTTTATATTTAATTCTGTGTTATGTTGTTTTCCCTTTTCAATGGGATTTGAATATTTTCCCATATTGTTATTTTCCCATAGGTTCTCATAAGATTTTATTACTAAATATTAGATACAATGATAAATGTTATTAACTTCCCCGTATTTTCATTAAAACACCGTTATTATTTATCTGCATCTCTTTGTCAACGCATGATTTGCTGATAATAAGGATGGGGACCGGGGCTTGGGCTCCTATTTTTCCTGCACAGGATCATCAGAGTGTAACATTGGGAAAACTGGAAAATTGAGAAATCTGAAATAGAGGACCAGACATATTTTTAGGAGGAAAGTTTATGCGGATGTTGTAAGGGGACTTAAGGTTTCCCATATCTACAGATAAATTTTAGGAAATACATCTTCCAAATTGGCATGATTCTTTTTATAATTTCACCGAAATTAATAAAAATTCAGTTTTATTCTCATTCCTCGAAAAATTTGGAAGCCAAGCACTATTTTTTTATTGTGACAAGCTCATATTTGTGTGAAATGAATTTATGATTGGCACCCACTAAGAAGAGTTTAAAGCCCTCTTCCATGGGACAACTACCCAAGCTCTCCAATTCGTCCTTTTTACTATGTATTTGGTCATGCTATTAACACTTTCTAATTTTATCGAAACTCTGAACCTGATGAATTATGCTGCTTTTTTACTTCTTTTTAAAAAATTCTATAAGCTGCAGTATTGAGCCTCCTTGAATGGCAAAAAAATTTACTCGTGTGTGTTGCATTTTATTTCAGAGGGTGAAAATACACCTTATGACTTACAACAATGACGTTTATCTTAAATAGAGGGCAGCTGCATGAGACTAATATGTCTATTTGAATTACAATTGAATTTAGTCTATTTGAATTACAATTGAATTTATACAAGGATGTTATTCATAAATATACATGTATGCAGAAGGGAATCAGCAATTTTCTTTTGTTTTTCCTTGGTGAATTTTTAATCAATATACAATACAAATTCTTTTATAAATCTCATTGATTAAATGAATTTGGGTATCAAAGCTGATTTTATCTTATGTATTCTTAGATGGATATAGATGAGTGAGGTCTTAAAACAGTTCGAAATCTGTAATAAAAATTTTCAGTTGTATAATAGATCTAGGTTTATTTTTTATCTTTAAAAAAATATAATGACATTTTTTTGGAAAATGGAAAATAAAACAATTAATACACCCCAAGCATTGAGGATATGTTTATCTTTTTAAATTTTCATATATTGATGTGATGTTTCAAATGTCTTAACTTTAATCTGAATTCAATATTTGTGTGGTTTTTAATTTTTATTCAATCTTCAAACTGATTAATTGCAAATATGTGTGGTAAACAAACTAGTATATGAAATATCAGGTTTCTTTTATTAAGAATAAAATACATGGTCAAAATAAAGAGCACATACTTACCTAAAATTAATCCTTTCATCGGTTTAATTATACTGAAGAATGACTATAATATATTAATATATCTCTGTACATGTTGAGAACCAAAACACATCTAGATGTTATAACCTCGGATTTAGAATAGGCTAAAATATTTTCAGTACTTATCAAAGATCCAAGAATAGAATATTGTTTATCTGATTTTAATTTTTATGTTAATGTTTTGTCTTACACATTTTTTAAATGAAATAAATAACCTTTTGCTCCACACCATAACTTCTTTTTTCTTTCAGCTACTGACAATGCAGAGTTTAAAATATTGATAATTCAATTTCTTTATTCTTATTTTAAATTTTGAAAACTTTGTTTAACAAAACCATTAAATTCAAACACTATTATTAATAACAAGATTCAGCATCATAAGAACTAATCTCTACTTCTCGCAGGGACTTGACACTCTGCACCTTTATTATTATTATAATAAAAACATATATATAATAAGTAATTGTATGATGAGGATCCCTTCAATGGTTTGGATGGCTGCGTTTAAAGCCATGCTTTCCTGTCATGGCTGTCAAACTTACTTTGTTACAGCATGTGCATAAAGGATAATGTTTTTCGCTGCCTAATCCCGGGTATTCGATAAGATTATTTCACAATCTTTCCAAAGTAAAAAGCCAATCTTATAGAAATCGGTTTTCATATTTTTGTCCTTGTACTAAGTTGAGATTTTTATGGGTAAAAAAAATAAAAATATCAATTATTTTTTGTTCCTATTTGTATTATTATTATATATTTAAGTATATAATATTTCTAAATTAAATATAATATTATTAATAAAATATCATATTACTATAATAAATATTATTTTATATGAAATAACTATTGTGGGTTGATAGTCTTAACTAATTATTTAATAAGCATAACATTCAAATAAAAATAGTTAAATTATTTAATAATTATATCGTACAAAGTAAAATGCAAAAAACTTCATGTATATGTTTGATTAATAAGTATTTAAATTAAACTCATTTTTAATTGTTTTCTATTATTGAGATTTGTCGAAAACATCACGAGGACTGATTCAATTGTAATGGGGCTCTATACTCACTAGGATCTATTAATATTATACATTATCTATATGGTATATATGAATTTTATATATTATAATATATTTACTTTATATATTAGATAAATATAAATATATAATTAAAATTGATAATTATATATAATAGTATAGTAATATTTAATATTATACATTAATTATATGATATATAAAAATATTATTATTGTGTATATTAGATAAAATTAGATGTAATAAAAATAGAAATATAACACATTATAATATAATTATATTATTTTATATTTCTAATATTATTAAATTATTATACACATGTAATTATATTTTAATATATGTCTACGACCCTCGAATGTTCATTTATACATTTGACCACTTATTCACTGTTTGTTTATTCAATTATCGAAGTAGGCAAGGGGAAGGGGTCTTTGTGTATTCGCTTTAACTAAGTTATTTAATAAAAATATTGTATATATTAAATAAATATAAAAATATAATTATAAATGATAATTATATAAAAAATAATAATATTATATATTATATATTAATTATATAGTATATTTAAATAATATATTATATAATATATTTATTGTATATATTAAATAAAAATAAATATATACTTTAAAAATATAATAATGTTATAAACATTTAATTATAAAATAATTACATTACTTTATATCTATAATATTATTAAAATATTATACACATATTATATATTTATATATGCATTTTACCACCTTTTTAGTATTTATTTATTCACTTGTAGATCTATGTAGAAAGAAGAGGTCCTTATATATTCATCTTAACTAAATTATTTAATAAATATATCATACAAACAACTACATAGGGGAGAAATTACCAATAATTTGGTGAAACAGTGTGTCCTAATTACTATTACCAACAATTTGGACCGTGCTTAGTTTACGGTGAGTGTAATGTAAACTATTACATATAAATTTAAAACATACACCTTCATGTATTTGTTTGATTAATAATTATTTAAATTAAATTCCTTTTTAAAACATAAATTTGCGCCATAGTCATTTAAATTAAATCTCATCTTCTAATTTTTAGATTCATTTAAATTAAATTGCATCTTCTATTTTTTTCATAATATTAATTTATGTAATTCAGAATATATGTTTTTTAATACATTTAAATTGATATATATTTTCATATTGATATATTAATTTGAATTTTAAAAAAAAAATAGAAAAGTGTCTATTAAATTGTAAAATGTTTTGTTATGAAAAAAAATCAATAAATTATAAAATGTTCTGTTATAAAAAAAATCCAAATATATAAACAATCACTGGAAAAGTATTGATTTATTTAATTAGATAAATATCTTTTTCAAAAATATTTAATTTAATATATGTGATTTTTTATTAATATATCAAATTATATGATTTTAAAAAAAATTAGAAAATGATTTATTAAATTGTGAAAAGTTCTTAGCTTTATTTCAAATCAATATTATTTTGTTATCAAAAAAATATTTTTTTTTCAAATATATTGAGTTGTTTAATCTTTTAAATATATAAACAAACATTGGACAATTGATTCGAGCATTTAACTACTTCAAAATCTAAGCTCAAAAGTATCTTGTTTGGTACCAAGAGATGAATTCAATGGACGAATTTCAAATCCTATGATTTTAACTCATCATGTTCACAATTAAATGCTAGACTAAATACACAAAAGTTTTTTAAAGCAAGTTAATAAAGGATCAATCTAATCTTTACAATACCAACAAATAATATTAACACAAAAAATTATTTATATGCTTTTATATTAATTTATTAACTTGAAGTTTTTTTTATTAAATTAGAAAGTGTTTATTAAATTGACTTTTTTTTTTTAAAATATATACTACACTGTGTATTCTTTCAAATATGTAAATAATCATTGAAAAATAATAATTTATTTAATTGAATGATATATTTTTATCAAATTTTTATTTCAATGTATGTGTTTTTTTATTAATATATTAAATTGTATGTTTTTAAAAAAAAATCATAAAATGATCTATTAAATTGTGAAATCTTATTTGCATTATTTGAAATCAATATTTTTTGTTATCAAAATTTTTTTTCTTCAAATATATAGAGATGTATAATATTTCAAATATACAAATAATCATTTGAAAATTGATTAGGGCATTTAGCTACCTCAGAATTTAGACTTGAAAGTACCTTGTTTGGTACCAAAAGGTGGTTTCAGTGGACGGATTTTGAATTTTACGATATAAACTCATCACCTCCTCAATTGGATGTTAGACTGCATACTCAAAAGGTTTTTAAAACAAGTTAACGAGAGATCAATTCAATATATATAATACTAACCCTAATTTTTTTAATAGTTATATTTATACATTTTATTTAGTATTAATAATATCTATATTTTTATTTCAGTTACGTTCATGCATCACATATAATGTAATAATATTCATATTCTTATATGATATTATCTATTTTTTTAATCAGATATATTTGAACAACATGGCAACTAGGAGTTAAAAAATGTTATTGTAGTAAAAGAGACTCCAACATGATATTTGATCATCAAACAACTACAAAACAATGACATTTTTATTAGAAAATAATTTATCATTCATATTTTATATCACATAATGCAGAAGCCTCTTATGGTCATTATAAAATAGGACTTAATGGAATGTTTCTCAATTATCGATCCTCAGATAATTTTTATCACAGGGTTTAAAAGTAATAAAACATATTCTAGAGTGTTTGGCTTAATATATAATATATTTGAAGATGCTTTAAAATATGAAGTCAAGCATATATTAAATCAGAATGGAATCCATGTTCCCAATCATAGGCCCAAATCACAATGTTCAAATAGGAAAAAAAATTAAAAAGCTAAACAATTCAAATCAACTTGATTTCTGAGTCTAAATGTAAATAATAAAATAAAAAGATTACCTTTTCTGTTGTTCAAATATTTTGTGTAATTTTTACTTAAATATTTATGTGTAAAAAATTAGAAGAGCAAAACTCAAAAGAACTACTTTTTCCACAACATTCATAAGAAATCTAGTTTTGTAATCAATGTTGTATACAATCAAAATAAAAGGAGAGAGATGTCCATAACCAATGTTACATAGAATAGATTTTAAAGCTTCAACAATTTCATTTTTCATAAATATTTTTAAAAAATGATATATTATTAAAATAAAAATTATATAATTTAACATTAATATAGATTATATAATATATACAATAATTTTTTTTAAATATATATATAAATTGTAATAAATATTATATATCATTTTTATAAAACCAACTAAAAATTTGATAATTAAATTACGCAACTTGAAATTAAAAAAAAATCTAATAAAGAATTCCTGCAAACACTTACCCTCCAGTTAGACCATGGAGACAACTGCTAGTTTATTTTTTATTATGAAATGATGCTTGGAATCCTAAATCCCATTTACATATAAGCCTAAGTACTACACCTAAATTTAAAAATATTTCAATTTTTAAATGATTTTTCCTCATTAAGAAGTTATTTCAATGATATATAATTGTAGACACTCAAAAAAAATTGAGAGGGGTATTTATTTTTTAATATTTTATTAGTATTTGTTAAGTTAGTATATTAATAATTTTATTTTTCAAATATATTTTATTTAAAAATTATAAATTTAGAGTGATAAATAATTACAAAAAGATTATAATTTAATGTTATAATTAAACTCTCTCTAATATTCAATCAGGTTAAATCAAGATATATATTTTTTTAATAATTAATCATTCCATGTTTCATCTTAATACTCTCAAAATAAATTAGGTAACTATTATGTCAAACTATTCAATAATAAATATGCCAACACCATGATACCGTCAATAATAAACCTATCAAACTTAAGATATTGTCATCAACATGTATCACCTTTGACCCCACTTTCGATATTTATAAATTGAAAAGGAGTCTCTACTGAAATAATTTTCACCTTGCACTTATTAAAAAAAAAATGTTGGTATCCATGTTCGTATAATTTACTATTATAAGATGACAACATAGTAGTCAGTCCATATCAAAATCTATAAAATTTTGATGGCAAAAAAAAATTATCGCAAATGACATAAAATACAATTTTGTATAGGAGAAAAAATTATAAAAGTTTTGTCTTTTAAGGCATAAGAATGTTTAACAATCAAACAACATTTTTTTTTTAAAAAATCAATAATTTACTTTAATATTTGTGTAAAATATTCGATGATAGAAGGTAAATGGATTGATATCAATTCGGCATCTAAAATTATTTTTTAAAATTTATATGAAAATTATTTTTCTTATTTATTTTATATTGTATTTAATATATTTAAATCAAGATGGATTGGGAGCTAACATTAGAAAAGTTGGATGTCATTTTTTTTTATAGATATTCGCTTTTGACTAGAGCTACAAATCTGTTTGGGATAGAATCAAGGGTCCAGAGCCTCAAATAATCATCTACCACATATACCAATAACAGTCACAATCGATCGATAATATCAACAACCACAACCACGACCACATCCGACCTCATATGCATTTCCAAAGATTTAAACCTAGATGGGACTTGAAATAACCAAACAACTTAACCAACTCACCCACATCTTATTGACAATTGGATGTCATCTTTTATTATGACAAATATGATTTATTTTATTATTTGGATTTAGTTACTTCTATTAAAGTTAACCATATATATTTGTAGCAAGATAATAAAAAATAAACAATATTGTACAAGATACTGAGTTATCACAATTTACAAAATACTGACTTTTCTATATAAAACTCATTAGAATTTTTTGTGCAAAATATATGTTACCATAGACCCTGATGTTATAGTGAAAATAAATTGCATAGATTCTTTTGCATGGTTGAAAATTTGTATTCTTTATGTTAAGATAGTTGTCTGCATTGATTTTGTAAGCCTTCATTTGATTGAATTTTTTTTAAAAAACTTTCATTATATGAATAATGTACAATTTTATATAAATTAAATGCTATAACACCTATTTTATTATGAATAATAATGCTTTTGACGAAATTGATGTTTATATGAAGCACTATAAAAGCATCACACAAATAATTGATATGTTTATTGAAAATATTAAATTTTTGGTGTTCTATAGTCTATTTAACTATGCTACATATCTTTAATAAGACATATAATTTGCGATTTGTAATTTTTTATTACTTTTAGTCAATTTTATTTATATAAAAAATTAAATATTAAAATAAAATAAAATAAAATTATTATTATATATAATATATTTTTATAATTCACTGTACTCAAATTACCTAAATAACAATATTAAATTTATATTTTAACCAATACACAACCCTTATTAAAATAAAATTTAGACTCTTAAACACTTAAATATAGTGAAAAGTTTGTTTTATGTGAGTCATAAAGCTGAAGGTTCATTAGCATAGGAGAGTCGAAAACTGCACGGCCCGAATTTAAACCCTAGCGACGCATTTAACGCATGTAACCGCATTAAACCCTTGCGAAAGGTATCGTCGAATGCGAAATAGGCTTCCACGACCATTGTTTATCCCTCCAAATTTCTTCCAGATTGATCCGTAGCTTTGTATTAAGGGCCCCACTCCCCCGCCGATGATGGTTGTCACGGGGCTAGCTTTTCGAACCCTGGAACCCACGTGCGGCACCGCTTGACCAATTGGGATTCCCCCTTTGCGGCGGGATTCACATGGACTACGGACTACGCCTTCAGTGTTTACCTGCACAAGCTTACCACAAACCCAGTGGCTAACAAACTTGCATACATAAACGGATTAGCAGCGGAAAACAAACATACACTTGCAAAGCACAGTAAATCAGCCCAACACACATGGACATTCACACATTGCAAGAAAGCTGGGAGTAACGTGTATTTTATTCACATCTCAGGACAATCCGGTCCTATGTACAATAATCGGGGCCAACTGGCCGCATACACAACAACCACACCGAGTTGGGCTCAGCCGATAATGCTCGGAACCACTCGTATGATTACACAGAACAATTCCCCTCCCGGGTCTAATCACTCTCAGCCCAAGACAACCTAGCCTTTGCTTCACGAAATCTGAGACCACAGAATTGCTCACAAACACCCGCACAGAACTAGCACGGATCGTGCCCACGGTTCACTTAACAGAACTGACACCAGCTGAGTCAACGGTTCACATAAACTTGGAACTGACACAGGGTTTGCTTCTCATTGATTCACTTTTCGACTCTTTGTTAGCTTGCTGACTTGCATTCACTCAAATCGCTGGACAAAGAAAGCTCATCAATCGCTTGAATGTTGTCGGGGAGACTGAAGCATCGACATCCCCTATAATCTCCCCCACTTAAAGATCGGCGACGTCCCCGACGCCAGCAAACTCCGATGGCAGGAAACCATAAGGACCACTTCACACCAGGGCTCAATCCGGAGCCTAGGCAACCCCATCTCTTCTTCAGACCCAAGCCAAGAGTTCACTACGCTCTTTCCAGGCTCTCTGCGGAGTCAAGAGAATCACCACGTCCCTTCTTCAAACTCAAGAACCAAAGAGAATCAAACATCCCTTCTGCAGGCTCCATACCGAGTTAAGAGACCAAGGCCAAGCACCTGACCTTTACCGCGCTTTAGACTGCCAAGTAACCCACGGCCAATTCCTCAACAAACTGTTCCAACTACACGCAGAAGGGCGCCTAGGCGGGAATCATCTCTGATTCGGCTTCATCGACGACTAAGGCAAACTGACTGGTTACATAACGGAGACTCCACCTGAATCTCTGGCAACTTCAGCACGTAGACAAACTTGTCTACACAAGTTACACCCTGTTGATGCAACTTCACAAGATCAATCCGGATCTTGACAACCCCCAAACACTGGGGCGTGGAAAACGGCACCTGATGTTCCACTCTACGGGACTCTGTAGCGACAGCAATCCAAGTGACCCCATCGAACAATTCCACCATCTCCTTCTAAACACAAGCGCACTCGCCAAAGTCAAGAGATTACGCCTCCTTACTGAACCCACGGACCAAGAGAACACTTCTCCCATACGGGCCCCAACTGAGTCAAGAGACCAGGTCAAAACCCATGACCTTACTTTGAAGGCTACACTGCTCCCGACCCACTGGAAACACCTTCCGCTTCAACTGCCAAGTAGCCCACTGTCTTCTCCCCACGAACTGTGCCGGAAAACGGACTGACTACACCACTGAGAAACCCACTGAATCTCCGGCAGCATCCACACGTAGACTCAACTTGTCTACACACGCCACACCATACTGATGTAGCTTCGCAAGACCAATCCGGATCTTGCTAACCCCCAAACGCGGGGCGGAGGAAAACGGCTCCAACGAACTTTCCTCCAACAGTACTGAAACTCTCAACCAAGAGTATAACAGGCAAAAGACAACTCTTCAGATCAAACACCCCAGGGCCATCTGCAGGTATCGAATTCTTCACCGAACTCTCCTCAGAAACCAATGTGATGTAACTTTGACCAATTATCTTCCCACGGTGACAAACCAAACTGATGCTTCCCTGGGTATACGCCATGGCTGTGAAGAAACCACTCCACTTCAACAGGAAAAAGGGACACGCTGCCCTTCACCATCCCAACTGCCACCAAGTAATGCAAAATCCACTGACTCCTCGCCAATTCTTGCACTCTTTAGCATACTCGACCCAACACCAATTCCATCTTCCCAATTTCACTCCTCTGCTCAACCTTCCCCTTGCACGTGCGCAACAGATCAAACACAAGAGAACACTGAAATGTAGGAAAACTGCCACTTACCCAACCTGGGCAAACCCTGCCTCAGCACAACACGGATGACTTGTAACTGCTCAAGCCTACTTGGACTCCCGAAGGATTGGGAGCCAAATTCACATGGCTACACTAATTGACTTCCAACTGCAGAACACTCGAGTCCGCGAGCCCACTGTCCACAATAATCAACCCAGCACGCTACACTACTGCCACCTCCGAACTCAAGCTTTCCTTCAGCATTGAGATCCCGTGAGCACGCCACCTGCCTGCTCACACCAGTTCATCCGGACTCCCCCATCTGAACTGCAAACACCAACCTTACCGATTCGGACAATCTCGCTTATAGTGATCCCCACCACACGTCCAACACTTCAAACGGGACTGCTTCCCCTTTGATCGCCCACCCTGTGACTTCATCTCGCCACTTGTGGTAGTGCTCCCAGACTCACAAGATTCCTCTGACGATATCGGGCTAAGCCTCCTTCTCTGGTCACCCCCTGGCTTCCCTGAAGACTTCCCAAACCACTTAACAATGCCACCCCCGCTGGGTGCGCAAGGGCCCAAGGTGTTTTCGGATGAAAAACCCTCTCTGAAATCTAAGAGACGGTCTGCCACAGCAATCGCTTCGCTAAAATCGAACACTTCATGGAGACGGAGCTCATCCTGAGCCCATGGCTGCAGACCTTGAGTAAACTGAAACAGCTTATCGGCCTCCGACATGTTGGTAGCTTCCAACAAAAGGCTTTGGAAAGCATGGATGTACTCACCCATCTCCCCCACTTGTCTCAAGCGACTCAAACGGATCCTTGCCATCCATGCTGCATTTCCAGGTCGGAACTGAGCCTCAAGGGCATCCTTCAGATCCTTCCAAGAGTCCAAACTCCGCGTTGAACTCCCTGATGCAATGTCATTAGCCAGGTTTCTATACCAAACCTTCGCAGCACCCGTAAGGTACCTTGCTGCAACTCGCACTTCCTGTGCGCCTGGCATTCCTTCGAAACTTGCCAGGTACTCCCCCATGCTCCAGAAGAAGTTATCCAGAATACGGTCATCCCTATCACCGTCATAACATTCTGGCTCCTTCAACTCGGGAAGATTTACAGCTGGGGAAGAACTGGACCCTGATGCAATCGCCAAACCCGACACTCCTGTTCGGACTAAAGCCACTTCATCCTGCAGCTTCGTTTGGAGCATCAAGCTCTCCTCCAACTTCTCAGTAAGTTCTCTGATAGTGTGATCCCTATCGATCACCTGCTGCTCCAAGGTAGTCACCCTCTCCTCGAGCTCGTCAAATCTCGTGCCCCCCTGGTCCTTAAACAACTGAACCTGGGCCTTAACTCGCTCAGCACGGCCTTCACCAATCACAGACTCTATCAACTTACCACCGTGGCCACGGCCACCACTTGCACCTTCACCTTTGTTCTGACGATGCCCACGGCCCCAACCGGCGATTGCGCTGAGCTTCATCTTCTTGAACGGATCGCCTGCCATACTGACTCAGTTACACCAGACCCACGCTGGACTGACTCGACAGGGGAAGGGACACAAGACTGTTTGACTCCAAGCAAACACAATCCCTCAAAACACAAACCTAGTGCTCTGATACCAACTGTCACGGGGCTAGCTTTTCGAAGCCTGGAACCCACGTGCGGCACCGCTTGACCAATCGGGATTCCCCCTTTGCGGCGGGATTCACATGGACTACGGACTACGCCTTCAGTGTTTACCTGCACAAGCTTACCACAAACCCAGTGGCTAACAAACTTGCATACATAAACGGATTAGCAGCGGAAAACAAACATACACTTGCAAAGCACAGTAAATCGGCCCAACACACATGGACATTCACACATTGCAAGAAAGCTGGGAGTAACGTGTATTTTATTCACATCTCAAGACAATCCGGTCCTATGTACAATAATCGGGGCCAACTGGCCGCATACACAACAACCACACCGAGTCGGGCTCAGCCGATAATGCTCGGAACCACTCGTATGATTACACAGAACAATTCCCCTCCCGGGTCTGATCACTCTCAGCCCAAGACAACCTAGCCTTTGCTTCACGAAATCTGAGACCACAGAATTGCTCACAAACACCCGCACAGAACTAGCACGGATCGTGCCCACGGTTCACTTAACAGAACTGACACCAGCTGAGTCAACGGTTCACATAAACTTGGAACTGACACAGGGTTTGCTTCTCATTGATTCACTTTTCGACTCTTTGTTAGCTTGCTGACTTGCATTCACTCAAATCGCTGGACAAAGAAAGCTCATCAATCGCTTGAATGTTGTCGGGGAGACTGAAGCATCGACATCCCCTATAATGGTGGCCACGACACAATGCTTGCCGGTGATCGGGAAACACAAACAACCATCCCTCTTCCTGTTTCTTTGCGCAGCCGACTGTACCTATTTCTGGCCCGGAAATCTGCACCATACTCGAAGGATACGTGTCCGAAAGAGACGCACACGGGCAGCGCATTAACTTTATTCTTTAGTTGGCACCTTCCTCGTCCGGACTGACTTGCTAGGGGACCCCAATCCCATCCCCACAAGAGCGAGACTTTAGCTCGGACTCTGCCTTTCCGTGAGCCTTCCTTACGGGAGGCCGTCCGCCGCCTATTTATGGGTCACTTTGCCCCTTCAAATCCCATGCCCTGCTATTTCTTTACCATACTCAGTAAACTTTCTTCTAATCTGCCACAGTTTTATGGAAGGTTAAACGACCGTCATTCTCGGTAGCCCATTAAAAATGAAGGTAATAATTTTTCCATTAGCTTATGGTTTTATTGGTCAAATTTGGCTCACATACAAAGCTTTTTTTTGGATGGATCAAATCATTTTTTTGAAACATTTTAAGTGGAGTCGTGATTAAGTGAGTGATCTAATGGTGGAAGAAGAGGATCACATATCATTTGCAAAGCTTTTGAAATATTTTAAGCAAGATTAAAGTGTAATTTGATGATTTTTTAGGGAGTAGGTCTCGAAACAGGTCTAAAATTGCAAGTGAAAGGATCTAGCAGGTTTTCATGGTGTTCATGGTGTTCATGGGGGATGAAGGAGGTTTGCTCAAAGTCTCAAAGGTTTATCAGAGCGTTGATGGGTCCAAAGATGATTAACACAAGCCTAGAGAAGCCAGATCATCATAGCACGTCATGCAGGAAAAAACAGGGCAATTTGGTTGTGCATTTAATAAATGTACTTAGGAGGCCTCTCAAAGCCAAAGGATCACATGGAGATGATGTATTTTGTGCCAAGGTCATTTCCTGCAAGTTTGGTGTCTTGATATATTTTCTATCTCAAGATACAAGCTTTCAACAATGATCTAGTAATGTGGGAGGTGCTCGGGGACGTCAAATTAAAGCCTTGGAAAACAGCCGTTTTAATTCAAAAAGCTTCAAAGGACTTTGAGAGTACACACAACACTGCCAAGTGTCAAAATCTCGCTTGATCGGATCATAAATCAATGGCACATAAATAATAGCTCAATTCAGTGGGACCATCAAGATCAACGGTGTGAGTTAAATCATGTAAATCAAGATCAACGACAAGCTTGAAGTTAATAAGTCAGATGAACCTGAAAAGGAACGTGGGGCTACCATGTGTCGTAATCATGATGGATTAACATATCAACGACACACGTTTGATCAAGCAGATTAGAGATCGACGGTGAGCATTCAACTTTGTAGAGGAGATCGACGGTGTGAGCAAGGTCAATCAGTCAATGAGCTCAAATTGCACATGAGGTCGCCACATGGCGCAAGAACATTAACCGGATGGAGATCTAATAAAAAGGTCCACAAAAAGCACGTGGGATTGACAAGTGTCAGGATCTGGGAAGCCCGGAGCAAAGATCGATGGCCAATGATAAAAGTTAAGCCCAAGAGACTTCTAATGGAGATTAACAAAGCATATTTTGATCCAATTCCCAAGGGTGTATGAGATGAAGACATGTGTTAGAAATAACAACGATCATGTTTTAAAATATGATAAACAACATGGCAAGGATGCCACACAGGGAGACACGTCAGATCAAAGGATTTTGTGGATCTAGATAGGTAAATGCATAGAGTCGAGATCCAAATATGATTCAGGTTGACCCAAAGCAAAAATTTCAAGTTCGAAGGCCATCATTAAAACTTAGTTTGGACCTTTGGTTTGAAAATTTAAAACACACAGGACTTATTTTCTGAGGTTGCAATGTTGTTTCATGATTGTGTTCATCATTCTTTGCATGGATGCACATGTATAATGAGTTCTTGGCTTCTATAATGCTCAGAGACAAAATAGGTTTATTTGAAACTAATAGAGATCAAGAACGAGGCTATGCAGCCTGGTGAACTTTCTTGAGATTATGACCATAAGAAAACCAATAAATGGGATTGTTCTTCATCTATAGTAAACCTATGCTCATAAGTTTGAAGTAAGGGCAGAGTCGTGATTATGAAAAGAGTGTTTTATCTTTTGACATAGTCATATCCTTGACAAATAGGTACCTACAGTGGCTTAAATAGATATAGTCATGGCTATGTCAGGTCCATGGATACGAGGATTTTGCCTTTATAAGCAAGACAAGTGGAGGGTGGTGTAGAAGTTCCAAATGAGAGATTTGGTGGTTGTAGATTGCAGGTGGAGCATTCAATTCTTTTTCAAAAAAATTAGGTATTTTTCTCTCTAAGTTGGATCATGACTCACCATCCTCGACAATTTATTGTCTTCTAGTGTGTTTCTCAGTCAATGAAAAGACTTGAAGACTATTGGAGCTAATGAATGTTAACTTATCGATAAAGGATTGGTCCTAATTGATTAAAATATGGTTGAGAATTCATTAAAAGGTGGTGGCAGCTCATTAATTTATTTTGGATTGCGTGCTCTTACTCTCTCTCTCATTTCTCTATTTCTCCTATATATCTCATTTTCTCCCCCCATTTTTTGAGGTGTGCTCATTTGACAAGGCAAAACCCTATAAAAAATTTGTATGAAAGACCTCTTGAAGCAATAAGGACTTTCTTTACCTATCTCTTACCTCTGAATTGTGTTTAGCAAGCTTGTGCATGATGTGATTGTAAATGAGTTTCTTCCATGTCCATTGTCCTTTTTTTTCTTATTTTTAGGTGTTTTCAAGCTCTTTGTAGGTCTGAACTCATGCTCTTTCGACCATTAATGTATGCCTAATGTGAATCTTATAATTCCTCTTTGCATTCATTCATTTCTTGTGAGCTTAGTTTATGAAACACTTAAGCAATCAACTAGTTGGTGAGGTTGTGTGAGTTAGCATTATCTTATGCTTCATCAGTGTTTATTTCATGCTTACGAGAGTTCTCACTTAAATTTGGTGTATCACCTTTTTAGCTCTCTTAGTAACCCTTTACCCTCTCTCTAACCCTTTTCCCAGTAGAAACATTAGTTTAGGTGATCCATCAAGAGGAAGTCAATATTTTATGGAGGTTCAACCCCACTATAGGATACCTACAGCCTAGGGTTGTTTCAATATTGTGACCGGAAGTGGGAGGGCCTGAAGAACTCTCCCACAAGGGTGCAATTTTATGCCACAATAGTTTATGGCATGCCTGATAAGACCACTTTCAAAGAAGATTGGTCAAGTTTGATGTTAGATTGATCAATTTGCAGCAGTTATAGCTTTTATCTTCTAGTATTTGGTGACTTCGATCAACACTCAACATTCTAGTGGTAGAGCAGTAGCTATCTTCCATGCCAAAGGTGACTACAAGATCAACTTCTAGAGGTATTCCTTTTAATTTGTTGAATTACCTTTAAACTCAGTAAAAAAGTTAAGATTTGTTAATACACATTCATATAAATGAAGCTTTCCTCCTAAACCAATTTCAAAATCTACCTCTATAAGAAGATCTTTGTTGGGTCCTTTCACTGCCGTGGCAGCCCCTAGAGTTTCCCCTTTTGTGACTTTCAATGGTCAAAGTATTTTAGACCTCTAGCAATATGATCCTATCCCGATGACAAGTCTCAAAAGTGTTTCTTACTTCATAGGAGACTAGTATACAACCCCTTCTGAGCACCTTAGAGATATAGACAACTTTTGTAATATTCATGATATCACTGAAGAGAATGTGGCTAATAGGTTGTTATCTATCTCTTTCAAGGGTAAATACTTATACTTTTATAGAAACCATACTGCTAATTCCATCATATCATGGGATGCGTTAGTTGATGCTTTGTGCAAAAGGTTTGAAGATAAGAGTGATCACTTGTTACTTGCAGAATAGCTAACCACAATCAAGAGGGCCCCTCATGAGGTTATGCAAGTTTTCAATAATAGGTTTCAGAAGACATGGGACATGATCCTAATCTCTGTCAGGCCTACTCCTAATTATGCTTTATTTTACTATTTGAAAGTCCTCATCAGTGATATTACAATAATGATCTAGTCTATGGGAGGAAACACACTACCAAATGCTTATGAGGTGGCAATCAAAGAAAAAAATTATCTAGTACAAGTTGTCAAGATTACACTTAGGTCGCCAATGCCTTTGTTTCCTGAGATTTAACTACCTCCTATCGCCATTCCTCCTCTTTCTACCATTCCTCTTGTGCTAACACTTACTACCATACCTACACCAAAGAAAGAAAAGGCTTCAACTAGTCAATCTAGTGACTCTCAAGAAAACAAGAATTTTCAAGAGCTTAAGAGCATGTTTCAGTCCTTTGGAAATGAATTGATGAATGTAAAGAGACAGCAAGCTCAATTTAATAAAACTTATCAAGTTGCATATCAGATCAACTCCAATAGCAATCTTATCAATTAAATAGGCCACCCTACAAAGGAAGTTTCCGATGACAAGGGCAGCCTAACTATAATAGACAAAATAATTATAATCCAAATGTTACAAGCACCTCCACTACTTTGGTCCCTACTCATAACAACATTGCTCAAGAAAGTGAGGGTACTATGCCTTGGAATCAGTCTTTTCGTTAATTCATAGTCCCAAATGTTGAGTTCAATCAAGCTTTTAATGAGCAATGGCATCATGGTGCTAGTTATGGATATAATCAAGCCCTTGTGTCTCAGAATGTAGAAGTACCTATGATGACAAAGTTGTAAGAGCCTCAACAAAGTCAAGGCCCTAATGAAAGACCAAACTAGCTAGATGTTACAATGGTTAATTATGAGTAAGAAGAGTGATATGAACTTAATCAATAGGCCAATTCTAGTCAAGCATATATTCTAGTGGCAGCTAATACAAGGTTCAAAAGAAGGAACATGGATGGTAGCCAAGAAGCAATCAAAGAGCGTCCTATTATTACTCCATTGCTATCAAAGCCAAAGGAACCTACTACTACTCTAAAGTTTCTAATAGCTACAAGGAATCAAAATCAAGGGAATGCCTTTATACCCCAAAACTCACAAGTTCAAGGTACAGTTGTGGCTCCTAAAGCACAAACAAAGGTTGGTGGTTTTCCCATCAACATTGTTGAAGAAATAAAAAAGTCTAATGTGAGTGTGTCAATGTGGGACATGATTTCTATGCCTGTTCAGGTACATATCCTTTAAGAAAATTTGTCAAAGATTAATGTTTCAGACAAGTCATAAACAAGGAAAATGTAGTTCTCACCAATGCAACCAAAGGCCCTGATGAAGGACAATCAAACAGGGTGGTCAAGCCTCCTCCCTTATACATTTATGTGATCATTGGTGACTCCTTAATACATAATTGCATGGTAGATAGTGGAGCAAGTACTTTAGTGATGCCAAAGTCAATAGTAGATCAGCTTGATTTGAAGTATGAACCCTAATGTAAGGGAGATTTGTAGCTTGATGTATCTTCCACCAAACCAGCTAGCATCATCAAAGGTCTAAACTTGACCCTGCATGCTTGTCCTAGTGTTTTAGTGACTCAAGATGTGTTGATTTGAGATGTGCCTTATCCTTTTGCTCTATGCTTATCTAGGGACTTCAAAACAAAAATTGGGGGTTATATAGTAGTAGATTGGTCCTACATGGCTTTTAGAACAAGATATAGGACCAAGGTGTCCATTAAAGCTAAGCCTATTACACAATTTCATGTAGAGGCTTATGGGTCTAATAGCCCAAACATCAACTATACCATTCTTGATGAAGATAAATACCTGGTTAGTCAAGAACTAAACACTCATCTTAAGGAGATACTTGATATGTTCTTAGATGAGTTATGGATCAAAAATTAGACAATTGACCATTTGGTAGGTTTTGAGGAAAGAGACATCGGAGTCAACTACTTACATTAGGAGAATCAGTCTATGCCATCCCTCACTAGACTACAAGAAGATATTAGTGGATTATGTAAATTGTTCTTTGATGGCTCAAGAAGCAAACATGGCATAGGTGTAGGTGCAATTCTAGTATCTTCCTCCAATGATAAGTATTTCTCTTCTTACAAGTTCAATTTTAGTTGCTCTTACAATGTAGCTGAGTATGAAGGCCTTATCCATGGCCTTTAGTGGGCTAGTAGGAGAAAAATCAAGTAGTTACAAGTATATGGAGATAGTGAGCTGATAGTGCATTAGGTCAGAGGCCAAAAAATCATAAATAACCCTTTGATGAGGTCTTACAAACATAGAGTGTGAGACATCCTTGATGATTTTGAGGCCTTCAACATCCAAGCAGTGCCAAAGAACCAAAATCAATATGTTGATAGGTTGGCAACTATGGGAGCTCAGTTTGACATTCTAAGTGATTTAAAGAAGTTCATAGTACAGTCACATGTTAAAGTGGTGGTAAGACCATCAGTGCCAAATAATGAGGCTCATTGGTAGGTCTTTGATATTGATGACCAGATTGCTTATTTCTTGCAGCAAGAGGTGGATTTTTCCTCAATGAACCAAGCTAGTTTCCAACATCAGTATGAGGATCAAATTGTTCAGCTGAGGTCTAACAAGATTCCTAAAGGGATGGTCACCCTTGATATTCTTTTCCATAAGGGAGATCATATGAGGAAAGATAAGGTAGTAATGTCAACTGATGAAGAGAAATATGAAAGTGTTTGTATCCTCAAAGACAAGCTCCTCAAGCTTAGAAAGGTAAGCACTAAGGCTGAAAGGCATGATTTCATTGAGCTTTGTAAAGAATATGTAGACATTTTTTCTTGGGAGTACAATGATCTAAGAGGTTTTAATGCCAAGTTAGCCCAACACACTATAAAATTGGAAGCTAATGCCAAGCCTATTAAGTATAAGTAAAAGCCTATCAACCTCAAAATTGAAGAGCTTATGAGGAAAGAATTGACTAAAATGATTGAATCCAAGATCATCCTTCCCATCAAACACTCCTCATGGGTAGACAACTTGGTACCTGTAAGGAAGAAGAATGGAGAGATATGATTGTATGTTGACTTCAGACATTTGAACTAGGTCTATTTTAAATATCACTACCCCTTACCATCCATGGATCAACTCCTTCAAATAATTATTGGTTCAAAATGCTTCTCTCCTTTGGATGGGTACTCAGGATACAACCAAGTGTTGGTAAGAGAAGAAGACCAATACAAGACTGGTTTCACCATAAAGTGGGGCACATATGTTTATCAAAAGATGTCTTTTGGCTTGTCAAATGTTGGGGAAACTTTACAAAGAGCCATGGACATGAATTTCCAAGGCTTGCTAAATCAAATAGTGCTAGTCTATTTGGATGACATAACAGTTTTCTCCAACAAGGCTAGTGAGCACTTGGATCACCTAAGATTGATCTTTGAAATATGCAAAGAATATGAGATCTCTTTGAATCCCAAGAAATGTGTGTTTGTTGTCCATTAGGGAAACCTCTTTGGATACATTGTCTCAAAGTATGGATTAGATATTGATCACAATAAAATAAGTGTCATCTTGGTATTATCCTTACCCAAGCATAAGAAGGGACTTTAGAGTTTCCTTGGGAAGATAAACTTTGTGAGAAGGTTTATACCTAGTTTTGCCAACTTAGTCAAACCCATCACTGCCATGCTGAAGAAGAACAAAGTGTTCACTTAGTCCAATGAAGGTAAAAAACATTTGAGGCTATCAAGCAAACCATTACTCAAGCACCCACACTAATGAATCCTGATTTATCAAGGCATTTCATATTTGTATGCATTTTCCAATATTGACAATATTTCAGCTATGCCAATACAAAATAATGGTGAAATATTCGAGCAACCAATTACATTTTTTTAGTCAAGGATAGAAGGGTTATGAGATAAGGTATATTTTTGTAGAAAATCAAGTCTTTATAGTAGTAATAATCCTTAAAAAATTTAGACCAATACTCTCCAATAGAAAAATATATCTTATGGTGTCTCATCCTAGAGTGAGGGACTTCCTTCTAAACAAAGACTTGAATGAGAAGAGGGATGGTTAGATTACCAAGGTCATAGAATATGATATGGATATCAAGGTCACTAAGCTAGTGAGAGGCAAAGGTTTATGTGATCATATGGTTCATGAACCTCAGGAAGATAAATACATTATCTTGGTGACACAAGATAACTCACAAACAGATGCACCTCCACCTCACATTAGTTGGATCCAGGATATGACACTTTTTTTGATAACAGGGGAGTGCCCATAAGGTATGAATAGGCTAAAGAGAAGGTATTTTAGACTTAATTCTATACCTTATGCATTAGTTTATGGGGTTCTATTCAGAAAAGACCTCGATGGAGTGCTTCTTAGGTGCATTAACGATGGCTAAGTGACCAGGCTCTTGGAGCAATTCTATAATGGGCCTGTAGGAGGCCATTTTGCTCTAAGGACTACAACAACAAAAGTGAAGAGATTTATTTATTATTATCCTATCCTCTTTAAGGATGCCTATGCATGGGTCAGAAAGTGCCAAAAGTTTGCTCTCTTTACAAGCAAGCAAATATTGGCAACCTTTCCACTCAAATCAATTCAGGTGGAACAACCCTTCATGTAGTGGGGTTTAGACTTCATAGGAATGATCAATCTACCTTATATTGGAGGAAACAAATGGGTACTCACTACTACTGACTACTTCACCAAGTGGGTAGAAGCAATTGACCTTAAAGAAGCCAATTAAATAGTAGTGTTGAAATTCTATGATAGCATAGCGACTAGGTTTGGTGTACCAACAATAATAATTTCAAATAATGCTTTAGCATTTTTTGGCATGAGAACAAGTTAATGGGCACTTCATCTAGGCATCTACCTTAGTACATCCTCAAATTACTATCCCCAAGGTAATGGATTGGCAGAGTCTATGAACAAAAACTTGATAAGGATTATTAATAAGACTATGGAAGAGAATAAAAATGTGGCACACAAAGCTAAGGACAACCTTATGGGATAATAGAGTGACTCCCAAAGTTGTCATTGGAAACTCACCATTTGTCCTAGTATATGGAAAGGAAGCCAAGTTTCCCATCTCTCTTGAGTTACCTGCCTTAGAGTTAGGCCATTAGCTTGAGTTGATGCAGAGTGAACCTATGAGCATGAGGATGACAGAGCTCATGGAGCTTGAATAAAATAGGGACCTTGTAATGAAGACACTAGAGTCTCACCAAGCTCAAATCAATAAATTTTTTGACAAGAGAGCCATAACAAGGGATTTGAAAGAAGGGGATCTAGTCCTCAAGTGGGACTTAAATAAGTCCAAGCCAGGCGACCATACCAAGTTTGACAACTTGTGAAGTGGCCCTTACTTGATCCATGGATGCAAACAACATAATGTTTTTTAGCTTTCCCAGTTGGATGGAGAGGTATTACCCATCTGATTCAATGTCATTCATTTAAAACATTTCTATTAAAATATTTTACATCCATTGTATATATTAGATTATTTTTTCATGTTTTCCCTTAAGTGCCTTGGGCACATCTTTTCAGTTGTGTGTTTCCTGTCCATAAGTGCCTTGGGCACAATGTTATTTTTGTTTCTTTTGGTCCTTATTGCTTCAAAAGGAGGTTTTCAAAAGAGGGACAATGTTGTATCATTTTCATCAACTAGGAAGGAAAGACTTGTGACCTCTTGATCCCAATGGATAGATAAAGGCAACTAATTTGATACATATCAGGCATGCAATCCCAAGATGTCACCAAAAATGTTGGCCAAAATTGGCCCACATACAAAGATTTTGCGTGGATGGATTAGACCACTCTTTTTAAACAATCTAAGGATTTTTTTGGTTAAGTGAGTGATCCAATGGTGGAAGAAGAGGATCACATGTCACTTACAAAGCTTTTGAAACACTGTAAGCAAGATTAAAGCATAATTTAATGATTTTTTAGGGAGCAGGTCTGGAAATAGGTCTAGAATTTCAAGTGAAAGGATCCAACAAGTTTCCATGGTGTTCATGGAATTTTGGGGGAATGAAGTAGGTTTGCTTAAAGTATCAAAGGTTTATTAGAGCCTTAATGGGTCCAAAGATGATTAGCACAAGCCTAGATAAGCCAGATCATCATAACACATCATGTAGGAAGGAACAAGTCAATTTGGTTGTGCATTTAATAAATGTACTTAAGAGGCATTTTAAAGTCAAAGGATCACATGGAGATGATGTATTTTGTGCCAAGATCATTCCTTGATGTATTTTCTATCTCAACATATAAGCTTTCAAAAATGATCTAGAAATGGGAGATGTGGTTGGGGATGTAAATTTAAAGCCACAAGAACTAGTCGTTTGAATTCAAAAAGATTCAAAAGATCTTGAGAGTAGACACAGTATTGCCAAGTGTCAAAATCTTGTTTGATCAAATCATAGATCAATGACACATGGATAATATCTCGAGTTAGTGGGACCATCAAGATCAACGACATAAATTAAAATTTTGCAAATCATGATTAAAAATGAGCTCGAGGTCAATAAGTCAGAGAATCTTAAAAAGGAACATGGGGCTACCACGTGTCAAAAACATGATGGATTAATAGATCGATGGTGCATGTTTGATCAAGTAGATCAGAGATCAATGATAAGCATTCAACCTTGTAGAGGAGATTGAGGGTACGAGTGAGGTTAATTAGTCAATGAGCCTAGATTACATGTGAGGCAGCTACATGGTGAAAAATCATTAACCAGATGGAGATCTAACAGTGGGGTCCATAGAAAGCATGCGAGATTGACAAGTGTTAGGATCTAGGAAGCTTGGATCAAATATCGATGGCCAATGATAAAATTCAAGCCTTGGAGACTTTGAATGGAGATCAACTGAGTGGATTTTTATCCACTTCCCAAGGGTGTATGAGATGAAGGCACATGTCAGAAGTAGTAGCAATCATGTTTTAAAATATAATAAACATCATGGCAAGGATGCCACATAGGTAGACATGTTAGATCAAAGGATTTTGGACCTAGACAGGTAAATGCATAGACATGAGATCCAAATATGATTCAAGTTGACCCAAAGTAGATATTTCATGTTCGAGAGCCACCATTAAAGATTAGTTTGAACCTTTGGTTTAAAAATTTAGATCCCATAGGACTTATTTTCTGAGGTTTCAATGTCATTTCACTACTAAGTTCATCATTCTTTGAAGCGATCCACATGTATAATGAGTTATTGGCTTCTATAATGCTCAAAAACA
Source organism: Torreya grandis (assembly GCA_037957365.1). NCBI lineage: Eukaryota > Viridiplantae > Streptophyta > Pinopsida > Cupressales > Taxaceae > Torreya > Torreya grandis. The sequence continues at coordinate 4,170,936 of JARHVA010000380.1, read as the reverse complement.
AAATAAGTTTATTTGAAACTAATTGAGATCAAGAATGAGGCTATCAAGCCTCGTGAACTTTCTTGACATTGTGATTATAGGAAAACCAATAAATAGGATTGGTTTTCATCTATATTAACCCTATGTTCATAAGTTTGAAGTATGGACAGAGTTGTGATTATGAAAAGAGTGTCTTATCTTTTGACATAGTCATATCCTCGATAAATAGGTACCTATAACCACTTAAAGCAAATATAGTCATGGCTTCATCAAGTCCATAGATGCAATGATTTTGTTCTTATAAGGAAGATAAGTGGAGGGTGGCATAGAAGTTCTAAAAGAGATATTTGGTGGTTGTAGATTGTAGGTGGAACATTCAATTCTTTTTCAGAGCTTTTAGGGAATTTTCCCTCTAAGTTAGATCATGACTCACCATCCTTAGCAATTTCTTGTCTTCTAGTGTGTTTTTCAGTTAATGAAAAGGCTTAAATCGTATTGGAGCTAATGAAGGTTAATTTGTTGATAAAGGATTGGTCATAATTGATCAAAATATGGTTGAGAATTCATTAAAAGGTGGTGATATCTCATTAATTGATTTTGGATTATTTGCTCTACTCTCTCTCGCTTCTCCCTTTCTCATATATCTCTTATTTTCTTCACCTATTTTTTGAGGTGTGTTCATTTGACAAGGAAAATCCTATCAAAAAAATTTATGAAAGACCTCTTAAAGTAATAAGGACTTTGTATTTTATTGAATTTGGGAAACTATAGGGTTTAATTTCCTAAATAGTAAAGGGGTCTGGATTAAGGGGAAAATCAGTAAATAAATGTGCCTTAATCAACCTACTAATTTATTAAATCTGGAAGTATTTCATTAATTCCTAAAAATAACAAATAAGAGTGAAGAGGATAAAACTTATCTGGTTCTAGACTGAGATAAAATATTTAGAGGTTGATATTTGCTAATTTGGTTGGGTAAACTATCAAAAATAAGACCCAGAAGTTTGTTTTCTACCTGGAAAAGAGTGCTAAAAATGGGACACCTAGAGGTCCAGGGTTGTAGTCCAAGTTTTGGCATTGTATTCCTTAGTCTCTAAGATTTATTAGCTTTATAGGTTCTGTTCGTTTGCTTTGGGAGACCCTGTGCCTGAAATATTGAATCCTTGTTATTCATGAAGCTCCGTGTGTAATTGATTTTGTCTTCAAGGATCCTAGTTCCTCTTCATACTTGATAGGTGATCTTGAATCCAACCGAAAAAAGGGGTTAGTGTGTAATATCCACTAAACGTGTGATCACACCTCATGTGTAGGCACACTACCTACATACCAATACTCTGAAGAGGGATCAAGGCCAATGTAGTTCTCCCAATTTGAATGTGTGTTGTGCAATCATGTGTATGCAATGCAAGTGTATGCAAATTTGGGAAATATTGAGATGACTCATGACTAGTGTGGGAGCTTGGATAGGCTAGAAATAACATGGTTGGATGTATGCAGAGAATAAGAAGATTTGCTTGAGTGTGCTTTTGTATATTTCTATCTTGTGCCTTTGAATGATTGCCAACCCTTCTAAATGACATTTGAATGGGATTTTATAGGGAAACTAGTGATCCTAGGTTAAATGAAATCACATTAGGTCGACAAGGGAAAACATAAGTATTCAATAAAATATGACCGTTGGAGGCTATTGTGGATTAGGATAATAGCGCTGAAAAGTGGACACCCTGGATCCCAATGTTGAAGTTCAATTTATGGCACTATTGTCTAGGGGAAAAGGGACCCTAGGGGATAGATTTTTGCCTGGGAGAGGAGTCCAGGATAGCAAGGGGTGAATTTAGAAGGCTTTGGATGACTGGGAAATAGTGAAAACATGCTTAAGTGGGATATGTAAGTGAGTAGGAGAGACCTATGGTTTGGGTGTCACAAGTCATGCTCAAGTTGTACAAATTTCATTTTAGTATGAATACATTTACCCCCCCTCTATTATAAGTATGCAACAAAGTGAAATACTAGGATAAAGGAGAAAAAGACAGGTGTACCTAAACTTACATGTGAGGCTAAGTCCAAGAAGCTATGTGATGTTGGATTGTGTGTAGTGAGAACACATTGTACTATGTAAGTTTGCAAAATGGAAAGTGAAAGTATATCAATTTATACTAGATATGCTATATCTAAAATAAGAATGTATAAAGCTAGGTAAAGAGAGAGTATGGAAGAGAAACGAATGAATACACCTCACCAGGTACATGAACCAATACAAAACTTGTTATGTTGTTGGGTTGTGCTTAGTGATGCTGGAAGTATGATGAACCGAGAGTTATATAAATGAATAAGCTGAGTGCTCAATCCCCTAGAAGTTGGCTCAAGAATGCAAAGGTATGTCATTTGGCTCCATCATCACCAACTATGTGAAGTTAATGACTCATGTGTGTGTTAATCAATGTTTGGATCATGTGTCCAATCCCTCTGAATAGGTATCTCAAGAATAAAAAAGGTAGATAATCCTTTGGCTCCATCATTGCCCCGTGATGTGAATCTAAATGAGAAAATACCGGTATAGATGAATCTCATATGAGATGGCTCATCGAGTCTTTGAATGTGTTGTGATCTGAAAATATTGGCATGGATAGCCAAATGTAAACTAAAAACTAGGCCATTGTTGGCCACTTTAAAAGATGGAGATTGGACTTGTACAGAAGCCCCTTCTAAAACTAAAATCAACGCTGAAGAAGCCACTCAAAAACTTAGGTACGCGGGAAGCAAACTTGTATGAAAGTTTACTTGAATGTGATGCCAACCACCTGCAGATGGAGTACGGCACACAACTGTGGAGAATGTGACAAAAAATTCTATAAACTCAAAAATAAAGAAGGTCCATGTACCACGCACATTGCCCCCAATAACTAGTGTCTAGAACATAGATTCTAAATTGAAAGCTGTATCAACTGCCATGTCTGAACTAAAAATGGAAACCCTCATGTCGCGTATGATTCCCATTGTATCTGGATTCTCTGAGCAAAATAAGTGCTAAAAAATACTAATTTTTGCACTGAATTATACTGGCAAACCTATGACTAAACTCACCTCTTTTCTTGATTTTAGAAAAACTAAATATTCTATTGTTTGGACAACAGTGTCAAAAACTAGACACTTTAGGGTCTAGTGTTGTAGGCTTATTTTTGGTGTTGTTGTCCAAAGCCAAAACTGATGATTGATCTAGATTCTCTGTTGTCTGCTTGGTCTAGTTTTGCCTATGCTAAGTTTTGGATTCTAGATTGTACTATTCTAAAAATATTTTTTCAACTATTAAGAGCTCTGATCTTTGTGACAAAACCCATGTTTGTTGCCCCCTCATCTAAGGGTAGGAATGAAGACCCTACAATGACTGCCCTCAGAAGAAGAATCCCTGCAAGTGTGTTAAGCTACTAAAACATTTGATATATCATTGATATACATTATCTCAAGATATAACAAAATTTATAGAGAGATTGTTAGATCCACAGGGATATGCCTAGATAGATAGAACAGTGTAATAGCATGTGCATAAGAGTAAATTAGAATTTGAAATGTTATTGTTATTTGTTAGTGGCATGGAGGGATGGAGTATGATTTCCATCATGGCATCCAAGAAGCAAGGTAAATGCATGATTGGAATCATGGCATTGCACACAAAGATAAGCAATCAAGTAAGAAGCATACAAAGCAAGAAGCAAGAAACATGCAAGGGTGGCCAAGGGGCCAAATAAGCACACAAGGCATACAAGGCATGTTCAAATGTTACATACACACATAATGGGAATAAGCAAATATTGTAATAAGGGCCACAAGCACATGAAAGGCACACACAGGACATCGAGGCTCCTTAAAAATAATTTAGTTAATAGCCAGTCATTTGGTACATAATCAAAACATACTATGTGAAAGGCTCTCAAATGTGTCTCTAGATCACCCTTTCCATCGTAAAGAGTGAGCTTAGGTTGTACAAATCCAGGTGGCAAGGGTGTTTCAGCTATATGTCATGCCAAAGGTGTATGCAATAGCGTGAAGGAGTCTAATTCTTGTGTAGATCTAGTGGTACCTTGCTCAAGATATTACACCTTGGATTAAAGAAATTGAATCTCTTGCACAAGGGCTACCACATTAGGTGATAGGGTTTGTACTAGCTACAACTGGTGGCATAGAAGAAGGTTGGGCTATTATAGGGGGTTGTTGTGACATAGTTTCCCCCGTAGTGTCATGTGTAATAGGTGGCTCAGGATTTAAGAATATTGATTTTTGATTACCTTTTGTTGTTCCTCTTGGACGATTCTAATCATGTCATCTTGCATATTCAGGTGTTTGGTTAGGAGTTCTTGAAGCTCTCTTTTATCAGTTTCATCAAAGCCAATATATTGGGCCATTGTTAAAGTAGGAAAATAATTTGAAATGTGTATGAATGTTTTACAATTAGTTGTAATAGGTAATGCGTTAAAATTGGAAATTATTGGATATAAGAAATGCAAAATTCTAAAAGAGTAGTTTAGGATTTACGTAAAAAAGGATACGAAGCTGCCAAACATGTAAGGTAATATCACAAAAATCAAAGTAGGAACTAGTATATGCAACTAGGGATTTTTAGAAATATTATTTGAAAAATACTATGAAATTTTGAATTTGAAATTGATTTTCTAAGCTAAGTATGCAAGATAAAATTCAAAAAATTATGAGAAATTACTTGCTTGAATAGGACCTAGTTGATGCAACTAGGGTTTTGAGACAATTTTTTTGGAATTACTATGAATTTTTAAATTTTGAAACGTTTTTCTGATTTTAATATTCAATCAAAATTTGTAGAAAATAAGTGGAATATTACTTGAAAATTACTGGGATTTAGTTGATGCAACTAGGGCATTGAAATGAATTTTTTCAAAATTAATGTAATAATTTTAAAAAATTGCTATAAATTTGTAGAATTGAGCTTGAAAAATTTAGGAAAAAATCTGAAAATATTTCTAAAATTAGCAATACATTTTTCCTAGTGGTTTGAAAGTGTTTGTATGCAAATAGGACCTAGTATGTGTATACTAGGGTTTTAATGAATTATTGAAAATATTTCAATTAATTGTAGTTTTCTGGTTTTTAAATTTAGGAAAAATCAAAAAAATAATGCAAAAAATAGAAATAATTAGCCCTAGGGTTTCTAGGGTTTTTGTGCAAAAATTCAAAGTCAAGTTCACCAAATGTTTTACAAAATTTGGGAAACTGTAGGGTTTAATTTCATAAGAGGAAAATCAACAAATAAATGTGCCTTAATTAACCTATTGATTTATTGAATCTGGAAGTATTTCATTAATTCCTGAAAATAACAAACAAGAGGGAAGAGAATAAAACATAGCTAGTTTTGGACTGAGATGGAAGATTCAAAGGTTGATATTTGATGATCTAGCCAAGAAAACTATCAAAAATAGGACCTATAATTCTATTTTATACCTAGATAGGAGTACCAAAAATGAGACACCCAGAGGTCTAGTGTTGTAGTCTAAGTTTTGGCATTGTAGTCCTTAGTGTCTAAGCTTTTTAGGTTTTGTTCATCTACTCTGGGAGACATTGTGCCTAAGATTTCAAGTCTTGGTTTTTCATGAAACTCTATGTGTAATTAATTTTATCTTTAAGGATCTTAGTTCCTCTTCATACTTGATAGGTGATCTTGAATCCAATTGGAAAAAGGGGTTAGTGTGTAATATGCATTGAACGTGCGATCACACCTCATGTGTGGGCAAACTACCTACATACCAATACTCTGAAGATGGATCAAGGCTAATGTATTTATCCCAATTTGAATGTGTGTTGTGCAATATTGTATATGCAACGTAAGTGTATGTGAATTTGGGCAAGCTTGAGATGACTCATGACTAGTATGGGAGCTTGGATAGGTTGAAAATAATAATAGCTGGCTGTATGCAAAGAATAGAAAGATTTTTTTTAGTGTTCTTTTGTATATTTCTAGCTTGTGCCTTTGAATGATTTCCAACCCTTCTAAATGACCTTTGAATGAGCTTTTATACGAAAACTAGTGATCCTGGGTTAAATGAACTCGCATTAGGCTGACAAGGGAAAAGATAAGGATTCAAGAAAATCTAACTATTTGAGGCTATTGTGGACTCGTATAACAGCACTAGAAAGTGGACACCTTGGGTCCCAATGTCGTAGTATAACTTATGGTACTATTGTTTATGGGAAAGGGGACCCTAGGGGATAGATATATATCTAGGAGAGGAGTCTAGGACAGTAGGGGCTGAATCTAGAAGGCTTTGGATGACTGATAAATAGTGAAAACATGCCTAAGTGGGTTGTGTAAGTGAGTAGGAGAGACCTATGGTTTGGGTGTCACAAGTCATGCTCAACTTGTACAAATTGCATTTTAGTATGACTACACTTTATTTCCCTATCTCTTACCTCTGAATTGTGTTTATCAAGTTTGTGCATGATGACATTGTGAAAGAGTTTATTCCATGGCTATTGTCCTTCTTTCTTACCTATTTTTAGGTTTTTTCAAGCTATTTATAGGTCTGAATTTGTGTTCTTTTTGACATTAATGTATGCTTGGTGTGAATATTATAATTTCTCTTTGCTTTTATTCATTGCTTATGAGCCTAGTTTATGAAACACTTAAGCAATCAACTGGTTGGGGAGGTTGTGTGAGATAGCATTGTCTTATGCTTCATCAATGTTTATTTCATGCTTATGAGAGTTCTCATTTAAATTTGGTGCATCACCTTTTTAAATCTCTTAGTAACCATTTACCCTCTCTCTAACCTTTTTCCCAATAGAAGCATTAGTGTAGGTGATCCATCAAGAAGAAGTCAGCTTTCTCCAGAGGTTCAACCCCACAACAAGATACCCATACCCTTATGTTATTACAATATTATGGCTAGGAGTGTGAGGGCTTGAATAACTCTCCCACAAGGGTGCAATTCTATGCCATAATATTTTCTAAATTATTTTACTCATTCTAATTGTAACTGATTAAAGCTAGCTTATGGTTCAGATATGTATAAAATAGTTGTAAAACTTGTTATTAAGGATGATAATAGAAATAAAATGGCCCTCCAGATTGCTACAATTATCGATGATATGATGCCACTTCTTATGGGTAAGTGCACAAAGTTGGGGACAAAAAGTGGCCTACTTGTGGACATGATTTTTCTAAAATTTTATAAATATGAAATTTTGTAGATAATTTGAGATATCTACACTCCAAATTTGAAGATGGTGTAATAACATGAAATGGTTAAGTATAACTAGGTCAAACATCTAAAATTTGAAGAGGAACTCCTATTTTTTTCAGCAAATATATTAGATACACAAACTGACGTGCACCATTTTTTGAGCAACATTTAATATTATTTGAAACCCTTTGGGGAAAATTTAGATAAAATCTTCTAGCATGTCACCTATTTTTTATATTTTTTAAATGAATACTTTTTTTTATGAATTTTTCAAGTAAATAAATCCTAAAAACTAACAAATAAATGGATAGCCGTCCATGCGACACGCCTAACTACCTCAAAAAAATGAAAATCAATTTGTTTTAATGTGTATAGAATTAGGCCTACTTAGTCACCATATAATTTATTTTTCACTTGGATAAAAAAAATATAAATTACATGAACATGTATTGGTATAGTCATATAAAATATGAAATTGGATGACTTAAGCATAACTAATGACACCCAATCCATAGGTCTTCCTAATTGCTTACACAACCCTTCTAGGTTATTATTTCATTGATTCCTAGTCATCCACAACCTTCTGGACTTAACTCTTATAAATCTAGATAGCTCTTTCAGGCCCAGATCCATCCCCCCTAGTCTCATCCCCTTTGGATAATAGTGTCAAACTTAGATAGGAATGCTAAAACCTAGGGTGTCTTGATTTTGGCACTATTTTCCAAGTGAAAAATTAATCCTAAAAGTCAAATTCTTTCAAATATATATCCTTTTCCTTGTTGGTCTAACATGAATTCATTTAACCCATGATCATTAATTCCCCTATAAAAGGCCATTCAAAGTCCATTTAGAAGGGTTGTCACTCATTTACAAGAGAAAAGCAAAAATATAAGCAAGTACACTTAAACACTCTTCCCCATTCTCTACATACAACCTTCCAAGATCATTTCAAGCTTATTCAAACCTTTTCAATAGTCCCTATCCATTCGCAGTACCATCAACATGTGGATTTATCGACACCTCCTCATTGTGCATTTACCAATCTACCAGTTTCTCCAGCCAAGGTTTTACAATAGATATTGGAATGTAACATCATATCTCTCCCTCTTATGCAGGAAAATAACCCAAAAAATCCTCTTCCACAAGGATATGATCAGCATACATTTTGTGATTTTCATAGGGCACCAGGCCACACAACAAATAAATGCATCAATTTGAGACATAAGATACAGGACTTGATAGATGAAAATATACTTGATCTGGGCACTTTATTTGAGCTTCCAAAGGCAAAGCCAACACAATATAAAGCTTTTAAAATCATCTCAAATCCATTTACACAACATTATAAATAGGAGAAAAAGGACACATCAAGTGTTTACCGTACACATCCTCCACCAGCTACATACCAAGCACCTTCAGTTGAGGCATATCCTTTGAGATGTATGATAGGTGTGTATGAGTCTAGAGTTCTATCCAAACCTTAGATATATTTTTTATATTAGGATATTATGGAGGATAATATAGGTTATAATGTAATTTTTATTAGAGAACATATTCATAATCAACCTATTGATAGTGTGCTTATTGATAATAGTTCCAGCCTTAACATGTCCAACTTGATACTACTACAGCACTTGGGTTATTCAAAGAAGGATATCACTCTAATAGACACAATTATTATTGGTTTTAATGGGTATATAAAGATTTCATTAGGAGAGATAGTACTTCCACTACAGGTTGGTCCTACATATTTTGCAACACCATTCACTATAGTTCCCAATGTATGAGTTTTTGACATATTACTTTGATGACTATGGATTCAAAAACTTAGGGTAGTACCCTTTAAAATTCATATATGCATGAAATTCATTCATGATAATTAGGTTATTAGAGTTGGTGGAGTTTCTTATGATTCATCACTCTCCACTTTAGAGCCATCTACCAGCTTACAAACACTATCTCCAATTCTTCCACCTATTTCAGTTTCTCCTCTAGTTTCAGTTCCACTTCCACTTCAAATCCAACCATAGTTTTGAAATCCATTGCTATTACAGAGGATTCACACACCTCTGAAGTTTCAATATTCTAGATAGCTTCTAGCTACAGTGTTCACACCTAGAGCTATAACATTGAGGTCTCATGCAACTACATAGAGAACACCTATTCAGAAAGCCTCATCTACTTCCAAATGGGTCTCTAAGAGTGCTATATTTGCATCCACTTCTCAGAGTTATAGGGGGACCCCACATTCAATTTTGACTTCAGAGATTTCATAGCAGTTACAATGTACATAGATTTCAACTTCACAATCTTAGACATTCAATCATGCCTCATGATCATGCATGATTCAATTGTTCGATACATGACACCATGATAGGGAGTCTCATCTGAGACTCATCGGTTAGTATCATTTCTTCCCATTTTTACTTGTACATGGCTTATTTTAAAATATAAAAACATTCAAATATGTCAAAAATACCAAAAATATTTCGATTGTATGCATCATCCATGATTTACATTACTACTATCATGTTAGGACTTACATTTATTATTTTATGCTATTGTATGTCGATTTATCTACATTACCATGCTTCACTTGATCTCTTTTGATTGTGTGTAGTGGCATCTAGCTGATTGATTGCTTCACTCTACCCATTGAGGGGGCATTCTAAATGCTACATTCAAGACACACATCGATATACCTACCCAAAGGGGACATATTCTACATAAATACACCATCTAGGTTATGTCATTCCTATACTACACACTCTGAGTTATCATGCTGATGTACATTCCTTTCTAGATTACATAAATTACTATATCGACATTTCACTAGTATCTAGCACTTGTGTATTTCTTAGCATATACCTAGTCTTGTACTACACATGTTTTTCATACTTTCACATTTGCTTTGATTAGTTAGATATGATTCTACCTTTCCATTTATTGCATGCTTTCTCTTATTGCTTAGCCTATTTTGTGTGATTGCATTTCTAGTTCCTACTTCTCTCCTATTTGTGCCTTAGGACATTTACTAATGTCCTTTGCTTTTATTCATTTGTGTACCTTAGAGCATTTGCCAATGTCCTTTACTTGTAATCTTCCATGTGCTTGTGGCCCCTATGCCAACTTTTCTTGTTTCACTTATATGTGTATGTGGAATTTGAACATGCCTTCTATGCTTGCTTTCTAGTTTGAGTGTTATGTGCCCATGTCCCTTATTTGCATGGCCCCTTGGCCATCCCTGTATGACTCTTGCTTGATTGCTTGATTTTTTATTTGATTTTCAATGTGTGCAATGCCATGATCCACATCATGTATTTCCCTTATTTTTTTGGATGCTATGATGGACATCATGCTTCATCCCTCCAACTAACAACTAACAACTAATATCTAACATTTTTAGTTCTATTTCAATACTTGTCACATGCTTTTACATTGTTATATCTATCTAGGCATACCCTTGTTGATCTAATAATCTATCAATACAACATTGTTATATCTACAAATATCTTGTCAAATATCATTGTTATATCATATATCTATACAACTTAACATACTTGTAGGAGTCTTTCTTCTGAAGGTAATCATTGCAAGTTCATCATTCCTACCCTCAAAAGAGGGGATAAAAAATAGGGGTTTTTTCATAGAAATCAAATCTCCTAATAGTTGAAACAACAACATTCATATCATCCAGTTTATAATCTAGAGGTTAAACCAGTCAGAATAGAACAAAACAATAGTGACAGTTTTAGATAAGCAACCAATTTTAGCATAGGAAAACAACACTAAAAATATATAGTAGCACCAAACATATGGGTGTATTCATTTTGGCACTCCTATCCAGGAAAAAAACACTCAAGTTTTCCAAAAATAGGTAAAATTTTTAGTTTAGATATAGTTTTTGCACAATCAGAGTCAACAGTTCAGTACAGTTTTCTTAGAGAATCTAGATATAGGGGGTTATCATGTATGGTATGATGATTCCCACTTTTAGTTTTATATTATGTAGTTGACATAACTTCTAGATCAGGATCCATGTTCCAGACACTAGTGATTGGGGGTAATGTGCATGACACATTGGTTTTTTTTATTTATTTCCAAGTTTAGTTTATTATCCAGGCACTCTCAGCAGTTGCGTGCCTTACTCCACCTATAGGTGGTTGGCATCACTTTCAAGTTGAAATTTCATACAAGTTTAAATTTTTGAGTACCCAAGTTCCTGAGTTGGCTTTCACATAAGCCCAGTACATCAGTTTTGGAGTGGGTTTCATACAAGTCGAACCTCCATCTTTCAAAATAGCCAAGAATGGCCTAGTTTTTAGCATACATTTAGGCTATCCATGTCACATTATCAAATTTTGAAAAAAACTATGAGATTCATAAGCCATCTCATATGACATATATTCTATATATGTATCACTTTATAGCTTCACTTCATGGGGCAATGATGGAGCCAAAATGCCAACCTTTGTATTCTTGAGCCACCTATTCAGAGGGATTGGACACATAGTCTAGATATTGATTAGTACATGCATGATTTGTTAACTTAACCTAGTTGGTGATAATGGATCCAAAAGGCCAACCTTTGCATTCTTTATCCACCTTCTAGGGAATTGAGCACTCATCTCCATTTTTGATATTACTCTTGATTCAACATATACCTAGCATCATCCAGCATCACAATAGGTTGTGTATTAGTTTGCATACCTAGTGAGGTGTATTCATTCCTTTCTCTTCTTTTTACTTAGATTTTATATGTTCTTGTTTTAGATATAGCATATCTAGTAAGAATTGATCTAATTTTAAATTTTCATTGCAGATTCACATTTTATAGTGTGCTCTCTCTATGCACATCCAGCATCACATAGCTTCACGAGCTTCTCCCTTACAGATAAGTTTAGGTATGCTTTTTACTTTCATTTATCATAGTATTTTACTTTTCTACATCACTAGAAAAAAGGGGGGGCAATTTAGTCATATAAAATACAAAATTGGATAAATTAAGCATGGCTAATGATACCCAATCCATAGGTCTTCCTACTTGCTTACATAACCCTTCTAGGCTATTCTTTCACTGATGCCCAGTCATCCACAACCTTTCAAACTTATCTCTTATAGACCTATATATCTCTTTTAGGCCTAGATCCATCCCTCTAGGTCTCATCCCCTCTGGAAAATAGTGCTCAACTTGGATAGGAGCACTGAAACCCAAGGTGTCTTATTTTTTGTGTTATTATCCAAGTGTAAAATTAGTCCTAATAGTTAGATTCTTTTAGATCCCTATCCTTTTCCTTGTCATCCTAACATGAATTCATTTAACCCATGATCATTAATTCCCATATAAAAGGACATTCAAATTCCATTTATAAGGGTTGACACTCATTTACAAGAGAGAAGCAAGAATACAAGCAAGTACACTCAAGCACTCTTCCCTATTATCTGCATACAGCCTTCCAATATCATTTCAAACTTATTAAAACCTTTACATCAGTCTTTAGCCATTCAAAGTACATCTAGTTTCACATCTAGTTGTATTTATCATACACAATTACACCAATCACTTCAATGGGAGAACTACATTAGCTTGATCACTCCTTAGAGTATTGGTATGTAGGGGTGTGCCCACACACAAGGTATGAAGTGCGTTCAGTGTATTATTTACACACTAACCTCTTCTTTATCTTTTCCAATTTTACATTCAAATTTAATCACAAAGAGTTCTTAGGGATTTGAAGATTAAATAGATACACAATGAGCTCCACAGGATTCCAGGCTTTGATATTTCACTGATAGGGTAACACAGGCCTACCGAATATAAACCAAAAAGCTCAAACCACCTGGAAAATAGTGCCAAAAAATGACTATGATGTTGAATAATAGGGTGTCCCACTTTCAATGCTCTTGTCCAATTTAGAAATGAACCTCAAGATCTTTTTTGATAGTTTCCTAGTTCTGCTCCTCTAGTATCAGAGTCTGTCTCAGTCTGGATCATCCAAAATAAACTAAGTTAGATTTCTATTGTTTATTACTATATTTAGAAAAGGTAAAAATACAAATCTATTTACACAAATTTATAACTTGATTCTTGCATATTATTCATTGATTTACTTTGCTCAGACCTGTTTATTTAATTAGGAATAAAACCCCATTATTCTAAAAATAACAAAACAATAGGCATGTAGTGGCCTAAAAAAGGCATAGTTAGAAACAAATATAGTTTGAAACCTTAAATTAGTCCAAAAATTATAAAAATCATATTTTTGGAAAGAGAAGAGCATGTTCATCGTGATGGTACCAATTTTTTGAATTTTCATGTTAAAATTCTTATTGTATTTGGCAATCAAAGTTGAAATTTGTTATTTATTTTCATACCTTTCAAACTCATTTGTAAATTGATAATCCAAGCCTTTGGCTTAGGAATCCAAGCCATTCTCGAGCCAAAATACATGGGAATTTTATTCAAATTCAAATACCATGATCAAGTTAATAACGTGATCACATTATTAACTATGTTATTAACATGATCATGGTATTTAATAACGTGATCACATTATATATTGTCAACACCCTAAAACTCGAATAGGAGCCATTAGGCCTAGTAGTCTTAAGATCAAATATTGGTTGATTAAAATTATTGTTTGGGACCAATGTTTTTGTCAATAATTGATAGCACTGAAAGGTGTGTAATTGGGCCAATAGATCCCAAATTGACATTAGATGCACATATTTCCTTGGATGGAGCTTGGTTGGCCCCAATTACTTATCAAACTAATCTAAATACTTGGTTTTTTTGTAATATGATGTGAAATTAGAGACCCAATTGAGATCATATGGACATAATTTCTTTCTCATGGATCATTTAACCTCAATTGTGTATTAGATTGAACTAAATATTTAATTAGTTTAATATGGTGTGCTATCAAAGCCCTAATCAAGACATTATATTGAAAGAATTCCTTGCACAGGGACCAATTAATCTTAATTATAGATTAGACTAAATAAAATACTTGATTGGTTAAATAATATGTGCAATTAGGGAGAAATTTTCATAATGGACATTAGATGGACACAATTCATTACATGGGGTGAAAAATGCATTGATTGATATTCTAGGTTGAAGCAGTTAATTACATAGAACTTGGTTGTCCTCAATTGTGTGCAGTATTGAAAAAATATCAATTGATTTAACATGGTGTAATTATAACCCCAAATTACATTATATGGTTATAATTCCTTGCTTGGGGATTGAGTGGCCCCAATTACATATCATATTGAACCTAAATACTTAGTTGGTTCGATACGGTGTGCAATCAGGGCTAATAGAACCCAACTAAAACATTGTATAGACAAAATTACTTTCATGGGGCTCAGTTAGTCCCAATTATGTATAAGATAAAACCAAATAAATGAAATTAGCTACATATAGTTTACAATCAGGGCCAACGAAGTTGTAACTAACATTAGATGTATGAACAATTACTTGCATGAGCCTTGGTTGGCCATAATTGCATATTCAAATAAACTAAATACTAGGTTGTTTCAATATATTATGTATTTGGGACCAACAGAGCCCCTTGTTGACATTAGAAGGATGAAATTTCTTACACAAGGCTTGTTTGGACTAAATAAATCATAAATCATATTGAACCAAATATTCTTTCACTTGAGTTTGGTGTAGAATCAAAATCCCAATTATTATTAAATGGATGTTATTCATTACAAAGGGTTCAATTGCTCTTGATTTCATATCAAATTTAATCAAACACTTAATTATTTGAATAAGGTGTGTAATTAGGGCCCTAATAAAAATTATGTTGACACAATTCCTTTGGCAAGCCTTGATTGGCCCCAATTATGTATCATCTAGAACTGAATACTCGATTAGTTCAATATGGTATGCAATCAGGGTCAAGTAAGCCCTGATTTCCATTATATATGAATTTAATTCCTTGCACATGGCTCCTTTGGACCGAATTTTATATCAAATTGAAAAAATACTTATTTTTTTAATATGGTGAGCACTTGGATCCCCAATTGATATCATATGGATGGAATTCCTTACATTGAGGCTCGGTAGGCCCCTGGAATCAATTTAGTCGTAATTAACATTTATATATAGTAATAATTAGGTTCACAAGAATGAAATTGGTTAAAATTACATCATTCATTACCATAATTGACTTCGTAGGTTCAATCTGTGATGATGTGGGGGATAATTGATCCCAAATTCACATTCTTTACTCATGGATCTACATTTAAGGAGCTCAAATTTTCCCCAATCATCATCACAATTGTACCTTATATACCCTAATCCCTAATCCCTAAACTCTAAAAAACAAATACTCTTTAAACCTTGAACCAATCATTTTAGCCCAAATTAACATCATTAGCCCAATTTAACATCATTTAGACCAAGAATTAAGTTCACAAGGCTTAGTTTGGCCTAAATCACATGATTGATCATCCCATTTGACTAATTCATTCAATATACATGATGACATCCATGGTATAATGACAACCCAAAAACACATTCTATAGTAACAAATGGGTCCAAGTGAGTCAAATTATCCTTAATTATCTTTGCGATTGACCCTGTATAACCTAAACCATGTATATACAATAAAACCTAGAAGTTGTAAACCATAAAGCCTAAACACTATACCCTAAATTGTAAACCATAGGATTTCCCTGTTTACTAACTTCAATTTAGCCCCAATTAACATCCTTTGTAGTAAGAATCAGGTTTGAACAGATGACATATCTAACGATTAGACATTAATATATACAGGTCCTTAAATCTAAACCCTATGCCCTAATCCCTAATCCCTAATCCCTAAAACATAAATTATAAGATTACCTATGCCCTAATGCCAACTACATGCCACAAACATACATGCCTTATGATATAACTGATTTTATCATGAGATGTCATAAAATGCACTTTTTAAACCTATGGCTAAAGCCTTTAGAGTACCAATCTAGCTATGCATCTAAAGTAAATTGGGGCTATTTCTAGCCCCTTCAACCTAGTTAACTAGAGAGGAGGATCTATTTGATTCTTTTAATCAAGGAGGCATTTGAGGCAAATTTAAACCCCTTCAATAGTAAGATATGATTTGGGGAAAAATTAAAAGATCTATCTTCTATCATGAATTGATCCAATTAGTCAATTTATGCAATTCCCTATGTGATCTAGGTAAAATTTAGTCCCTAAACCAAATTTATGTCTCAATAAATTATATAACATATATGCAACATGTACATGGCATAATTGACCCTAATTTTATCAAAAATGCAAACATGACGGTAATCGAGTCATAAATAGGTGTCACAAGTGACTCAAATGTTTTTCAATTACCTTAGTGATTGGACCCTATATCCAATATCTTAAACCCTAAGTTAACCTATACCATTTAACTTTAACCCTATAAACCCTGTACCATTTACATTAAACCCTAATCCATAATCCTTAAACCTCAAACCCTTTAAATTATAGACACTAAACCCTAAACCAATAAATTTATGCCCAATTAACATCCTTTATATATAGTAAGAATTAGGTTCATAGGGATGAAATTGGTTAAAATTTCATCACTCATTACCATAATTAACTTCATAGGCTCAATCTATGATGATGTGGAGGATAATTGATCCCAAATTCACATTCTTTACTCATAGATATAGGTTCAAGGCTCCCAAATTTGCCCCAATTGCCTACATGATTGTATAAATATACCCTAAAACCTATACCCTAATCTATAATCCTTAAAGTTCATAATCCCTAAACTTTAAACCATAAATATAAAATCTTTAAACCTTGAACTAGTCATTTGAGCCCAAATTAACATCATTTCTAGACTAAGAATTAAGTTTATAGGGCTCAGCTTGGCCTAAATCACATGACTAATTGCCCCATTTGACTAATTCACTCAATCTGCATGATACCCTAAATATTATACCCTAAATTATAAACTATAAGTTTTCCCTATTTACCAATCGATTTAGTCCCATTTAACATCTTTTGTAGTAAGAATTAGGTTCACATGGCATAGAGAAATTAGACAAATTAATATACAGGTCCTTAAACCTAAACCCTATGCCCTAATCCCTAATCCCTAAAACATAAATTATAATCCCAATGCCCTAATGCCCACTACATACTACAAACATACATTCCTTACAATATAAATGATTTTATCATGAGATGCCATAAATTACACTTTTTAAACATATGGCTAAAGCCTTTAGAACTTACCAATCTAGCTATTGACCTTGTGTACCCTAAACCTAAGCCCTAAACACTATACTCTAAATTATCCAAAAACTTTCCCTATTTACCAATTGATTTATTCCCAATTCACATCCTTTATAGTAAAAACTAGGTTCGATTAGACCTTATATACACCCTTAAACCCAAACCCTACATGCCCTAATCCCTAATATCTAATCCATAAATCGTATGCACTAATGCCTTAATCCCTAATCACTTATCTAAGTTGAGTATAACATGGTCAGGTCATTTTTAACACATACAACACTCAATTGTCATTGCTAATTACCAACCCCAATCTTATATTGATAATAACACGATCATATTATTACATAAAGTGATTGTGTTATTGTCGATACAAGCTTCTCAATGGTTTAGATGGACCAGAACCTTATGGAACACATAAAATGATCATTTTATGCAATAATGTGATTGTGTTATATAATGTGATCATGTTATTATTATTTTACATTAAGCTCACTTATCAATGACTAATTTTAACCCAAATTGAGACTTTTATCCCCACAAACATTCTCTGTGTACATATATGAGATCTACGTACCTATATACTTGACCTCGCCTTTGAAAATTTGTAAATTGTCCCTTCTAATGATTTATAAATCACGTTCAAAAAGGAAGAGGAATTTGTTAAAGAACAAACCACCAGAGGAATTAGAATATTTGAGAGAGAAACACAAGCTACAAATGAGAAAACTTTGTGATAAACAAGGTACAAACTCTAATCCTGATGAACCAAATGCCATAGATAATGAGCCAATTGACGATAATAAATTAAACAATGATGAAATCAACTATAATCAATTGAATAATGTTGAAATTAAACATATAATGAAATTAGTAATAATGAAATTGACCATAGTGAAATGAATAATAATGAAATTCAAAATAATGAATTAGTTAATATTGGAAGTTCACATTCAAAGTTCTAAGTTTTTGATTTTGTTGATGATGAGTCTATGTATGATGCTTCACCCCCCATGAATGAATAAAATATGATGCAAACAAATAATGATGCAATTAACCATCAAGAAAATTTTATGGAAACATATAATGAAGAAATTAACAATGAAGAAAATGTCATCCCACCTTTAAACAATGAAAGTAATAATGGTTTTAAAACACCCTCTTAATAAATTCCACCATTACTAATACCTCCAAGAATTATGCATAGAAAAAATAAGTACTTAATTGAAGTCGATGAAAATATTTTAAAATCAATGCATAACGAAATGTCTGGTCACCATTCAAGAAGATTGGCTCAACAAATTTGGGATACTTTCTTTCATAATTTAGATTATAATAGTCAAAGATGTCAATTATTTGTTTCATTGATAAAATTGATTAAGATGAGACCTATAATTTACACATTAGGATTAATAACATCTAACATGGATGATGAAAACAATGAAATTATTGAAAATCAACATGATGCATATCATACTGTAAGCCCAACATCACTCACCAAATATTTTAATGCTTCCTGATGTATACTTACAACTTGTGCAGTAAGTGACAAAATAGGGGGAAATGAATGGTTTCAAAAATAAGCTTAACCCTTAATATAAATAGAAAAACAATAATGAAAGCAATTAAAAGACTTATGAACTTAATACCAATGAGATTTGGACATTCTCTGATAGACTTCCATGAAAGGACAAGGCTATAGCTGATACTTTCAAAGGGTTACTTGCTCAATCTTGGAAAGATAATATAAGAGTTTCGCCCACTACAAGAGATGTTATGAAAAGAAGAGTTGGTTCTCTAACCATGAACTACATCCAAAACATTTATTATATATGACTCAAGCATAATTGTACTCTAAATTTTTGAAAAAACATCCACAAATTTCTATTTTTCAAAGATATTTTGAGATGTCAAAACCTTTTTATGTTAAAATAAATGACACACGTACCACTTGTTGTTGTAGGCAACATGTTGAATTTTCAATGCACTATTATGTTTTTTTTTCCATATTCATTGTACTTTACATACTAGCATTTTGTAGGAATGTGGCATTGAATTGCCACCAAAATTAGCCAGGGAATTTATTCCAAGTATCTTCTACAAAAGACCGGATGGGGAATTATTTTACAATAAATCATGTTTAAATGGAAATTGTAACATTTCTTATGAATTACCAAATTTAAAAAATGTATCCATGAAGAGATTACAAGTGCAATTGGACAAGAATTAATTGGTTTAATCAAATATAAATTAGTGACTTATCAAGTAAAAGATGGCAAAGAATCTAAAAGGTGTGAGCTTGTTACAAAAAAGATACATGTTTCTAAATTTTTGGTCAAATTTAGGGAGAATATTATTTATGAATAGCAAGGCACACACATATGGCTAGATGGTTGGATGAACATTTCAATATATGCAAGGATACATTCCCACTTGGTTTCATTATTTCAGTGGTTGATTTTGCTAATAATTACACATTCAAACCCCAAATAGAAATTCAATCATAGTATTAAAACTCATCACAAGTTAAAATATTCATGCATATAGCATTCATGCATGCACCTAATAGTATAGAGCAACCAAAAAAATATTAAGGGAGTACCATATCTATATCAACGATGACAGATCACATTATTCAGAGTATGTGTAAGGTTATTTTCAAAAAAATTATGAACAATTGAGTCAAAGGAACATTACATTCAATTAACATTACATTTGGTTAGACAATTGCACATCACAATTCAAAAATGCATAAATGTTTTATTGGTTGAGTAAGATGCACATTACCATTGGTGTATAACACATTTGGATTTTCATCGAGGCTAACCATGGAAAAGGGGAGCATGATGGCATTGGAGCATGTGTAAAAAAAGCTATTACAAGGGAGGAGTTAAAATTTAAAGAGGGTGTTCATTTGACAGATGCAAAAATTATGGTTGAATGGTGTAATGAGAACTTGTGTCATGGTGTTCAACCAAAATTTTACTATTTGCAGACATTTCTAGTTAATGGAGGAAGAACACTTGGTAAAGTATGAGGATTGTATGACTCTAATGGGTTCAAGTGACCTCCACTCATTTCGTAACTCAATTGCAAGTTCTTGGACTATTCATATGAGACACTTGACATGTTTATATTTTGCATGCATGGAATCTGTTTGGAATGAGTGTGAGTCACAAGAATGGGTGGATGATTGGATTTCTAAACCTTTAATTCCAATCAACACATATCAGGTTCCAATAGCATTGCAATTTATAAATATGACATCATCAGATGACTTTGACCATGTATCTAATCTAGTGTAGCTAGGTACAATATTTTTCATTATGTACAATTTATTCTCATTAAATATATCTTCATATTTTCATTGATCTAGGTAAAAATTCAAGTGATAATTTGGGTGATGGTTCTACCCTAATTGATGATGGAACTTCTGAGAGCCATAACTTTTGCACTAGAGCTTCGATTGACTCTCCATTTGAACCGTTGGAAAGCTAAGAATGAGGAGAACACGACGAGATGGCACATATCTCCACTTGTTGGTTTTTGACCCTATAAAACCTAATAGAAGTACCTCAAATTTTAATTTTAGTAGTGCAGTCTAAAAATAGTAAGTTTCTAAAATAGTAATTCCTTGAATTCTATATTGTTTTAAATCATAGAAGTTGAACCACTTAATCTCCCTCAAGATTGGTGACCTTCCACATCCTCCTCCTACCTTCAAAATATGTATAAATGAAGATGTAACCCAAAACAAAAGACAAACATCTCTTCCTAAAGATAATTATATAGTTGTATTGCAATATTGAGTAATTAAACATCTCTTCTCAGAGAATTCATTGTTACTATGTTATTTTCATATTCTTAAAATATCTATCAATCAAAATCTTTGATTTTTGGATCAGTCACTAAAAATGATTTTTTATGATATAGGGCATGTTTTTGTAGTCATTTTAAATGAATATAATAAAAAAGGCACTGATTACTATTCATGTCAGTGTGTAGAGAGAAAGAAAAATTTGACTTCCCCAGTTATAGATGGAGAAAACATTGACTATCCTACTAGATCAGTGGTAGTCACTAGAACTTGGTTTTGACGATATGCTATAAAAAATTTAGATCAATGGTTTTTTGAAGAGTTTGAAACACATATAAATATACTACACTATTCAAATTTGCTTCTTGTAACAAATAAAAAATTACAAAAATATTATGGGAGGAAATTAAAGAGGAAACTATGAAAAGTTAGGGAGTCAGATCATGAAGCTATTATTGATAATATCAAGGTTAGAGAAGATACTAGTGATTTTTTGGATTGAAATATGGAAGTATGTTGACTTTTAAAATGTAGATGTAATCAATTTTAACAAATGTTTTTTATTTGCTAGGTATAACATATATAAATATCATTTTTATTTGCTTAATAACATTTTCTTATAGGTTAGTAGTGATACATAAGATTTCACCTTCATGTGGTTGGCACTGTTAGTAAATAATTTTATATTATTGAAGCTAGGAGAAGCTTAGGTTTTATGGGTATTTGAACTTAGTCTAAAAAATGTATTTTTCTTGTATTGGGAAGGGTGTTCTTGAGGCTGAAATAGGTGGTGTGTTTGTCAATTGGGCCTGATAAGAGGCCAAGAACTTGGTCTTAGATTTTATCCACCCCTTTGGACATGTTTAAGGTGCCAATTTTGACTTAGGAAGCATCTGAATCAGAGTTCTACAACCACAACTTGAACTTTGACAACATTTGTTGTCAGTGTTTCCGCTCTCCAGAATGGTAGTGAAAATGCACTTCTGGGTGGATTCAAACATCATGGTGGTGTGATAACATGTAATTTTCCTATTTAGATGTGATAAAAGTGATAAATTCATAGGCGGAGCTCTTGAAGGTATAAATGCCAGCTGGAGCTTGAGAAGTTGCTTGTTCACTGATAAAAACATGCATTTTTGAACCCATCACTGTAACTTGTCTAACAAATTAATCTCAAAGCTTCCACCTGAGTGATATAGGGTATGATTAGAGGGATTAAATAAGTACATTAAAAATTTGGCGATTCATGAAAATTACTTATAATTTTCATTTTATACATGTTTGAAGATAGGCTAAAAAATGCATTTTCTTGTATTAGGAAGGGTGTTCTTGAGGCCGGAATGGGTGGTGGGTTTCTTCATCAGGCCAGATGGGAGGCCAAGAACCTAGTATTAGATGTTATACACCCCTGTCAAACATGTTAGAGGTGTCATTTTTCAATTAGGAAGCTTTTGAATCAAAGTTTTGCAACCACAACTTGAACTTTGACAATATTTGTAATCAATGTTTCTACTCCCTAGAACGGTAGTGAAAATGCACTTTTAGGTGGATTTGAATGTTTTGGTGGTGTGATAACATGTAATTTTCCTATATGGACATGGTCAAAGTGATATATTTATATTTTTATTTCCTAAAGGTAGAAATTATAGTTAGAGCTTGAGAAGTTGCTTGTTCACTGACAAAAACTTGTATTTTTGGACCCATTACTGCAACTTGTCTAACAGATTGATATTTAAGCTTCCACCTAAGTGATATGAGATAATATTAGAGGGATTAAAGAGGTATGGGATGGATTTTATGATTCATGGAAATGACTTCTATTTTTTTTTTAATGCATGTTTGAACTTAGGCTAAAAATTTGTATTTTTCTTGTATTGGGAAAGGTGTTCTTGAAGTCAAAATGGGTGGTGGGTTTGTCAATCAGACTTGATGGGAGGCCAAAAAATTGGTCCTAAACATTATCTTCCCCTCCTATATGTTTTTGTGGTGTTATTTTTCACTCAAGAAGCATTGAAACCATAATTCTGCAACCACAACTTGAACTTTTACAACTTTGACAACTTAAACTAGAGACCTACAAACTTAATGAGTAATTGACATATTGACCTATTGAAAATTTTGAAAATTGTGACAAATATGTAAAATTTGTGTGTTTAACGTATACACACCTACAGATAAATGAGAAAGACATATACCCATATACCCTATTTTTCCTATGACAGTCCAATATGAAAGTAAATGGTTGTTTCTCATGAAATGAGTATGACTTTTGTGTGTGTGTGTGTGTGTGTGTGTGTGTGTGTGTATGTTTGTGTGTGTGTGTGTGTATTGAGAATGATCATTTATGTGGAAGGTTAATTGTTGTTTATATAAAATATATGGGTGAAGAATCAACATACATTCTTTAAGAACAAAGAAACCCTATCTACCCTATTTTTGGTTAATAATAACATTGCAAAGGGAAGTAAGAGTTATTTTTTAATATTTTCAAGTATGTCATTGAATCTATGGACTTGGATTATGGTCCCGTAAACAAAGGAGGGTTTTTTAATCTTAGAATATTCATGAGATATTTGAAATTGAACTAATACTCTATGTTGTTGTCGCAGGCATGTAGGGTGCCTTATTGTGCCCTATATGTGGAATTGAATGTTGAAGGGTGTTTGAGTGTTTGTAATAGGTTAAATTAGGTTTAATTTGACCATTTAATAAAACATATGATATAATACTGACTCCTTGAGACCTATATCAAGTTTTGGTACTTAAAACCTAAGAGGATTGCCTAGTGAGAAGATAGTGAAAGAGTGAGAGGATGTTTGTGAATGGAATGTATGAAATGAGTTAGAGAATGAATGTGAGAGGTTTGTAAGAGGTATAATGACACCAATAAGTGTATCCAAAGTGTATAATAAGGATGTATAAAGATAATATGATAATTAAGCCTAAGTGATAAGAGTGTCATTAGTCATTTCAACTACACAATAGAATAAAAAATTTAATTTAAAAAAATATGGGAGATTCGAGATTTATAGCATTGAAGAGATTAATTTTTTAATCCTCATTTGTGTGTACAAAATTTCATATTAAATATGATAGATAATAATTTGGAATATCAAAACAACACTATACAATAACACACAATGAAATAAAAACTGAATATAAATTAGATAGATTGCCATGATAGACATACAATATAGGCACATATGTCCAATGTCAATAATACATAGATCTCCATGATAGGAATACAAAAATTTACATCTACCAACATATTACCTAATGTTGGTTGAATGTCATATGTGCATATACAATTCCAAAAATGCATAAATTACCATATAGGCATACAAAAAAGTACATCTCATGTGTAAGACATCATATTCATCAAATAGCCTCCCTCTCTTTGCCTTCCTTGAAGAAGACTCTCCCTAGGATGCCCTACTAGTAGATGAATACCCCTCTAATGCCTTGAATTGCTCTAAGGTCTGACTACGGGTCCTATGCTCATATTTAGCTTATAGTTGAGCCTATTCAAATATAATAAATATTATAAAATTAACATGAAATGCATTAAAAAAATTATTAATAAATTAAATTTAAACTACAATATAAAAATCATTTAAACATGTGCACTTACTACAAGCTCACGATCCTATTTAATCTATTTTTCATGCTCAAGCAAGTCAATGGTAGGCTCAACTATCCAAATAGGCATCTCAAATACAGTAGAAACATGAGAAGTTTCCCCAATCGCCTACTGACTGAGATTATCAGTTATCATAGGACAACCCTGCATACACAATACATTTACATCAGTTATATTGTACCCAAGTATATGTACTAAAATTATTAAAATAAGTCTATTTTTACAATTAAAAATTACAAGAACTAATATATACCTCTGTCAGCACCTACACAGATGACATTATACCAAGAATGCCTATGTCTATCTCAACTCATAGAGAGGGAGGAGTGTTAGTACCAGCCATCAACTATTCATGTAAATAAGGTCTCACTTAGTTTTATATAAGTATCAAGTCTTATATATGGAAACCAAAAAGATAAATAAAAGCACCTGTATATAGAAGATCTATCTATATAAGTGCATGAATGCATTAACACATTATAGGAAAGAAGAGGACAAATATGCACATGAAAATACACTTAGATTTGAATTGATAAGCCATTTATTGAAGTGTTAGAGCAACAACCTTGTACCAAAACCAAAATAAGAGGATTAGTGAAAGGGAATATATAATATATTAGTTTATTTTCTTTCATTAATAAATATAAATATACTTGGGTCAAGATCTTTAATTTATACTATATTACATGTTGGACTATATTGGCTGTTGATTTATTACTTGTCTAAAAATAGGGGTTTGACTTAGGTAGGACCCTCGTAACTACTTTTTGTATGGTCTTACAAGGTCATTTTCAATCTTATTATCATTTTTTAAGGAAGGAGAATAAAGAGTAGGCATGCTTGACAATCATCTTGCCTTTTTGAGAAATGATTTGGGCAACCAATGGGTGGATTTTGAAACTCATGCTAAATCTTAGCCTAATCACAAGGATGTATGTGTTGGGCGTGACGTTGGTGATTATAGTAATTCCTCATTATTTTTTGGAGATGGTTGTTTAAATGGATTGGTGTGGGATATTTATTGCACATGCCTACCATAATGTGTGTGTGTGTGTGTGTGTGTGTGTGTGTGGATCTTATACAAATTTTGGGTACACAAATATAGATGAGAAAGAGAGAAAAGGGATTGTTTGTGTTAACCCATATCAAAGATGAGAAAGTATTTATGCTACATGTGAAGTCATGTCAAGTTTGTGTCCTTATGGTTTTAGATGCAATATGGTCATAGGAATTTTAGTTTGCATTATTAGGAAAGTCTTTATAAAATAGGTATATAAATGAGACTCCAATTTAATAGGATATTATTACTTCCAAGCTAACTTCCACTAGGCAAATGGGTGTATATTCATAAGGAAGATTCAAATATTTTATGGCAAAATGTGCTTCATGTTTTCTTCATAAATAATGTCCTATCCCTATAAACATGTAATAGATTTCTTGTAAAATAGTGTATTGACCTCTGGTAATAGAAAGAGAAAATGTACCATATGGGTAATGGGTAGAAGATATGAATACAACCTCTACATCCTTAATCAATGACTAAATATAGTTTTAACATAACTATCCCACTCATTAATTTGATAAGATTGATTGTAGTTGTTTTCATGAAAGAAATTGTGAAAAAAATTTAGTGTGTGAACGCGTGTAACTCTATATTATTATGTTATCATGTGTTATTTTCAATAATAAAAGTTTTGTAACTAGGTTTTGAGTAACACATGAGGGTGATACATGTTTGTATCAAAGCATGGTTCAAAATGTTTGACCTTTTCAATGAACCATGATTTCTATTACGATATGTTAAAAAAAAGTTAGATTTCTTATTAGAATGATTTATCATCATACAATTAACATGACCATATTTTCTCTTTTAATTATAGGTATAAAATATCAACCATGATCGAACTATATGAGGAAAAGAGCAAAAACCTTATATTGAAGTTGTGTTACCTAGGGAATTTTTTATAGATAAAGAAGAGGTTGTAATTGTGATACCTAATGACTTGGAAATACATGCAGTGTTAAACGAACTCAATGATTGGATGCCTCTAGGTAAAAATTAAGGTATATGATAAAATCATTCCATGAGTGTGATTATGAACATGATGTTCAACAAGAGAGAGATACCAATATATTACATGGAATATCATCCACTAGGGGAGATCATGACAATGGTGACACACATCAAAGCTTGGAAGGAATTGCTTGCAAACTGAAAAAAGTGAAAAGGGTCTTAAATTCAATGGATGAATCTTTGTTAGGGAGTTGAAGCTTGGTTAATAGGTATGAAATGGTTCTTTGGGATAAGACTTTTTTTAATAAATATTATGGACATGCTATTTATTTTATAAATTTTAGATGAAGTAGCCTTGTGTTGGGACTATCAATAAATAATTGTGAATTTAGATATGCCCACAGTCACTTGGGTGACATTCAAGGAAAGACAACACTACTTGTTGGATATCTACTTAAATGATAGAGTAAAGGCATTCCATAACCTTTGTAAAAATGCCAATACTAAAAAGGAATATAATGCATGTTTTTTAACCTTGCTTTAGTACATGGGATACATACAAGACGAGCCATTGAAATGCATTTTATATCTTAGGATAATTTTGGTTATCATTGGGAATAAGGTATAGAATTTTGAACACAATACATTTGTGTAAGAGCATTGTAGGATGTTACTCCCAAGGAAGCATGGTCCAACATAATACCATTCATAACTTTTATGTTTTTTGTTGTGTTATTTTTGCATATATTCTTGAGAAGAGAAGTAAATTAGATGCAGAAAGAAAAACCTATATATAAACAACTATAGTCCTAATAGATGCAAAGAACAAAACATATATGTAAACAATTTTTACCTCTGTATAGGTAAATGGTGTCATCCTAACAGAGGTCGATGCAATCGTGGATGGCCCAGTAGCTGGATTAGAATATGTAAACAACGGCTGTGACAAATTAAATGTTATAAATGCCAGCTGTGATGATGAAGGAACCATCACCTCCTGTGACATAAAAAATGACATATATATTATATTAAATTTCTATGTAAATTAATTGTTAGCTTATAAATTAAATTTTCAAATATAAATTAAATTTAACATGACATTTATATAAAATATACCTACATCTATGTGATGATTGATGTCTGTATGCCAAATATACATGCCAAAAACTCATTACTCATAATAATATGATCTAATCCATTTGAACCACCGATGCCATCATCATCAGAAGGTCTTATACACATAACTCCACACAAACTACAAGGGTGGGGTCAGGTTTAGGTTGCCTATGGTGTATCTATAGCATCACTCTTTGAAAGCCTACTCGTATGTTGAACAAGTGTATCAATGAGTGAACTAAGAGCATGGAGAGTGTTTATCTCCATGACCTATTAAAATGCAGAGGGGATCTTAGGCTCAAGAGACTTTTGTATATAGATCCATTTAGTATTCTTAGGTGCATGACATGCACCTGGTCGATCCTGTACATAGCCTTTTTCTTGGCTCTGAAATTCACTAAAATCAAAATAATTGGAAATATCATTGAGGACAAACTCATAATAGATTTTTCTCAAAAATATAACAGGACCTCATTATTTTTACATGATGGATAGTCAAATACCATCCACCATTGATCCTAAAAATAGGTTGTGATTAAGTTATGTACATAATGATGGATATGAAAATGTTTAACAGTCACAAGAAATGGGGCATTGGTGACTGGGTTGATGAATAGGGCATAAATGTCAACTTTTGAAATATATTTATTCTTGACCTAAAGGGCTAATAAGTTGTCATCATAATATGCCCTAAAAGTATCCCTATATGGGGTCTATTAGTTAATTTGACCTAATAAGGTTTGTAGGGAATCAGCTAGTTGGGTGCAGTGGGGGTTGGTCAAATTGGGATCCCTCATTCTGTCAATTAACTCTTCAATTTCAAGTTTGTTTCCCACAATGTTGTCAATCAAAACCTCTTCACTGCCAGGGGGTCTTGGGGAACTATGGGAGGGTTAGGTGGAGAGATAGGAGGAATAACAGGTTTTGGTGGAGGGTTAGGAGGAGTAACCAGAGGGTTTTGTGGAGGGTTGGGAAGGTTAGTAGGATGGGCTGTTAAAAAAATAAATTACAATTAAAAACTAGGGTTAAACAATGAAAATTATGAAAAATTAAGGTTAAATAGGGAAGATTTTAATCACTTACCTCTCCTATGCGGTGGCATCATCAATCAGCAAGTCCATGGGATGAATCTGACATCTTCGTGATAGTCTCTGGAGTCTTCTAAGCAAAACACAATCACAAAAGCTATGGGAGAGCGAGGGAACTCAAATGCAAAATGACTATTTTTGTGTTTGGGTTTCCCTTTTTTTTTTCACACATAGGTAATGTGATCACGTTATTGTTCAACATAACATGATTCCATTATTATATAACATGATCTTATTATGACTCAATAATCCTGATACTAGATTTAAATAATGCGATCATGTTATTAATTAATGTGATCACATTATGGGTAATGTCTTTGGAATTGTCCCTAAACTTTGTGTACTTACCCTTATTCACTTTCAAAACCTAACCTTTAGTTTATTCTACTACATAATCGAAAGAATATTTATAATGCAGGGTTGGATTATATGACGGTGGACGTGAAGGAGAATAAGATAACTGGAATTGGAGAAGTAGACCCTATGTTTTTGACATCAAAGCTAAGGAAGTTTGGAAACATAGAGCTTCTGAGCATGGGTCGTGCCAAAAAAGAGGAAAAAATCCCCCAAAACAAGAATAAAAAAAGGAGGAGAAAAATCCAGAACCTCCGACAGTCGTGTACCTACCCAGCTACAATTACAGGTTTTATGAATACCCTATAGTTGGGGATGAATATAGTTACTGCACTATCTTTTGAATTTTTATATAAATTTTTCTTTTGTTTTATAAATATAGTCACCTTGATTTAGGTAAAAATTATGTATATTTGAGTTGAGTTAATGACTTAATGGTGAAGAACTTGTGTTTTTGAAAAGGAAGTCACAAGTTCAAATTTTAATGGTGGTAAAGGTATATATACCTCTTATTTGAAGTACAATAAGATACCTTATACATATTAGGAGTATGAAGTTGAAAAAATTCAAATGATAGTCAAATGGGTATCAAATTTAACATAAAAATTATTAGTAAACATACTCATGAATATTACAACTCACCATCCCCACATAAAATACCTCTTTACATAATAAATATATTTTTAAAACTATAGTAAAATTAAATAAATAAAAATTGCACAATTTATACTATAATTTTATGATTAAATGAATAAATTTTTTGAAATTATATTATGACTCAATAAATTTCTAAAAGATATTAGAGAAGGCAGAGATAACAAACTCATTTCAAACAATCAATTATATTGTATAAATAGGAAGACAAACCAATTGACTTATAAACACTGTTAAAGTGGATGAGTTTGTTTCATCTCACTCATAAACATTGATTCTTATGTTTATATCAAGGCCCTAGCCGCCCATCCATGATGGTGTCATGGCTTAGCAGTGTGAAGTCTCATCGACTTCTATAATAAATCAAGAAATATAGATAACCATGGCATCATTTTATGATTGTACAACTTGATTACATAGAATTAGAAAGACTCAACTTTTTTTTAAAAGGAAAAGGAGGTTTTAAAGGAGAGTTTTAAAAAGGAATTTTTTTTATATAAGGCTTGCATGGGTTAAATTTGGCAGTGGTTTAGACATTTTTTTGCATTTTTGCTTGTAAAATATAAGGAAATAATATTTTTAACTGTTTTAATAGATGGGTAGAAAAATATATAAATTTTCAATGTGACATTCAAAATAAGAAAACAACCATTTAAAGTTTTATAATATATTGCAACCTACATGGTAACTAGTACCTATGATTCATGCGGGCAGCGGCATGGTCGTATGCCTTCACGTGGACACAAGATAAATTGCATATTTATTAAATTAAATATACGGTCATGAGTCCAGACTCATATCCGTGACTTGCTGTTTGGTACGACCTACGACTGCAATTAAAAAAAACTTCAAACTTTCCCAATTTTCCAGTAATTTGGCCACCATTCCCAGCATGGGCCAACAACTTGGCCTCTATTTATAGTGCACGCTATAAAAAACTTTACTAAAAATGAATTCAATACCGTTAAGTCACTGACAGTACTGAGTCAACGAGCCTGAGAGTGAGAATAAATAAAGGCTCTATTTTTCATGTCTTGTGAAGATTAAATTTTTTATTATGCAAGCCTGCAAAGGCATCGAGTCACCGGTCCATGGTCCACTATTTATTTTCTATCAGCTATAAGACTATAGCCTATGCATTCAATGTGTGGTTGTCTCTACGTAGGGCGCAGGCTGGATCAACCAATTAAGAATGGGTTTTCTCGTGACCACTTTCATCTCCATTCTCAGCGGATCCTAGTCTCATCGTTATTCAGGGTTTGTTACAACAAGGGCCCTTCTACGAATCTGTATGTTGCATACTTATCCTTGCATTAGTTTTCATTTTAGATCTTATATACTTAGAACCCCTATCATAGATTATATGAAAATGTGATTAATCCTTATTGACTCAAATTATATTTTGAATTGGGTTTTTTTCTTCAAATTGATTAGTGGCATAATAATGGAAAATTTGAAGTTATTACTACAATGGAGAATATAAATGTGGAACACATGGTGCAGTACCCGAATGTTGTTTTAGCTCATCCCTTACCCTAGCCATCCCTGAAAGATATTTGAATTAGGCATTGATTAATTTTTCCAATGGATTTGCATACACATACTAACTATTTGTTAATTTTTATTTATATGTCTTTCCTATAGGGTTTATATTGTACTCGTTGATGATATAATCAGTGGGGGTTTTGAACTTGGCAAAGTTGCCCTAACATTTTTAGGTTAGGTTAGTGGAAATTATATGATGATTTTTTGCCCTTTAAAACAAAACAAGGATAACAGTGAAAAACACATTTTAGAAACCCACTAATTCTTATTCAAAGTGATGTAATGTTTGAGATTTCAGCGACCATCTATACCATTTTCATCTTCTATAGATAAGTAAAACTTGGTACTTTTGAGTAGCCAAACTCTTCTATAAACCACAAATTTGAAATCATTCTAACAATAACGATCGAGTAAGCCATGCCTAAAGGATGCAATTTGTCAAACAACTCACAAGCCTTTGGGCTACTACAATATTTTTATTACAAGTCTTAATAGGGCAATCCCAATCACCACAACTAGAACTATGCTTTCATTTATTTTTATGGCATGCATATTGTGTTTCAAAAATGTCATCTTTGCATTTATTGAGCTTATGCTACCCTGTCGATGCCTAAAATAACAATGGAGGCACAACTACCATCCAGAGATATGCACTTTTAAATTTAAATTGTGATTTACATCAACATTTCTTTATCTAACCCAAAGCTCCAAGTTTAGTACAAGCTAGGAGTTTGCTAGCAAGGTTTGCTTTTACACCCACTAATAACAAATACTTAAAATTTTCTAAGGCTTGTCGCTAAGCCCATTTTTTGCATGTGCATTCAATGAGATCACATGTTGATAAGGTCTTTTGTCAAATAATTTGTTTGCATTCTATAGGATCCACATATTTCATAGGTGGTTGACAGGGCAGTCACAACTATAATATCTGACAAAATTTGTTGTTGAGATTGGATTTACCCTTGTCAATTGCATTTGCTTAAAAAAATAAAAGGCTCTATCAACAAGCCCCTTTTGTGCATATTTTACAATCCACATGTTCCATAGATGAGGCAGTTTGGTAAAAAAAAATTGTGATCCTTTTGTATGCTTCCACATGAATATACATACATGTCCAAAGTAGTCAAAACTTTAAAACATCTATCAAAATTTGCTTTCAAAAGATTGTTGATGAATCTTCCTTTCGAAAGCAAATCTCTCAATTTGGTTTATGATGGGAGGACTGTGACCCATCTAAATGTGTAGTTTAATAGACATTATTATTAAAGAATAATATATTCTCTTTTATCAAAGTGTTGTTTAATTTAAAAATATTCAATTATTTTGATGTATATTATTTTTTATTATAACAAAAATATTTAATGTTTAATTTTTAATCTTAAATTAGTTCATACATTCTATTGAAATTATTCCATTGGATGATTATGGGTTATAATTTGTATGCAGCAAAAAATATTATGACAAGTTACAATATTTCTTAGATATATTTACACATACTTCAAATAAAATAACATTTCATTTATATCAATAATATCTTTATGGTTATATCATTTTATTATAAATATATTTGTGTTTCTATATTAAAATTATGAAAGTCAAAAATAAGAAATGAACGTCATGTACAAAGCGACATTAATTTAAAAACTAACACCAAAATAATTCTTGACGGGTAAGGGTGATTGTCAAATTTAACCCCCAATAAGGAGTAAGTGGAAGATGAGCATTAACAAGTCCAACAAAAGAATAAATGGTTAAATATTAATTAAAATATTGAAGTAGATAATTTTTTTTTGAATAATAACAAATCGGTTGTAAATAATGCAGTAATAGAAAACTAACAACACCGAAATATATAATCAACTTATTACCAGCTAACATAAACAATGTTTAATAGTAAAAAATATCTGAATATCTATATTTGGTTCTAGCAATCTCTTTCAATTTAGTACTCTTTCTTATTCTAACACTTTGTTGAGTCGTTCTCTTGGATTTGGTTTTTCTGATTGACACTAAATTCCAATCCTTTTGTCATCTTCACCCTTGTAGATTAGCTTTGTCTTCAAGCCCTCCAACACCTTTATAGCATACTCCTCATATTTAGATCCCTTCCAAAAATTAATAACCCTCAGATTCCTTACAATATCATGATAGTCGTAGCTTGAGTTTTTGTTTGTACCTATAAAACTAGAAGATTATTCTTTTCCTCTTATCCCTTCTACTATTTTTAAATATGTTGATTTCTCATTTCTCTAATCTCTCCATCCTCAAGATCTATAGCCTCTTATTGGGCCAATTTTTGTGGTAACTATTGGACCCACACCAACTCATCATATCTCGACACAAGGCAATCATTATAGATGATTGCTCTTTTGGTACTTTTGGTGCCAGCTAGGAGGATCTTCGAAGATCTTACACCAGATGGCAAGTAGTTACTTAGCACCTGGGTTTTAAGATACATCTCCTTGGGTAATTGTACATGGCAGATGGAGAGCATAGGTGGCAGAGTAAAGAAGCTGATGGAATGATCACCCCCAGCAAAAGCTTAGCACCTGGCGCGTGCCCATCCAACTTGGCACAAAGATGCTCCCCTACCTATAAAAACAAGCTTGAACCTAGAGTAAAGAAATGCAATTTTATGATAGTGAAGCTCTATGAAATTTGATCCAGATATTATGCATGAATGTATGTTTTAGCATGAATTCTTTAGAAAAACCAACATTGTATTGCCCAAGCTCACCCGTGAGCTACTAGGCATGTAGTAGTTTAGAAATGATCTTATGCTCTATTTTTATATTATGAACGTTGTATACTTGACTGGTTGATCAATTGAAAAATGGAATTAAATTCAATCCATTTTTTATCTACTTTATATATTTTTAACACTGCTTTATGAATGTGACTTAAGTCCTGTAGTAATAATGGTATAACTTTCATTTTGAAAGTATTGTGATGTAAAGTCTATTCTAGGTTGCTAATGGCATCGTTGTGCCACATAATGGATTTGGTCTAATTTTAAAATTGACTAAGTGTTGGAATTGGCATGTGCCTAAGCCCTAGAAAACATGTTTAAAGCACTAGCTTGAAGAATAAGTCCTAGAGCATAAGCCAATCCCTAGATTCACTAAGTGCCTAAATGGAAATTAACTTATTATCCCGATGAATTGCACCCTTAAAATCCATAACTAGCTCGACATGAACTTGTGCTAAGAGACTTATGCCCTTGGAGGTTTTGTAATTAACTCAGTACAGACATGTGCTACCATGGCCATAACTAGTTTCCTTGAAAAGGCTTGCACCTATTAATCTTAACTAGAATGATGAGTGCTAATAGACCTGCCTAAGCTCGCTCCACAAATGACCATGTCCCAAAGAGACTAAATTACACCATGTTTCAACTAGCCTAATGCGAGCCCCAGTCCCTTCTCTACTACGCTTTGGGTGAGTGCACAAGGCTTGCACCTTGTGTATTTTGATGCCAACATAGTAGTAAGTTTTAATGTTATGCACCCAGGACTTTGATATGCTTGTGCTTAGTTGTATTGAGTCTAGAACTGACTTGGATTTATTGTTAAGCACATGACAAGGAAAATGAGTTAACAACTAAATTTTTTTGTAACATTTTGGTTATATTATCAAGACCCATATTGAATTTTATTGTTTCAATGGTGCAATAGAATGATGCTCAAACTTTCCCTTGAGAACATCGATCACTAGCTAGAGAAAGTGGAAGATTGTTTTTCACTGAAGCATTTGACATGCCAAAGATAGGAGCCAAGAAAGTGGGTACAAACTAACCTATATGATGCTTTGTATGAGGTGTTCTTTTATGAACTACTTGAGCATGTGTACTAGTGGTTGGTTGCCTATATAAACTATAGAAGATGAAGATACGACTAGTGCTTCGAGTGGATAAAGGAGCACCTAGAGAGGCTTGAGAGCCTATATGACATTTGGATGTGCACTGTAAATAAGTGGTAAAATAATGTGATGAACAACTACATGTTGGAATTTATAGTTTCGACCTTCTCTTGCCTTGAAGAATTAGAGTATGATTTATTTTACAAATTGAGGAGCACACTCATAAGAGGGATCAACACTGAACTAAAGAAATTGCTAGTAGATTACAGTATTAAAACCATAAGAATGGAAGGCTAAAATCCTTGTACATATGATCAAACATAAAAGGTGAGAAGGGGAAGTGTAGGTGAGGATTGATGGAAAAGGATGAGCACCCTAACACCTAAGAGCTCAGGAGGAAGAACTATACAAATTAAAGGCACATGTTGACAGAGGATCTAGAACCTAGAAGTGTTGAGAGGGCCTCTAGTAGGTGGGTAGGGTATGGGGAAGGAACCCTTGAATTGCAATAGCATGAGGAGAGAGAGGAATAAGCAAGAGGTCGAGCTCAATAGTTGGGTGTAGAATGCATTAGGTTCTTACAAGATGTGGTGGTTGAGAATGTGCCAGAAGCACCTACCCCATTTGAACCTGAAGTGCAAACTCATGCACTAGATTTTCCACTAGAAGATAGAAGAACAATAATTGACCCTGTTATCAACATTGAATTTGATAGACTTCAAAATTTTAACCAAGACTTTATGATCAAATAAGTGATTCCTTATGAGGAATTGAGCAAGAGTATCATGAATCTAGTGAGTGCCAAACCAAGAATCTAGAACATAAGTACAAGCATTCTCATTTAGAGGATGTCAACTATGTCGACTAGGAAATAGCCCTTAGGAAGTGGCCTGGCACCACAAGTGATCAGTACTATGTTATCAAGTTTGATGGTGTAACCTATAACAATAGGGTCAATGATTAACCCTATAACTAGAGGCATTGGAGGACCACCTCCAACATAGATGCTAGGGGGTTAATTGCCTCAAACTCCATCACCACCCCCTCAATATATTTATTATGAAATGGTAATGCACTTGCCTGAATATTATGGCATAAAGAATGCCATGGATCATGTGCTCAAGTGTGAAATTCAATGGCATGCTTGGAGTATCACCTATTCAAAGCGCAAGGTGAATTAGTTCATGACCACCTTGTTGGATCACTCCCATACTTGGTATCAAAAATTTGATCCAAACTGGGCTATGGTTGATTACGATATACTAAAGGCAACCTTCTTGAAGGAATTTGATATTCTTGAGTTTGAGCAACAAAGCATCATGATGTTCAAGGAGATTAGCCAAGGGATATCCAAGAGTGTGTGCCTATATGATGTGTAGTTTAAGAGTCTCTTATCCAAGCTTCTATATGATATACATCCCTGCTTTACACATGTAATGGTTTGTTGAAGGCCTATTAGTACCTCTTAGAAGAGTGTTATCCATGAGCACCTTCATGGACCCCCATGAAGTGCTCAAAAGTGTGCTCCAGGCCAAGGTAGTAGGTAGCACTAACATCGAGAGCAAACCATTTATAGAGGAATATATTACGTCAATGGCCTCCCAACTATAGAAGCTGACTACTAATGTGGTGCATGACACTCATAATGGATTGAGGTGTATTAACTCTGAGATGAAGGGGCATAACAAGAACAATTACCTGCAAAGAAATGTTTGCACCTTACTTCTTAGTTGTGAAGTTTGCCATGGGCTGCATGATTCTCAAATTGTCCCCTATTATAGTACACCAATCAAGTGAACACCACTATCTATTGCAAGTTATGTGAGGCCTATACTCATATAATAGTGGACAATTGAGTCATTGATGAGATGCACCAAAATATAGAGAGAGGTGTGTGGTAGGCAACAACAAAAGCTAGGAGGCAGGCTGGCCAAGGAAATGAAGGCTATGGCCAGCAAAATATTGGTTTTGGGAATCAATGAGGCATGTACGGGTGAGGTAGAGGATGAAGTGGAGGAAGATTCCTAATGCAATCATGTTACAAGTGTGGTTTGACTGAGTATTATCAACGTGACTACCCCACACACATAATGTGTGGGTATTATTGAAGACCACATGCAGTCAAAGATTGCCCAGACTTGTATAAAAAGTTGACTCAAGGTTGGACTAGCATAGATAAGGGTGTTTTAATGGTTAAGCATAATACAAAAGAGGAAAAATGGACTCCCAAGCCGCAATGGACTTGCAAAGAGCCACCTAAGGTGCAGGCCACAACTTGAAGTGGCTTCACCACTTAGTCACCTACTACATCGATAAAAGAACCATGCTTAGAATATGCCAAGTCAAGCTACATCAAGTGCATAATGCAACTTGATACAAAATCTATGCCTTACCCTAACCCTATGTGATTGAAGGATGTCCTATAATAAGCCATGAGCATAATATAAAATTTGCTAGGAGAGCTCCAATTGGCCAGAGATCTAAAAACATAGGTTACTGCCTCATAAAGGAAAGAAGATAGCCAGGAGATTGAAGTACATGAGTTAACCTAGATCTTGTGCCTCTTGCAAACTAAAAGGATGTTTCCCTTGTTGAAAAACTTACTTTTAGAGCACACAGGGAAGAGACCAGAGGAAGAGGCCATGCCTCAGATGATTGAAGTTATTGTACCACATATGGAGCAGGTGTGTGATGTTAGGCATACTCATAATGTAGATTATAACTAATTACTACTAATAAATGCCACCATTGATAGATGGTCTATTTATGAGAACCTTGTGGATAGAGGCATTGAGGTTAACATTCTGACCAAAACCACCTAGGAGAACATGGGATGGCCACCCTTAAGGCCCTCCCCTCACATGTTGTTCATGGCCAACAAAACTCGAGCACAACCTATCAAGATCTTGAAGGGCACCATTATGGATATTATGGGCACTGAATTTTGAGCCAACTTTGAGGTAATCAAGATGCTAGAGCATGATAACTATCCAACACTCTTAGGTAGGGCATGATACTATGTCAATAATTCAGACATGCATTTCAAAAAGTTGTACATGACTTTTGAGAATGAAGAAGAGAGGGTGGTGATCCCCCTATCAAATGATCAAAGGTCTCCATATGTGGAAACTGTTGATCTCGAAGATGAGTTCAACTGCATTTATAACATCACAGTGTAGGGTGTTAAGAAGCTTAACCCAAGTGACCAATGAGTGATCGAATGGGAGGATGGATAATTAACTTCTGATACAAATAATGTAGCCAGTGACTAATGGGTCAAAGAGGCTTATGAATTTACTGGATAAAGGTGCCGCCTAATATAGGCAACTAAGCCAAGGCCATCCAGAATGAGACTGAATAGGATTGATTGCACTTAGAAGAAATGGGTTCCCTGTGCAAAAAAAGTGGGGAAAAGGGTGTTTTGACTGAGTAAAGGGAAGCTTCTAGTGTGCCCAAAATATGAAGGGAACCAGCCTGTAGAGAACTATGTCCGTGACATTGAAGCATGCATCCCAAAGGAAATAGATAGAATAGATGCATTAGTGCATACCCTAAAGAGCAATGTTTCTCATTGATGGGCAGTGCAAAGGCTTAGCTTGCCAACTTGGCAAGATGTGAAGGTAACACTATGTAATATGTTTGGAAAGAGTAATGAGGATTAGACATACTTGCTTACTCAGGTAATTTAGATCCAATAGCACATGTGCGATTATGTGAATAAGCTTGGACTGTCTACAATGAGAATGCACCCAAAAGCCTATGTGTACATGCCTTCTTTAGGACTTTGAAAACATGGGCATGAATGTGGTACATTGTAAATGAAATGCACCATAAGATAGGATATTGGAAGGTAATCAAGGAGAGGTTTTTACACACCTTACTATCTTCATAGAACTTAGAGCTATTAGAGCCACTACAAGTCATTCATAGGGAAGTGTTTGAGGACACTGCCATCCTACAAGAGCACCTTAGATCATGTTCAGGGAGAAAGGATTGGCACTCCCAATGTTATTTAAAGTTTAGGTGATTAAAAATAACTCTAGTGAGGAGGAGGATGAAACCTGGAAGGAGCACAATTAGAAGTCTCTAACAGGAAGAAAAAAACTCATTCACCACGTGGATGACCACTCCCCAAACAAAGAATATCTGACACATATTTGAATTGAAATAAATGATGGGATAAGGCAAGTTGAAGACTCTCATCAGGAGAATAATGAACCCTATTATGTGCCCCTCAAGACCACCAAAGTGGACATTAGTGCAGAAGGTGAGCCAGAGATTGCCACTATAGGTGCATACTAGTTTGAGGTAGAGATGGCACAAATCATAGACCTCTTAAAAGAGTTTTAGGACTTGTTCCCATGTAATTACCAGGACATGAAGTGCACCCACCCTTCCCTTGGTAAAATGAGCATCAAGTTGGTAGATGGTGTGAGGCTCGTCAAGAAGTGATCATATAGAATGAACCCCAATCTTCATGTCAAGGCGAAAATAGAGATTGATAGAATGCTAGTTATAGGCATCATTTACCCTATACAAGAGTCCAATTAGGTGAGCCTGATGGTTATAAACATCAAGAAGGATGGGTGCATCCAAATCTGCATCGATTATCTCCTATTGAACACCGCCTATGTAACTGGACCTTTCCCAACCCCATTTACTAATGAGGTCCTGGATGGCATCATAGGCTAAGAAGTCTATAAATTCACTGATGGTTTCTCAAGCTACCATCAAGTGCAAATAGAAGAGGATGATAAGCCTAAGACAACCTTTAAAATTGAATGGGGTTGTTTTGCTTATAATATAACACCCTTTGGACTCAAGAATATTCTAGTTGTATTCTCTGAAGTGGTGGTCATTGCTTTCAAAGACTTCATCCATAAGTTCTTACAAGTCTATCTTAATGACTGGACTATATATGGCCTTGTAAAGGACAACTATGATAACCTACATCTCATGTTTAAGAGGTGTAAGT
This sequence comes from Torreya grandis, assembly GCA_037957365.1. Taxonomy (NCBI): domain Eukaryota; kingdom Viridiplantae; phylum Streptophyta; class Pinopsida; order Cupressales; family Taxaceae; genus Torreya; species Torreya grandis. The sequence continues at coordinate 4,130,430 of JARHVA010000380.1, read as the reverse complement.
AGCTCCAGATATCTTTAAACCTGAAGAAGTGCATCTTATCAACACCCTTTGAAACATTTCTTAGGCACATTATCTATAAGGATGGTTTTTTTGTCGATACTATGAAGATAACCATCATCATTCGGCTCTAGACTCCCTCAATGTACAAAGAAGTTCACACCTTTTTAGGTTAGAATGGCTACTACATGAAGTTTATAAGGAATTACGTAAAGATTGTGGAGCCTCTATAGGAGCTCTTGCATAAAGATGGCCCATTTTATTGGATCGAAGTGCAAGAGGAGGATTTTGAGACATTAAATCTAAAACTGGCAAGCATGCCAATTCTACAATTCCCTAACTGGACAACTTCTTTTCACATCCATGTTGATTTTTAGGGATTTGTAATTAGTGCCATATTGGTGTAAATGGGCAAAGGAAAGATGGATCACCCCCATATCCTTTACAAGAATTAAATTAATGCAAGTAGCGAAGAATTACACCACCATCGAGAATAAGGTGCTAACAATGGTCTATGCCTTACAAAAATTTAGGAAATATCTGTTAATGACCCCATTCATCTTCTTCATTGATCATGAGGCATTAAATTACCTCATGAACAAGCTTGTGTTACATGGGTGCATATGTAGATGGATATTTCTATTCTAGGAGTTCTAATTCTTAGTCGTTATCAAACCTAATAAGTAAAACCTGGGGCTAAATCATTTGTCTCGCATAAATTTTAGTGATGCGATAGTGTCAATTGAAGATGATCTAATGGATGTGTAACTGTACAGAATCCAATACATCTTTGAAGACTTGGTAGATATTGTCATTTTCCTAACATCTAGGTTTGTGCCCCAAACCATGTCAAATAAGGAAAATAAATAACTTGTTGTTCATGCTACCCCCTTCTAGCTCATTGAGGGGGAATTGTATAAACTAAGTAGAGATGAAGTCCTATACTGTGTGTTCTAGAACATGAGAGGGACCCTATATTACAAGAGGCACATGAAGGTATCATAGGAGGCCATTATGTTGAAGACATAATGGCATGCAAGATACTGTAGTTAAGTTTGTGGTGGCCAAGCCTATTCCAAGATGTAAAGGATTGTGCTAAGGTATGTGACATATGTCAATGGACCAAGAAGCCTAACCACCAAGATGAGATGCCTCTCATCTCCATTCTTACCCAAGCACCATTTGAGAGATGGGCTATTGATTTTATTGGGCCAATAAATCTCGTAGCATGATGTACAGGTGCATGATATATTCTGACAGCTATTAATTATTTCACAAAGTGGTTCAAGGCCATGATGACAAAATATTGCATAGTCACAACAATTATGCACTTCATCTAGGAGAATATAATAATTTGATATGGGTGCCTATTTAGTTTGACTAGCGACAGGGATAGTCATTTCATCAAGGAGATAGTGTGAATCCTCTTAACTGAATACATGGTGGTGCACCGCAAAACCACCCCTATCATCCATAGGCAGATGGCATAGCTGAAGCATTTAATAATATCTTGGGAATATGATGACAAATATATGTGATGTTGGTTGCAAGGATTGGAATGATATAGTGTTAGTAGTGGTATGGATGTATCATACAACATATAAGTGCCTGAACAAGGCCAAACCATTTCAACTAGTGTTTACTGCTAAAGCAGTTCTCCCCATGGAATTTATGGTGCCATCTTTATACATTGCATGCATTGTGTTAGGTTGTGGAGCTAAAAGCTTCACTGATGCAGACATGGAGAAGGCCATTGGAGGGGTTGTTGAAGGTTGCTGAGCGTCAGAGCAACCGGCGTCGGTCTGATCAGCCGACGTTGGCAAGATAGTGAAGAGAAGCAACCGACGTCGGTCAGGGATCGGTCGGCGTCGGTCACCTCCAGGCAGACAGGGACCGACGTCGGTCGCCTGTGTGGTTCGACTGCGAGCTAATTACGGGCAGTTAGCTAACGAACCAAGTGTTTGCATGATTAGAGCTATTTTTAGACTGAGAGCTGCGGATCTAATTATTGTAATTAGATGTCTAATTATTGTTTGGATGAGATCTATATAATAGACTCATGGTTGTATTGGAAAAGTGTTCTAGTTTGAGTTGAGCAAAGTTTGCTCCTTCTGTGTGTGAAGTGAGTAAGGGTGTTCCTCCTAGTTCCCTATCAGTGCCAAGCTTGGTACTGGTTGGAGAATCATAAGGACTTGGTGAGGCAAGGACAAGGGTTCTTCAGGCGTGTAGGATCTTGGTCACAGTTGCATGGCCTATATAGGAGATCTACATGGTAAGTAAGATCGTTGATCTGTAGGTGTATGTGTGTGCAAGGTCAAGGTTCACAGGTGAGCAGAATCGTGTTTGATTTGCAGGTGTGCAGGATCATATAGACAGCAACACAACAGGGAGCAGTATCAGGCAGGATCTACTTGGAGTACAGGTGTGTACTCAGATAGAGCAAAGAGGAAGGCAAGGGAGTTCCTTCCATAAGTATGGTCTGTTGAATTGCAGGTTGTTGCAGGTTCATGGGAGATCTACTTGAAGTACGTGGAGTACTTGTTTGAGTGTGTGGAGCACTTGTGGTGTGCATGGAGCACAGGAGGTGAACACCAACTCTGTATTTTGAGTTGGGTGTTGGGACCTGAGAGGGAGAGCTTTGGGGAGAAGATTTACTGTTCACTTGAGGTGTGGGAAACCTCTGTAAGGTGGTGGAGAAGAAGTGGCATCTTCTTTATTGTATTCTTTTCTGTATAAAGTGTTAATACAATTTGTGTATTGTCTCTCATATCATGTGTTATTCTGAATTCTAGTTACTTGGTGAATCTGGTTAATTTCCGCATATTAAGTTGCTTGGTTTGGTAATCATATTGTGCTCTTTTGGTGGAGCAAGATCCTGACACATTGATCACGTAGACAACTAAGAATATTTAAGTACAAGGGTGGAAGACTTGGATCACTTGGATGAGAAGCACACACAAGCAAGATGGAATCAACAAATCAAGAAGGTATGCTAAAAGATTTGGTATGATAAACACATCAAGTGCAAGGAGATGAATGAATGAGCATTAGTGTTGATCTATGATTCTAAGTACCTTAAACACCCAATAAAATTATAGATATGGTGGATGGGCTCCTATATCATCCACCACATGTTGGAGATAGGCATATGTAAATTGCACATGTTATCTAGCGAGATATTCTCTAGATATTTCATTGGAAATTGACTGAAGTTGTATCAGCAATAGGGTGGTGCCTGCACCATGAGGACACTAAATTTTTGGTCATGAGTCAATTTGAGTAAGCTGACTAGAATAATGTTTGGCATAAGTTGAACAGTTCTTCTAAATTTTGTTTTAATCTTTATGTAATGTAAAGAGTGAATAAGTGGCACTTTCAAGCCCATAAGTAAACTACTCTAGCCTTTCACGCATAATTCTAATTAGGTGAGTTGAGCCCTTGCACTTTATAAATGCATGAGGCTAGACATCTATGTGGTGAACATGAAAAACTCACCAAATTCAAGAAGAAGATGTACAAGATCCATGTGCACATGGTGAAAATTATAAGAAACTTGAAGGCCAAAGATTGAACTACTCTGGTGCTTTCACACATAATACCAGTCAAATGAGTTGACTTCATTTTCTTTTCAAAGCACCTAGGGCTAGATACCTAAGTTTATGGGCACGAGGGAGTTTCCAGACTTTAAAGATTTGGGAACAAATTAACAAAGTTCATAAGCACAAAGGTAGCCTTTGTGATCGAGTTAGAAAGAGGTGCATCAATTGATCATGTGCCATAAATCAAAGAAGAAAGTGAAGATGCATAACATGGTTTTGTGTAAGAATGAAAGAAAATATTCACAACCTGATTGTGCATAATAAAACTAATAACTAAAACTGAAGCATTTGAGGGCTAGCACAAGGGATTTGTATGGGGTAAGACAGGCCAAGGTAAGATGAAGTGCAACAAATTGACTAGCATAGAGAAACATGCTTGAAAGGGAAGCACAATAAAAGAGAAAGTGGAACCATGGAGGTTGAATCATGTGCATGTGAGGCATTTTTCCCAAGTTGCCATAAGGAAGGTGAAAGTCACGCTGAGTGAATAAAGTGTGGAAGGAGAATCATCAATAACAATTGGCATCCACTCAAATTTGAGTGGGAAGTGACCATTTGAACTAAACATCACTTCACTAAATTACCATTAGGAACATTCAATGAGGTGGTGATGGAGGCACAAAGATACGCATTAATGTGTTAATGACAATGAATTTTTGTAGATTTCTAAATCTAGGTGCCACCACACCATAAAACACCCACATTAATAATGGTAGCTGAAAGAGTGAGGTTTAAAAAAATGAAAATCACATGGGTTTAGTTTACAAACCTTATGTTAATTTAAGACATAGAATGAACTAAAACAAAAACCAGAGAGACAAAGTGTGAAAACCAAAGAACTGAAGTATACCAAGTAAGAATTTCAGCACCTCAAGCACCGAGAGTGAAAGACTATATAGTGAATATATTTATGTTCACAATAAGATTGATTTGTGGAGTCATGTGGGAATAATTCTATAGGATCAAACAACTAGAGAAGTACATTTTTGCGTAGGCTACCATTAATGTCTAGCAAAGCTCAAGAGTTGAAGGAATAGTTGCAGACCTCACGACTATAAAAGTACCATCACCATTTGAGGCTTTGGAAAAATTCACCTACCATGATTCAACACCAATAGGTTTAGGATGGTGAATAAATAGAAAGGATCGAGCTCAAAATAGTGCAACAGGATTTAAAATGGGTGCATACAGTGCCCGAAGTGGCCATTGAAAAAATAGTGATGCAATGAGTAGAAATGATCAATGTGGCACAAGTGGACACCGATGCTCATGAAAATGTCCTACCAAGTAATGCAATTCCCCTCAGAGGTCATAATAGGGGAAAATTTTTAGTCCTTTATGCACACTTTCTAGTTCAAGGAATATAACCACTGAACATCCAGCGATTTACAAGACCTTGGACAAGATTGGATGTGGATACAGGTCACATGATAAAGCAAGGCACCACCCTATTTGACATCTCAATTTGAGACAAGTTCGTGGCTTTCAATGCAAGTCAACTTTATGAGTTGTCTTGCTTTAGGAAGCTGGAGGAGCTCATACAATTCTTACTCTCATGAGTCCATGAGGACCATATTTATTTTACAGGGAGGTGCATGAAGATTTTAGTGCAACTGATAAAGAGAATAACCAGACTTCTAGATGTTGGATGAGACATCCACCAAGTGATGGATGATGATGAAGAAGTGGAGCATGTTTGAAATCTCCTAAAATATTTTAAATGGGGTTTCGCATTCCTTATCAAGGACTGAAAGGAACCCAACGTGAGGGCGATAGCGCACCTCATAAGCTCCAAACTATGCCCAAGCAGTCGATGGACCAATGTGACTAAGGCTTACCTTTGTATTACCTATCATATGACATAGGGCGTGCAGTTCAACATTTATAAATTCTTCATAGATGAATTTGTGAAGAACATGCAAGATTGTCATAATATGAAAGGGACCTTCAGGTGGGGGTCCATTCTCATCCTAATTATCATGGAGGAGATTAAAATTCTAGACGGGGATGAGGACAACCTCTGGATCTTTCCAGAGCATAATGACTCCACAATGTAGAAGTATAAATCCCTCATGTGGCCCCTCTCCTTTAGTTCCAAATACAAGACTCGCATCATGGGATAGTGTGAAAGATACATAGAGGCCTTTGGGTTAGAGTAGCACATCCTATAATACCTCCCAAAAAGTATGTTTAGAATGATGATCTTTGTCGTTATGTAGCAGTATTGCATCGTGCACCTGGTGTTTCTAGATGGGAACATATCAAGTTGGCTAAAGCTCCCCTATGCCTTCTCAGTAAAATAATTTATGGAATCACTATGTAGGATCCCCAATGCACAACAACTAGACATCCCAGTGAAATAACTAGATATGGAAAGGTGCAAGATGAGGCATCAATTCATTCATGTAGATGGGAAGGCCACCAAGGATGAAGAGGATGAGTTGGATCACATTAACATTTATCCTCTCCAAGAGGAAACCATAGTTGGGTACATTCATATGATTTACTATGAGATGAAGCCAAAGAAAAAGGGCCCAAACACAGAGCAGAGCGATGATCCCCCTATCAAGATTGGTGATGAAGGGACCCCAATGCCAGCAGAGAAGAATAAATCTCCCAAGAAGAAGGGGGAGGCTTTTGAAGAGATAGAGGAGTGAATAAATCTAAAGATCACCTTAGGTGAAGAAGCCTCTCCTTTAGTCCCCATAAATAAGTACATGAGATTCATGCTAAAGATTTCCCTTAGTGCTAAGGAGAAGAAGGGGAAGGTTCTTGCTACGATGCCGACAATAACCCTGTTGGATATAGAAGAGGAAGGAGAAGAGAAAGAGATGGAGAAAGAAACATTTTGGAGGTGTGTATACATTATGCCTAAGGAAGGCGACTTCTCATTGATTAAAATGACCCCATCTCCACCCCCTCAAAGTGAATTGGAGAAGAAGATGAGGATATGGAAGAAACTTGGCCTTAGTGATGTCGATATCCAGAAGGCGTAGAACTAGAGGAAAGAAGAGAATAAGAAATGAAGAAGTCCATAATGTCAAAATAAGCCATTAAGATTGTCGAGGTCAAATAATATAGGATAGAAGAGGAGAAATGCAAAGCAGAGGCTAAGAGGAGGAAAGCTGAAATGAAGAAGGTCGAGGAGGAAAAGGCCAAGAGAAAAGAAGCAAAAAAGAAGATAGCCTAGGCAGAAAGGGAAAGAAGAGATAAATATAAAAAGGTTTCTACTATCATAGAACCTATAAATGAGAAGGCAATAGAAGAGAAACCTATCACCCACACCATCTAGGTAAAAGAAGCTACACAACAAGCATGCCCTAGTTTTGAAGGGGTGTCTGAAGATAAAGAAGGTGATGTTGGCACCTCAGGGAAACAAACAAAAAAGGTAGTATAGACATTTCTATGACAAGAGGAAAATAAGGTTGACATCAAGGAGGAACCTAAGGAGGTTCACACTGAAGAGCCATAATAAGAAGTGAACAAAGGGGGAAAGTCTGAGGAAGAACCCCTACAGAAACAAGATGACGAAGCTAGCACTGAGGAAAGAGAAGAGGTGGACCAATTGGAGAAATATAAAAAAGAAGAACCCCTAAGATAAGAAGAAGAAAAAGGAAATAGAGAAATCCCTAGAACCAGTGAGAAAGAATAGGAGCACACAGAGGTAGCCGTTAAAGATGAAGAGTATGAGCTAAGCTATAGATAAAAAACATAGAGGGGGTTCACATAAGATGAATATTTTTAAATGATGGAGTACATGCCCACTAAAGCTTCCATGAACCTAATGTGCCATAAATTTTTTTGGGATCTTGATTACTACATGGATGAGATTCAGTTTGAGGTGCTTATGAATGCAATTTGAAGCGCCAAGAAACTAGAAGAGGGGCATGACTACTAATTTGTAAATCCAATGGATATGAACCCCATTAGGTTGTCTAATGCCCTCCTTAAAATGGCCTTAGAGGTACCATGCAAGAACATAATCAATGATGTTCATGCCAACAAGTAGAAACTAATAGCGTAAGAAGTAGAATAAGAGATAAGAGCAATGAAGCTCAAACTCCAATAGTTGGTAGAGCACATCAAAAAAGTGGAGCCATCTCTTTTGGATGGTGTTCATACTTTGGAAATGATAGAAGTTGATAAGATATGCACATTCCAAATGCTTCCCTAGATGAAGCTGATGCTAGAAGAACAAGAAGACCCCTGTAAATCCATCAAGAGAAAGTTAAATAAAAAAATCGATGTGGTAGAGTAACTCTTCATAAATATGGAAGAGGGCTTAGAAGAAGTTGATTCCATCTTTTGCAACTTCACCACTCAAGAATCAATTATCAACATGTGCCTTAAAAAGGAAAAAGGGGAGAAGGATGCTTTGATGAAGCACACTTTCACTACGAGCAGGATCGAGTGCACCCAGGTTATGGTGCAGGTCAACACCTTAAGTGCCTAGTTGAAAACCTAAGAGTAAGACCTAGAAGCACTCTTCCATGCCTTTTAGATAAAGTAAAGTGGGTAAGGATTCATATTAGATGGTGGGGTAAGAAGGGAAAAAGAAAGGATGGAAGCCTTCAGGAAGGAACTAGAGAACATGAATGTGCTCACACTTGAGACTGCATCTATGAAATCAGAAGGTGTCATTGAAGAAATCAAGATCGTAATTCAGGGCTTCAAGAAATTCAAGGCAAAATTATAGTAGGGCACACCCAAATTTTGTGCAGTAAAGATGTTGAAAGATGAGTTTGAGGACAGACTAGAAATTTTGTATGTGTTAATGTTGGGCCACTTTTTATGCTAATGAGTGGACCCATGCCAACTCAACACATCTCAATGCGAGTCAATAATTACAAATGATTTTTATTTTGGTACTTTTAGTGCCAACTAGGAGGATCTTCAAAGATATTGCACTAACAAGTAGGTAGTTACTTAGTGCCCATGTTTTAAGGGACATCTCCATGGGTACTTACATGTGGTGGTTGGAGAGCATAGGTGGCAGAGTAATGGAGCTGAGGGAATGATCACCCCTAGTGATAGCTCAACACCTGGCATGCACCAATCTAACTTGGCACAAAGATTGATCCCCTACCTATAAAAAAAATCTTGAACCTAGATTAAAGGGATGCAATTTTATGATAGCAAAGATCTGAAAAATTGGATCTAGATATTATGCATGAATGTATTTAGCTTATGTTATAACATGGATTCTTTGGAAAACCAATATTGTATTGCCCTAGCACACTTGTGAGCCATTGGGCATGTAGTAGTTTAGAAATGATTTTATGATCTATTTTTATGTTATGAACTCTCTATACTTGAAAAATTGATTAATTGAATAATGGCATTAAAACGAATCGATTATTGATCTATTTTATATGGTTTTAGCATTGATTTATGAATGCAACTTAAGTCCTATAGTAATAATGGTATAACTTTCATTTTGAATGTATTATGATGTAAAAGTCTATTCCAATTCACTAATGGCATCGTTTTGATACATAACATCTTGGGTATAATTGTAAAATTGACTAAGTGTTGGAACTAGCATGTGCTTAAGCCCTAGCAAATGCACTTACAACACTAGCTCAAAGAATGAGTCCCAAAGCACAATCCATTCCTTAGATTCACTAAGCACTTGAATGTTAATTAACTTGTTATCCCAATGGCTTATACCCTTAAGAGCCATAACTAGCCTGACATGAACTTGTGCTAAGAGACTTATGCCCTTAGAGGTTTTGTAATTAACTCGGTATAGACTTGAGCCACCATAGCCAAAATTAGTTTCCTGTAATAGGTTTGTGCCTACTGATTTTAGCATAATGGCGTGCACCAATAGACCTACCTAAGTTCACTCTGTAAATGACCAAGTCCCAAAGAGGCTAAATTGTACCATGTTTCAACTAACCCAATGTAGGCCCTAGTCCCTTCTGTGCTGCATTTTGGGTGAGTGCACGAGGCATACACCTTATGTAGTTTGATGCTAGTGTAGTAGTGCATTTAAATGTTGTGTATCCAAGACTTTGCTATGCTTGTGCCTAATTATACTGAGTCTAGAACTAACTTAGATTGCTTGTTAAGTATGTGACAAAATAAATGAGTTAACAACTAAAATTTTCTACAACACTTTTCCCTCATCCTCCAATATTGTATCCTATAATATGTCTTCTTTCCCCTCATGAATACCTTGATCCTAGTATTTTGTGTCTCAAAGATCTCCATCCTCATGATCTTTAAGATCTTTCTCCTCTTTCATCATTGTAGTGTCTTTTGGATTGATCTTAACTGAATCAAGACCAACTTTAACTCTATCTTCTTCACCTTTTTGGTTTTTAAAAAAGCTCTTGACTGTAGCATTTTTCCAAAGACTAATAGTTGGGTCCCCTAAGTGATCCATTGTACTCAACCTTGAATCATACGAAGGACTTGGGCTAGCTCCGTGCTTTATCTTAGATGGGGAATAATACTCTACCAGATCTTTTTGAGCATTGGTATCTTCCTTATCTCTCTAGTGTTGCCCTAGGATCTTCCTCTTTATTTTGACCCTAGGGGTAGATTTATCCTCTTTTCTCCTCCATATTATCATTTTATTTTATCAAAACAATGGCCTACCAATTTCAAGTTGATTTACACCATGCCCAAACTTTAAAAAAATGTTTAATTTGGCCCATCAATGTGTAACACATTTTATTTATTATTTACCTGGCACCTTAATTGTATGCACTTTGATTGTTAGTTAACTGTAGTCACCACATAAAAACAATTTGGCTCAGAATACATTTCTATAATCCTCCCATATGGGGCCCTCTACTTCCTATTTATAAGTTATTTTAGCGCTTCAAGTCCTGTGCCTTGTTATTTATTTATCACAATCCATAATGAATGTTCATCTAATTTATCACAAATTTATAGAGGCCTAAAAAACTATCATTCTTCATCGCTCATTAAAATCAAGGTAATAATTTCCCCATTAACTTTCAAAATGACTCTACACATTCCGATTGAAAGTGATTAATGCTAGCTTAGGGTTTAGGTCTATAGAAAATAGTGCTAAAATTCATTATTGAGGAAAACAACAGTAATAAAATGAAGGTAAAAAATTCTCCATTAACTTTTGAATTACCTTTTCACGTTCTCATTTCAAGTGATTAATACTACCTCATGGTTCAGATATGTAGAAAATAGAGCTAAAATTCATTAGTAAGGATGATAACGATTAGAAAAAGGCCATCGAGATGGTTGCAAAGATCCATGGTATGATACCCCTTCATAGTTGCTTTCAAACCCTAATCTTAAGTTGATTCTGCTACATAATCAAAACATTTATGGATGGATATTTATAATGTAGGGGTAGATTCTATCGTATTGGACATGAAGGAGGATAAGATAATTGTAATAGGGGATGTAGATCTTATATGTTTTATCTCTAAACTCAAAAAAATAGATTCACAGAGTTACTAAGCATGGGTCCCATAAAAGAGGAGGAAAACAAGGGAAAGTAAAAGGAGGAGAAGTAGCCTTAAAGTAATGCAAAGGAGAAAAAAGTAGAAGTTCAAAAAAATTAGTATGTCTTGTTATTTTATCATTGAGTGTTGGTCCAATCTTCAAGGCAAGCATCATAGGAAGAAGCGTTTTAGCTTTAAGAGAAACCCTGACTTATACATTAATGTGATTGTATCCATTTTTTATTTTGAAGTTATGTAGAGTTTTTTGTAAATCTATAGAAAGGAAACATAATGCATTGGCTATATTCAAGATTTATTTGACAAGAGTAAGGCCTAATGAGCATCATTAGACAATATTTATGTCAGAGGCATTATATTAGGAAGCCACTTCCAAAGATTCATCTTAATATCTTTGAGATGTCAATTATAAAAATATGGTTGACAATTGGTAATTCATCCCACAATAGTAATCACTCAGAAGTGGATCATAGATTATGGATAACATATTGTGAATGTTTGCACCACCCTTTCTATTTATGTTTACTTACCTACCCATATAAGAGGGAACATCAACTGGACTAGGCTTTGTGTATGATAATGGTACTGATATGAAGGTTGTGAGTGTTTTACCCTAAATATCCTGTGGAGAGGAGTGCAAGAGGATCAAGGAGGAGACTAACTCGAGAAACTATAAAAATGCTTCTGATCATCTAGGTGTGAGGGCTATCATGGCATGTGCTTGTGTTATCATTTCAGGACCAATGTTTGTCCCCAACTATATTCAAGACTTCTTTTTGGGCTATTGAATTTTGGAGACCCATTTGTCATAATTGAGTCTCCTCCTCACACTCTTATAAATGGGGTGCTTTGTCTCTCCCCTACACATCCTCACATCTTCACCACCAACCTAGGCTTATTATTTCTTGAGTGGAGTATTGAGATTCCACGTCACTGTTTAACCCTAAATTTGATTTGGTACAAGGGTGCATAGGGTTAAGAATATAGAAATGAGTAAACATAAGAGTGATAACCAGATTTATAGCATCCTAATTAATTTTCAAATTCATATAAATAATATTTTGAATTTATAATATTGAGATATATCAAAAGTAGAAAGTACAACTATTGATTAATATTAAAATAAATTTAAAATAAGTGTACTTAGTTGGTTCACATGCATATGAAGATATGGGCTAAAATAGGCTAAAAGTAGACTAAACCATGATTATAAAACAATTGTCATTTTTTTTTTTAATTATGTGGTCTCAGACACTTGCATCAGATCTAGATTGTTGTGTCGATATTGGTGTCTGAGTTGGATGCAGGTGTCCAATACAAAATAGTGACTAGATTTAGATGTGACCACTTAAAGCCTTATAAGTTTTATGTCGCCTTTATTCTAGTGTGTTCAAATTACATACATAGGATGTTGTTCTTTGTCAAATGATCAAACCTTAGCTTCCTCACCTTTGGAGTGATTGTGGAAAAAATGGGTTAGTGGGCACATGGTGTTTATAAACCCCAAGAACCCCTATATCAATAGACGCTATCTACATATCCAATATTTTGTAGAGGGCCTCAGACTTATGTAGTTATCCCCTATGTGTTGGCTTATGTGTGCATGAAGATGAAGTATGTGATAAGTAAGTACATATAATGACCAAGCTTGTAACTTGTCAAATATGGTTCATAGGATGTTCCTTCATTACTTTATACCTATGGGGATATTTCTCCTATGCCTAATATGGAAATATGGTAGATTTAATCACCTGAATTCTTGATTGAGTGCTCTTGGTAAGTTGTCTTGTGAGTTCTCGGTATTTGTTAGGTATTTTCTAGGTGTTGAATGAATAAGTGTTAATCTTGTATAAATACCAATCCCTTTTGAAAACATATCACACCGAAAGGACTTAGGATGACCTTTAGGATACATTTCATTTACAAATTAGATGAATTTTGGACACTTAACACTTAGTTTGAAAAGAGACACATCAACGTATGCATTTAGTTGGGATGCAAGTGTTTGGGAAGCTAAAAAATAGATACAGCTCCAAAACTGGTAGAGAAGGATAAGAATCAAGTTTATAGCACTTTACATAGTATAGAAGGAATGGTCATCAAAACAACAGTGGTTAGACTAAGAGATAAACAATTTAGCCACAAAAACTAGTGAATGAGAGCCTTTCGGCAATGGGAAGGTCTTATAATTTACCCTAACCATGATATGTATTTTCCAAGTGTACAATACTAACAGGTTATATAATTTAGGTTTAGTGTCTGTATTTCCCTCCTTTAATATAGTAATGAAATTTATAGTTTAAAAGAAAAGATATACATACCTAGGTGTGTATAACACCACCTTATTTCTGTGTGAGTCCAACTTGAGTGCTTTGTTGGTGACTAAACTATAACCAAGAGCATGTTATAGTATATAGTCAGTGCATATAATCTAGAATTGAAAGAATTTGAAATGCTTAAATTTTAAAAAATCAAGGTTGTGAGTACACATGTATATTGATGCAACCATCTTGTCTTCTAAAAATTTGATTTGAAGAAATGTTTTATTATGAAGTATTTGGAGATGAGATTATAAAAATTTGTAAACCTACAAGTGCATACATATATAGAAAGATTAGAAGACACCGTGCCTCCAACCTTAGTGAAGAGGTGAGTTTCCCCATGATCATTCAGCTCATCTCAATCGTGCAACCAAATCATACTTATGACCTAGTGAGTGTGTGTGATCCAATCAAATCACACTATATATATGGTGAGGGAGGATGATTTACTCACTCCATTCTATATATCTGGTGAAGATATGTGATTTAATCAATTCAAACTTATAAACTTCATAAGTTTGAGTGGTTTAATCACCTCAACTTTGTTAAAAGGTGAACCAACTACAACATTAGATTGGCTCAATAAAGTTTTTAAAATTCCATCCTAGGTTGATAACAGTCCATGGTATTATTTTAAATCTAAAAGTTGATTTCAATTTTTGCAATTTTATGTGCCCTTTGCATGGCATATGCCAACCTCATATATGTCTCAAGCTAAAACCTAGGTATAACAATGGTACCAATGTATATAATGCTACCAAAAATGTGTATCCAAATCATATTATGATATTTGTCCAATTTGGTAATTTGTAAGAGTCAAAGACATATTCCCATGACATGCCCCCACTAAATCTGTAGAATCTTAGAATTGGTATAAGTGTGGAGAATATGTTTCTATAACATGCCCCCATTGTAATCTAAAACAATGAAAAAATATGAAAGCTACACCTCTATGACATGTCTTGTCTAATATTCCCCCCATTTTGAGGTGAGGGGAAGTAGAAATTGGTAGTTACCTCACATCAAAATGATAAGATAATCATATAATCTATGTATGGATCATGTAGCATATAGGAGTAGCATGTCTAGGAAGATATATCAATGAGGTACATAGTATTTGATCACATCAAGTCTTAAGATGAATGATGTTTAGGGAAAATGTTACTGGCTTATATTAAAAAAACTTGGAGGTCACTAGGCAAATTAGTTCTGTAATGGTGGTGAACCAGGTTAGAAGGCATATAATAATGTAACTAAATTAGTAGGTGGCATGTGGTGAATGCAATACCAAGAAGCATTCGATTATATAATGTATAATGGATTTATTTGACTTCATAATGTAGTTATTTGATGGCATTATGAAGTAATCTAATTGAACTATGTGATCATTTGACTGCACGATGTAGTCATTTGACTGCATCCTATAATCACTCAACACATGGTGCAGTCATCTAACTACATGGCATAAAATCATCTGACTACATATTATAGTCATCTAACTACATGGTGCAGTCATTTGACTGTGTTACATAGTCATCTAACTACATACTACAATTATCTAGTTGTACCTTGTAGTCATTTGATTATGTCCTACAGTCATCTGATTGCATACTACAGTTGTCTGACTGTAGACATTCAACCTTTGCAAACTAGGAACTGAAGGTTGCTGAGTTCTACAGGAACCGGCGTCGGCAGCATGACCGACGTCGGCAGGATCCAGTGCAGAAGGCAACCGGCGACGGCAGGAAGTCGGCCGACGTCGGCAGAACCAGACCAGCAGGGACCGACGTCGGTCGCCTGTGTGTTCCCGAAGTGTTCGTTTCACGGACAGTTAGTTAAGTGAACTATGAGTTTGCATGTCAAGACCACCCAGAGTCTTGGGCTGCGAGGACAATTGTCCAAATTAAGAGTCTTAGTTATTGTTTGAGTTAAGGATCTATTTATAGGCCCATTGGCATGTATTGTATAAGGCATGAGATAGAAAGGAAGAGTTCCTTCTAGTTGTAAGATCTATGAGTTGCAGGTTGTTGCAAGCTCATTGGTGATCTACATGTAAGCTTGGTCTTTGAATTGCAGGTTGCAGGTTCATGAGAGATCAGCTTGAAGTGCTATAGAGTGCTTGATGTACCGGCAGGGTTATTACTGACTGGTTGGTGAGGTGAACACCAATTCTGTGTGTGAGTTGGTTGTTGGGACCGTTTTTGTGTAGGAGAGTGTGTGTGAGAAGAATTACTGTACACTTGAGGTGTGGCGAATCTCTGTAAGGTGAAAGAGTGTGGCGGCTCTTTGATGTATTCTTTTCTGTTAGTGTTAATACAAGATAGTGTATTGTCTCTCATATTCTGTGCTATTGGTGAATTCTAGTTACTTGTGTTTCTGGTTATTTCCGCATATTCTATTGCTTATATATTTGGTAATCATACTGTGCTCTATCTGAGGAGCAATTTCCCGACAAGTGGTATCAGAGCAGGTTTGTTGTTCTAGATACCCAACAAGTGGTATCAGAGCATTGGTTGTAGGTTCTTGAGCTTGATACCAACAAGTGGTATTAGAGCTTTTGGTTGGGATACTAACAGATTGGTGTAGATCTGGGTAGTGTGTTTTGATTACAGGTTACTCACAGGGTTTCTGTTTGAGTGGGAGTTGAGCAATGTCAGAAAGCAGTCAACTACGAATGGACAAGTTCAATGGCAAGAACTACCAATTATGGAGGATGCAGATTGAGGACTATCTGTATCAGAAAGATTTGTACTTACCGTTGGGTGGGGTTGCTAGCAAACCCTTTGATATGAAAGATGAAGAATGGGATGTTCTTGATCGGAAGGCTCTGGGATCTGTTAGATTGAGTCTTGATTCAACTGTGATTTCCAGCTTATCACAGTGTAAGACAACGGTGGAGTTGATGAAATCTTTGGCAAATTTATATGAAAAACCCTCGGCTTCAAACAAGGTATTTCTTATGAAGCGTTTATTTAATTTGCAAATGTTGGAAGGTGGATCTATTCATAGCCATCTTAGTGATTTCCATGGTTTAGTAAACCAGTTAAGTTCAGTGAATATTGTATTTGATGATGAACTTAGAGCTCTCTTAATCTTGTGTTCATTACCTGAAAGTTGGGAAGGTTTGGTAATGGCAGTTTCTAATACTGTGTCTCCTTCAAAAGTCTTAAAAGTGGATGATGTTGTGAGTGTAATCTTGAATGAAGAGATACGCAGGAAAAGCACAGGTGAATTATCCGGAAATGCTTTGAGTGTTGAAGGAAGAGGAAGGCCAAGAGAAAAGACAGAGCGTGGGAGATCAAGGTCTAAGACAGGCAAGAGATCCAAGTCCAGGTATGGCAGAATAACCTGCTGGAAATGTGGAAAGCAAGGGCACTTAAAAAGAGATTGCAGATCGGGTGAAGATCATCATGAAGAACATGAAGAAGAAGCAGATGTTGCAGGCTACGTTGCACAGGATGCTCTGGTATGTTCTTTGGATAAAGTAGAATCTTGGGTATTAGATTCTGGTGCCTCTTTTCATGCATCTCCACATAGAGAATTTTTTCATGAGTATGTCCAGGGAGACTTTGGAGAAATTTGTGTAGGGGATGGTAAGCCTTGTCAGGTTGTTGGCAAAGGCAAAGTGAAGCTGAAATTGCAGACAGGTGACACATGGGTGTTAAAGGAGGTCATGCATGTCCCAGTTCTGAAGAGGAATCTGATTTCTGTTAGAAGTTTGGGTGAAGAGGGTTGCACAGTAACTCTCTCAGCGGACTCTTGGAAGGTTACCAAGGGTACACTTGTTATAGCTAGAGGTAAGAAAGTAGGTACGCTTTATCTATCTACTTGTTTTACTGATTCTCTTTCTGGGTTATCTACTTCAGCTGTAGATTCAGAGATGTGGCTTGATAGGCTTGGTCACATAGATAAGAAGGAGATGCTGGTTCTTGAGTCAAAGAATATGCTTTCGGATTTGGAAGGCATGGATCGTGGTTCCTGTATGCAGAAGAAGAAGGTAAGGTTTCTTGAGGAATCCGATGTTAGTGACAAGAACGGGAAAGCCTTGGTTTTCAAGGAGAAAGTGACGGACAGAGTTCAGCATAAGGTGCAGAGGAATTCTGAGCAGAGCAAGGGTGATTTGGACAAGGTTTTGATCCAAAAAGAGCTCGCGGGAAAAAGTCAGGTCTCACAAGAAAAACACAGAGACCGACGTCGGCAGGAAAACCGGCGTCGGCGTCCAGACAGGGACCGACGTCGGCTATGTGCAGCCCGACGTCGGTGACTCGGGGCAGACAGAGACCGGCGTCGGCCAGGGGAAAACGACGTCGGCAGAAAGGCAGTCGCAGGGAACCGACATCGGTCGGCTGTAGACTGAGATGTGACCGGCATCGGTTACTGAGACGAATTTTGGGTGGACAGCAAGTTGTCATGGAGTCTCAAGCGCCCATTTGGAGGACTGAAGGTGTAAGTAAGTTCTTAAATTCGTCATTTCCCTTCTTTACACTACTTGTTGCTCACTTATGGCATAGGACCAGGAAGTTATTGAAGAAGCAGAACAGGTAGATCCAGGAAACAGTGGGAGCTAGGCATGGATGAGGATGTGATTCCTTGGAGGAGAACCAAACAGATGTTTTGGGTAGTGTTGCCAGCTGGAAGTAAGCACTGAGAGACGAATGGATGTTGAGGATGAAGAAGAGCGGAAATGGATACATGAGATGGAAGATCAGGGTATATGATCTTGTATTAGCTGCAGGGCAATGGAGGTTTGATCATTGTGTTTCTCTTTACCAGGTTGGATAGTATTAGCTACACTATTCTATTTTCTGTATGATGTGCTTGTTGCAGGGTTACATATACAGGTATTTCTGAACTAAAGGTAAAGCTAGTTCAGGTGTTTTGTCATGGAGAATCTGGGAGCAGCAAGATTCTTTGGCATGAGTGTGTTCTAGAGACATGGAGGTCTTGTTGACTTTGTTTCAGGATGATTGTGTGAAGCCGGTTAGCACGCCGATGGTTAGACAGTTCATAGAACAGGTGTCTTGATTCACATAGTGAGGTTGAGTGCATGGTATGTACTAAACCTGAGTTTTCCCAAGCAGTGGGAGTTGTCACAAGTTTGGAGTCAATCCGGGAGAGTAATACTGAAGGGCAGTTCAGTGGGACCAGCAGCAGGTGCACATGCTATGCAGGGTCAAGTTCTTTTTCTACGTGGTAGTAGATGCGGATGTGGCAGGTAATTTGGATGACAGATTTTGCATCACGGATTTTGTGGTGGTTGGTCTTCAAGAGTGATCTTGAGGAGGGATACAAAGCCAAGGAAACAAACTAGACGGTGTACAGGTACAGGTACAGGTTGCAGCTGTTTATCTCCAAGTGGGAGATTGTTAGGGTGTGGAGCTAAAAGCTTCAACCTTTGCAAACTAGGAACTGAAGGTTGCTGAGTTCTACAGGAACCGGCGTCGGCAGCATGACCTACGTCGGCAGGATCCAGTGCAGAAGGCAACCGGCGACGGCAGGAAGTCGGCCGACGTCGGCAGAACCAGACCAGCAGGGACCGACGTCGGTCGCCTGTGTGTTCCCGAAGTGTTCGTTTCACGGACAGTTAGTTAAGTGAACTATGAGTTTGCATGTCAAGACCACCCAGAGTCTTGGGCTGCGAGGACAATTGTCCAAATTAAGAGTCTTAGTTATTGTTTGAGTTAAGGATCTATTTATAGGCCCATTGGCATGTATTGTATAAGGCATGAGATAGAAAGGAAGAGTTCCTTCTAGTTGTAAGATCTATGAGTTGCAGGTTGTTGCAAGCTCATTGGTGATCTACATGTAAGCTTGGTCTTTGAATTGCAGGTTGCAGGTTCATGAGAGATCAGCTTGAAGTGCTATAGAGTGCTTGATGTACCGGCAGGGTTATTACTGACTGGTTGGTGAGGTGAACACCAATTCTGTGTGTGAGTTGGTTGTTGGGACCGTTTTTGTGTAGGAGAGTGTGTGTGAGAAGAATTACTGTACACTTGAGGTGTGGCGAATCTCTGTAAGGTGAAAGAGTGTGGCGGCTCTTTGATGTATTCTTTTCTGTTAGTGTTAATACAAGATAGTGTATTGTCTCTCATATTCTGTGCTATTGGTGAATTCTAGTTACTTGTGTTTCTGGTTATTTTCGCATATTCTATTGCTTATATATTTGGTAATCATACTGTGCTCTATCTGAGGAGCAATTTTCCGACAAGTGGTATCAGAGCAGGTTTGTTGTTCTAGATACCCAACAATTTGATTATGTCCTACAGTCATCTGATTGCATACTACAGTTGTCTGACTGTAGACATTCAATATCACAACCTAACATCTAGTTTTAGAAGATGCATTGGATTCTTACTTTTTATATGTCTTGTAGTTGATGATGTGTTAGGTATTAGCTTGAAAATTAATATTTTAAAAAAATTAATTTAGATACAATATGTATGATCCATACTATTGGTATATAAATCAATTAAGCCATTCATAACAACATAATTGAATATACAATACTACTTGACTACGTAATTGATTTAATTAAAAAAGAGAAAATATTATTTAATAAATAACCTAAATTTATCACGACTAAATTTAATTCAGGTATATTTGAATACATACAAACTAAAACTCAGTTAGCTGGAGTAACCTTTTTATAACATGTGCTTCATCATTGATAGTTGTATGTATTGTCTCATTAGATTTTTCAATGTCTTATTTGCTTGTTTTATTAGTGACTCCTCTTCTTTTAGTAAGAGAACTCTAAATTGAAATTGCTCTTTCATATGAAAACTCATCCACTACATACCTAAAACATACAACTTCAAACATGTATCAATATTTTTATCCAATCTATTTTGAATTTTGGATTGACAAAAGATATTTCACTAAATATCCTTTCATCTTCCATCAATTCTAAAATCATTGTTTGGCATAATTCACATCACTGTAAATATTTACTAATTCTTTCTTGTAGAACACTGTTGGGATACAATTTATTCAATAGCCTTGTAATAACACTTGTTTCTATTGGTCTATCTAAGGTCAAATATTGTTCAACCATTATAATTATAAAATTCGTTGACTATTTTTTTTAGTAAACCTTTTTACAAAATAATCTCAACTTCAATTCCATCAATTTATATAGACTTACTAAAATGATTAATGAGAGTACCCATGTACTTGATAAATAAATTACTTGTTATCCTTTACCCTATAGATTATTCTAAAAAATAGGATTCACCACTCCCATGCTTCAAGAAACTCATCCCTTTGAAATCGATCCCGAGTTTCAGCAAATAAACTTTTTAAAATGCTAGTCAATTTCATTTGTGTCTCATATATGACATTATCATATAGAACCCGTGATATAGGTACTTATTCAATTTTTGATCTAGCCACATGAGTTAGTCTTTGGAAAGTGTGTAGTGGTATCTCCTTTTTATTAACGATAATATAAATATGATCATTAATATTGAATTTTAAATAGTTTTTAGGGTTTTTAATATCTGTTAAAATTTACCAACAGTCAAATATTGGTCTCTCAAAATATTCATTCAAGTAGTATAATATATCAAGATATTGACAAACATGTTTCCTCAATCGTATAAAGTCAACAATATATATGGATCTCTCTTGCACAGGTTTCATCAAATAATGTAATTCTTTCAACATGGGTAGAATACCACACAATGTTAGTAGGGTTTTATATCTATCAAATAGTACAATAAATCTTTTGCCTTGTCAACATTCATCATATATTTAAACATAAAACTTGTTAACAATTGATATTCTTAAAATATTCTACATGTAGGCTCATACTTGGAAATCCATCTTATATCAACATCTTCTAATAGTTTTTTACCATCAATCACTCCAACCATAAATTTTTGAAACTGTAAATACCTTTTTGGAATGCTTTAACTGTATGCATGCAAGTCATGGATAAGTTCCTCCACTTTTTCAACATTTTGAAATGTACTAATAATTTTGTAAGCAAGATTCATTCTATGTGCTACGTAGTGGATTAGAGTCATATATGGGGAAACTATTGTTTATAGGTACACACATAGACCAATTTTATTCCCCTACATTACCGATGCACCATCTATACCAACACCCACTATTTTGGTACCTATATCATAATAACTCATCCCAACAATATCTACCAAATTAGAAATAAACAATTTAGAAAAGTTCTCATCATTACAATTTGACTTACAAATAAGAGGTGAGGTTTCCTTGAATGGTTCTCAAACATATAAATATGTATACAAACTCATGACGTGTTTTCAACTGATGTTACCTCATCAATGTACAGTGTGATAAATTCTGTTGCTTTTACTTTTTCCTTCAAATCCTCCTTTTCAATCATCGCAAGGTATTTTGTCATATCAAAAGCACTGCTATCTGACCAATGGCATTGAGAAATGTAATGCAATCTAATATGATAAAATAAAATCTTGTAATCTAAAAAATTAAAGATTGGTTTGCCTCATCTTATATTGTGATATAAAGTGGAAAACTATATATTTTTGGTAAATAGATTAACACGAGCAACTTTTCTAAACTAAGTTATGATTATTCCTCCTTTCTGAATGAGGTGTTGTTTATGCTTCTGATGATTTTCATACTCTATTGTGTAACATTGATGCATGCATTTTTTTACATTTTTTCATCTCACTATTTTTTTTATTTGTCCATCTTTGTCTTTTATCAACTCATATTTTGCCACAATATTTCTCAATTATGTCCAACTTGAGTTACATTTTGTGTTCCTTTCCAAATTTCCAACTACAT
Source organism: Torreya grandis (assembly GCA_037957365.1). Taxonomy (NCBI): domain Eukaryota; kingdom Viridiplantae; phylum Streptophyta; class Pinopsida; order Cupressales; family Taxaceae; genus Torreya; species Torreya grandis. The sequence continues at coordinate 4,108,266 of JARHVA010000380.1, read as the reverse complement.
ATTATATATTTGCATTATGTTGGTGTTTCAATACTATATTCATTCTATACAGGTTCAACGAATGGGTATTTATCTACCAATTCAAACATAAATGACCTTCCAATTGTTCATGTACTTCTCTTCTTTCACAAAGATTTTTTACTACTTTTTTCAACTGAAGATTGTGTTGGCTGAGTATAAATATCATTTGGTGGTGTTCGGTAATCATTATCGACATCCATGATGATGTCCTCAAGTGTCTTTTTCTTTGCATTCTATGAGGGCATTTCATAGTCAGAGACGTCTTCCATTAGAGGCATATCTTCAAAAGGGTTATTAAAAGGTTCTGCTTGCAAAATGGGTATAGATATTGTAATTATTATTAAAAATTGGTCCTTAATATGAAAGTTTAAAGAATTAATAGTACAGTAAATCATATAATATTTAGTACCTATATTTAAAATTTGATATTCAGGGACATCTTTTAGTGGAGGCATATCTTCACAAATATTATCATTGGGTTCTCCTTGCAAAATGGTTGTAGACTAATTATTAATAAATATTATAACAAAAAGAAAAATAAATAACATAATAGTAAATCAACTAATGTTTAGCATCTTTGTTTGGTATTTCATACCTAAGTATGTTTTCCAATGGAGGCATATCTTCAAAACTATTATCATTGGGCTCTGCATGTAAAATGGTTGTAGACTAATTATTAATGAAGATTGTAACAAAGTTAAAATAAATAACATAAGAGTAAATCAAATAATATTTAGTACTTTTATCTATTATTTCATACCTAGGAACGTATTTCAATAGAGGCATATCTTTGATTATATTATCATTAGTGTCTGCATGCAAAATGGTTGTAAACATTAATTATTAATGAACCTTAATAGTCATGAATAAATAATAATATTATATAAATTAATAATTATACATCTATTTGCCCTATGGTTGAAATAAAATAATAGGTTGTTCTATTTTTTAAATTTCTATGATGTCATCGAATCAACACTTTGCATAAATGATAGTCACCAGACTACTACACACAAACATCCAACTATTCCACATAGTCACTTACTATTGGTTGCAGTCACTTGACTGCTCCACATAGTCAATCCACTATTCCATGTAGTCACTTGAATGCTCCTCATAGTTTCTTGACAGCTACCTATAGTTGTCTGACACCCTCTTGATATCATCCATCACCTTTTAACTATCATCCATCACCTGGTTACTATCACCTGACTACTGATTGCAAAAGCACGACAATAGAATTTAGAAAAGAACATAGAGGAGTGAACACCATATGTATAGTGGTGAATACCCACAAATTATATTTTTTGGACCCAGTGATATAAATTTATAAGAAGAAATTTATTTTAAAAATTAAGAGATATGACCCTTAAATTTAAATTCTACCCTAAAATTTAGGTGATCCTATGCTATCAAATACCCCATAAAATTGCCAAATGTTGACTTTGAAAAATGAAATATTTGTGAATTAATGAAGATTTTTCATTAAAAAAATCCATGATGATGATGTGAATTATGACAATTTTTAAAGAGTGATAATACAAGCTGGATAAGCAATTAAGTGCACACACAAGAACACTCAAAAGTAAGACAAAAGGCAATGGTCCAATGAGACTTCATACAAGGAGCATGTTCAAATTCTACACAATCAAAAGGACATGACTTAGTCAAATGTCCACAAAGCATATAAAGACATGTTCAAATTTCTACATACAACAAACTATGACATATGCAAATGTCACAATAGTAAAATACAGGAACGAGGGCCACAAACAATGGAGCATGTTCAAATTCTTGAACAACTAGTAAAATACAAGATAAAATCAAACAAGGAACACACTCAAGGAAGTGTAAAAGAGAAAATCATAGAATCCTAAGCAACCAACATAAACATATCATACCAGTCCCTAGATATATGTGTTGATAAAAAATGTTAAGTGTATAGCATATCAAATACACTACGAAAGATATAAGAATGGATAAAGATATGTGTAAGCACATAAGCTAAAACATGATAATGAAAATTATCATATAATAATATAACTTGGGTGTATCTTGATCAAAGAATCAAATGCCCCCAATGTATTGCTGACTTGAGTAGATGGAAGGTCCAACATATGTAAATGCATATATCATATGCATGGGTATGCTTGTACCACAATCAAAATATGTGTGAAACATATATGTGTACATAGAAAGGACTTATATGCTATCTACCATCATGGAACCAACAACATAGATGCCAAGGAGCTCATAAGATAAGGAAATGTTGAATATTTTAAGATTTTTGAGTTTTTTAATTTTTTTGGTATTTTTAGAATTATTTAAAAGAAAAGATTATCTTATGATCTCATCCAAGGATGCTCATATATATCTCCCCACCTGAAACTTGGTACAATAAATTGGTGGTGCTACTAAAGAACATGTATAGGTGTAATATCTGGTATTGTAGGATATATAATGCTCTGCACATGTAAAATAGGACTTTATGGTCATGAGGAAAAAATAGAAAGAATGGGGGTTAGTGGAACCCATCATTAAGTATTTTTTGGTTTATTTATAGTAACAAAAATAGGAACATGTTTGGTTGCTCTAGGTAACTGAATATGTTATGTAGTCATAGATGAGGATTCCATAGAATTAACTGTGTATCTCTGATACAATAGTCTCTTAAGTATTATCCGCCTAGGAAATGTGACTGTCCTTTGCTTACCCTTTCATGGAGGATTAACCTTAGTAGCTTTGATAATTAATTACTTGGGTATAAACTTATTTTGTTCAACTAGATGTTCATATAGAATTTTACAAATTATAATTGCCCTGTTGCCCTTGAATTTATTTAAAGCATGCATGCACTGTAAAAGATACTGCATGGAGTGTATGTATCCAAGGGCATCCCAATAACATATCAAAGACTGATGTGTATGGTATAACTAAGAATGTAGTGACCACATGTGCTAGGTCAACCTATAAAGGTATGTCAATCTCACCAAGAACTTGTTGTGAGGTTCCATCAAATGTTCTAATCACTTTGGTTGAAGGGTGTAAATCATGTGTATATCCCAAATGTGTAAGTAATGTCATGGTGAAAACATTATCACTAGCACCATTATCAAACATAACATTGTGTATATATTTATGGTCAAGGTATGCTCGAATGTATAATAAATGAATATCTAAGTCATCATCCACAATCTCACTATCATCAAAAGTAACAGAATGTATCTATATCATGGGAGGTGTATATTGTATATAAGTACAAATAATCTCATATAATGGGTGCCCATGATGTGGTGGAGGAGGATGTGCATTATATGTTATTTGTACTTTTGGTTCCTTCTTATAATGGTCTTGAAAAGGTTGTTAAATATTATTTGATTTTGGTGATCACCAGGTAGTGAACCTGATTCCTTTGGAGGATCATCAAATATAATTTTATGATCATCAATAAGGTCTTGGATCTTATGCTTCAAGGTAAAATATGTGTCTGTAGAATGCCTTGGGCCTTATGATAGTCACAATAAGCATGTGTATCATATCCTTTGGGAGAGATTAACTCATATCAATCTCTATATGATGAGGGAGAGATACAAGGTGACACTCCACAAGCTTTGAAAGTAAGGAAGCTAGAGACTCAGACAAGAGTAAAATTTATCTCTTTGGTGCATTGGATAAGATAATCTGATTAGGTTGTTGTGATGCTAAATTAACTATAGTAGTTGATTTATTTTTAGGTTCTATAGGTTTCACCTTATAATTTGATTTGATAGTGAACTTCATATTGGATGTAGTCAGTGTGTTTGATACATACTTAAGTTTGTTCAATGAGATAAGTTTCATTTCACGATCACAAACAATATGGCATAAGTCATCAGAAGATTTGAACTTTTTTAAAATAATGGACTCATGTAATGGGGCAAGCAAACATTTTTTAAAGATATCTTGAAGATTTTTATCTGCCATTGGATTGGTCATTTTAGCCAACATTGTCTTATACCTTAAGACATATTCATTAATAGGTTCATTGGTTCCCTGTTTAATTTTTGCAATTTGGGCATATGAAACCTTTTTGGTAATGTTGATACAGAAGTGTGCCAAAAACTTAGCTGCAATATATTTGAATGCTTTTATTAATTGGATTTGTAAGTCATAGAACCACCGTAGAGCATAGTCTTTAAGGCTCCTTGGAGATAATTTTAGGCTAATTAACACTATTCATTCTCTCTTGTTAATAATGTTATTATTAGTTACATAAATGTTTCTTTATTTATTCCATCTTCTCTATTATCGTAGTTCCTTTTATATTCCTAGAATTTTCTTCTCACTCTGAGCCTTTTCACCTTCTATTTTTTGGGATCGGGTTCAAATTTATTTTACTCGGCTCCTCATCATTCACTTCATCCCACATGCACCCCCATGGTGCACGAAGTGACTACTCTATGATGGCTAGAGTGGGCACCATGACCTTTTCCATAACCAATATTGTTATCAACAGAGGTAGTCACTACAAAAAATTCCCCCTAATTCCTTGAATGAACCGGTCTTGCAAAGTCTCAGAAGCTACGTATCATTGCATTGTGAACTTAATAATGGGTTATGGTTACTTGTTTTGAGATTAATAGAGTTAGTTGGCCTAAAATTATTAAAATCATTGATGGCTATGGAGGAGTTTGAATCTCCTAGACATAATTTTAGGCCAAATTGGTAGCCATTGATGGCTACGGAGGAGCTTGAGTGTCCTAGACACAATTTTGAATATTGGGAGAGCCTAAGACCTCTTGGAGACATTTTGAGAAAATTAATACCCATAAAATCTATCATACCTCTTAGAGACATTTTGAGAAAACTAATACCTCTAAAATCTATCATACCTCTTGGAGACATTTTGAGAATAATAATACCTATAAAATCTATCATACCAACTTTTTATTGAGTCAAAAATTTAGAAATGAAATAAAATGATTTTTTATAAAATATTTAAGACCCCAATGATGGTAATCATTCGAGGGTGAGGAAGGTGAAGAGAGATTACTATGGTCAAGTCATCCTCCAAATCTTCCTTCCATTTTACCAAATATGAATTTTGTAATTTTGAAAGTGAAAATATAACCCTTTATAGGCTCCCATAAGGATCCCTTGGGTTTACTCAAAATATCTTAATTTGATGGTTGAGGTAGAAGAAATTCAACAAGTGAGATGGATTAATTCATCTTTAATAAGCTAAGCAAATATATTTTAGACCCATTTTTATGTCCTTTGAGGACTAAGAGATATTTAAGACACTTTGAACAAATCTAGGTGTACATAGATAAAACTGTTGTGGTATAAATTCCAATCATCGTAGGTGTTGGAGAAGATGATGTGGGAAGAAGCATGGAAATTATGTCACAATTGCACACATTATTCACTATCATAAGGGAAGCATTAGGAGATTGGACGGTGTTCAAAAAAGATCTTGTGAATATCATGGATTTGGTCAAAAATGTGTTTGAGGAGCCTACATATATAACATTTATTGAGTTGTTTAAAATATTATGCTCCCAACAAGTGTAATAAATCTAATAAGCATTATCAACGTAGAAAACTCCATGGAGCTCCCAAGGCATCTAATGTTGTAAACATAATTGACTCCAAGGGCATCATCTTCATCATAACAAAGTTTTTACCATGGCAGTTAGCCATTGACTAGACACCACTACCATAATAATATATACTTAACTTCTACAATTTTGTTATATTTTGGATTAGTGTGAGTTTTTGAAGGAGCATTCAGTCACTATGGGAAGCATTGGATGTAACCAAGAAGAAAGTCATTCTCGCTAAGTCTCTCTAATTTAGGGACAATGAGATGTAGTAGTAAGGGCTTGGGAATTATAAATTATGTGTAGCACACTTGTGGGAGTGCAAACGCATTGCTTATTAAAACATTTTGAACAAATATAGGTGTGCATAGATAAAAATGTTGCGGTATAAATGCCAATCACCATAGGTGTTGGATAAGATGATGTAGGAGGAATCTTGGAAAATATGTCATAATTGTGTACATTCTTCACTATCATAAGGGAGGTGCTAGGATACTAGTGGGTGTTTAAAGAAGGCCTCATGAATAACATGGATTCAGTCATGAATGTGTTGGAGGAACCTGCACATGTAACACCCCTTATTGTGATTTCGTAAAGTGTAATAAATCTAAAAAGCACTAGCATAATAGAAAACTCTGCGAGGTTCCCCAAGGCATTTAATGTCACAAATCCAATCCAATCCAAGGACATCATCTTCATCACAACTGATCTCCTGAAGGGGTAGTTAGCTAGTGACTATGGCATCATTGCAATAATAATATATACCTAACTTCTACAATTTTGTTATATTTTGGATTAGTATAAGTTTTTGAAGGAGCAAACTTTGGCAAAGTCTTTGAGAGCATCGGAAGGAAGGTTGAAAAACTGTAAAAGGTGGCCTCTTGGTTATGTGAGCCTACTGAAGATTTATACAGGGTGGTACGCTGGTATGTTGTGTAGTTGAAACCCTGAAAGGACACTTAAGTAGTGTGTAAAAAGTGAAAATTAGTTAATAACACTTATTGCAAAACTGTGAACAAAGCTTTGAAATGGATAAATTATTAAAAGTTCACCGAGTGGTCAAGCACGATGAGACCCATCCCACTTTGACAACGAACTTTGTCTCAAATTGAGACAACTGGTTAAGTCCAAGAAAGTGTTTGTAGGGGATTGGGAATTACAGTTCACAATCATTTTATATAGTTATAAATGCAACAAATATATATATTGTAAGATTGTTTCTCTAATTAAATAAGAGAAATAAATTATTAAACTTTCCCTAGAACCAGAAAGTTGAAGAATGAGGAGATGAGAAGTCGAGCAGTCATGTAAACTCTATAAGTAGTCAATAATTACAACTTTTAAAGTTGACTTCTTTTTAATTTGATTGTTGTTCACAGGTTGAATAAGTTTGTGTACTTTTCTTGTATGATGTATCCCTAGCCATGTATGTTGCAAAAGCATAATATCATAATGATAGTTCACAAGTTTTGTATATCTTTATGTGGGTTTCAGCACATATATTTGTCTTTTGCATGTCTCAATTGAATGCAGAATCCTAAGAAATCCACAAAATGCATAATGTTTTAAATAAGATTTTATCATAAGAAGTCTATCGTGCAAATTTTACTTTCTTCCACTTCTACCTTGCAACTTTGTATGCATTTGAGTAGACTATCACATTGTTTTTCAAACACTTTTGCTAACAATTTCAACGTGAAGGTTTTTTAAAAAGATGCATGTGTGCATTCCACACTCACAACAATTGTTAAAACATAATGATTGAAAAGTTCATTTGTAAACTTATACTGACTAAAAGAATGAAGATTTTGGAGCTATAGAAACAATTTTAAGGAAATACAAAGGAGGAGAGAAGGAGGTCAAACAAGCAAATATACTTATTTTTCAACCAATCAATTATATTATGTAAGTAGAAGGGCTACTCCCATCATGACATTTCCATTTAACTTAAAAATAATAATATATTAAATTTATATATTAATAAAAATCAAATGTAATAATAAATGTGAAATTTATTTTTTAAATACTAATTATTTCACTTTTCAAATATTTTATTTTCATTTAACTAATAAAAAACTTAAAATATATATGATTTTATTAATAATGATAAAATTTATTATAAAATTTATCATATATTGATATATTCCCAAAAATTATTTAAAAATAATCCTCTCTATTTCATATAATTATAAATATATATTATTTAAAAACTATAAATTTAAAGGTAATAAATAATTGTGAAAAAATTACATGTGTCCAACGTCATAAACGCCCCCAATCTAATTAATCAAAATAAAATTAGAAATATCTATCAATCAATGTCATTGATTGTTTAAACCATATGCACGTACAAAAATTAAATATCAATTTTTCTCATCGGCATGCATAACGATATCTTACGCACGTTGAGGTATCAAACATTTAATTCTTGCACGCTCTTAAGTAAACTATAGAAATACTTTAATGTTAAATAATTACAAAAAGATTATAATTTAATGTTAGAATTAAACTTTCTCTAATATTCAATCAGATTAAATCAAGATATTTATATTTTTAGTAATTGGTCATTCGAGATTTCTCTCGAGTACTCTTAATATGAATTGGACACCTATCGCGTCAAATTATTCGATAATAAATATGCTAACACCATGATACCATCAATAAATTGAAAAGAAACCTCTATTGAAATAATTTTCATCTCACTTTTAAAGAAAATGTTGATAGCCATTTTCGTGTAATTTACTACTTTAAGATGACAACATGGTAGTCACTCCATATCAAATTCTCTCAAATTTTGATTTGATGGCCAAAAAAATTATTTACGAGCAAAATCTTGATATAAAAGATTATGTGGAATGGCATAAAATACAATTTTGTACTCGGAGAAAATTTATAAAAGTTTAGTCCTTTATGGCGTAAGAATGTTTACACCTTTAAATTTTATCCATTTGAAATTTTCATTATTTTAAAAAAAAAAAAATTCAAATATTCAATCAGATTAAATCAAGATATATATATTTTTAGGAATTAGTTATTTGATGTTTCACCCAAGTACTCTCAACATAAATTGGATTCCTATCACGTCAAATTATTCGATAATAAATATGCCCATGAGACTATCAATAAATTGAAAAGAAACCTCTACCGAAATAATTTTCACCTCGCTTTTAAAGGAAATGTTGGTAGCCATGTCCATGTAGTTTAATACTATAAGATGACAACATAGTAATCAGTGCATATCAAATTCTCTCAAATTTTGATGGCCAAAAAATTTATTTGCAAGCAAAGTCTTGATATAAAGATTATGTGGAATGGCATAAAATACAATTTTGTACTCGGAGAAAAATTATAAAAGTTTAGTCCTTCATGGTGTAAGAATGTTTACACCTTTAGATTTTATCCATTTGAAATTCTCATTATTTAAAAAAACAAATTGAAATATTCAATCAGATCAAATCAAAATATATATAATTTTAGGAATTAGTCATTCAATGTTTCACCCAAGTACTCTCAACATAAATTGGATACCTATCACGTCAAACTATTCGATACTAAATATGCTAAAACCATGAGACCGTCAATAAATTGAAAAGAAACCTCTACCGCAATAATTTTTACCTCACTTTTAAAGGAAATGTTGCTAGCCATGTCTATGTAATTTAATACTATAAGATGACAACATAGTAATCAGTACATATCAAATTCTCTCAAATTTTGATGACCAAAAAATTTATTTGCAAGCAAAGTCTTCATATAAAGATTATGTGGAATGGCATAACATACAATTTTGTACTTGAGAAAAATTATAAAATTTTAGTCCTTTATGGCATAAGAATGTTTACACCTCTAGATTTTATCCATTTGAAATTTTATTTATTTTGAAAAAAAAATATGAAATATTCAATCAGATTAAATCAAGATATATATATTTTTAGGAATTAGTCATTCTATGTTTTACCCAAGTACTCTCAACATAAATTGGACACCTATCACGTCAAACTATTCGATAATAAATATCCTAACACCATCGTACCATCAATAAATTGAAAAGAAACCTCTACTGAAATAATTTTCACCTCACTTTCAAAGGAAATGTTGGTAGTCATGTCCATGTAATTTAATACTATAAGATGACAACATAGTAATCAATCCATATCAAATTCTCTCAAATTTTGATGGCCAAAAAAATTATTTGCAAGCAAAGTCTTGATATAAAGATTATGTGGAATGGCATAAAAAAAATATTGTACTTGGAGAAAAATTATAAAAGTTTAGTCCTTTATGGCATAAGAATGTTTACACCTTTAAATTTTATCCATTTGAAATTCTAGTTATTTTTTAAAAAAACTTTTGAAATATTCAATCAGATTAAATCAAGATATATATATTTTTAGGAATTAGTCATTCGATATTTCACCCAAGTACTCTCAACATAGATTGGACACCTATCACGTCAAACTATTCGATAATAAATATGCTAACACCATGATACCATAAATAAATTGAAAATAAACCTCTACCGAAATAATTTTCACCTCACTTTTAAAAGAAATGTTGGTAGTCATGTCCATGTAATTTACTACTATAAGATGACAACATAGTAATCAGTCCATATCAAATTCTCTCAAATTTGGATGGCCAAAAAAATTATTTGTGAGCAAAGCCTTGATATAAAGATTATGTAGAATGGCATAAAATACAATTTTGTACTTGGAGAAAAACTATAAAATTTTAGTCCTTTATGGCATAAGAAGGTTTACACCTTTAGATTTTATCCATTTGAAATTCTCTTTATTTTGAAAAAAGACTTCTGAAATACTTATCATTAAGTAAAAAGGTTTAACAATCAAACAATATTTTTTCAAAACAATCAATATTTTACTTTAGCTTTTGTATAAAGTATTCGATGATAGAAGGTGTAGACATCCAATTCCTAACACTATTTATGTTGAAATAGTCAATCTTACTCAAATCGCACTCAAATACACATTTTAGGTCAAAATCCATAAAACGTGCTAAATAGTTTGAGCTTGTAATTTACAAATGCTGATTTAGGCTAATGTATCCCTAAATGGGGCAATGCATTTTATGTGATACCTGACTTTGATCAATTCATTTCGAGTCAAAATGATGATTTCATCTTTTTATGCTCTGGATCACTCTTTTCTTCTAATTCGTCAATACACGTCACGTACCTTTGTTATTTTGTATCGGTAACATCCTAAATGGGAATATAGTTCCAACACATCTAACATTGCCTCCCAATTCTTCTCCAGTCAAATTACGACCTAGTTATAACTTTCTAAACCATTGTGATTAATTGAGGGCTAATTTTTAAATAATTGCACAAATGTTGATTAACCTTGTTTAAGGCTAATTGATCTAAATCAAGAGCTTAAGTGGATTTTCCATGAGAGTTGTTGAATATTTATTTTTAGAAATTGATTTCTATTAACTGCATCACCTAATGGCATCATCGTATGGATTGGCATCCATAAGCCTTAAATGCATAAAATATCAAGATTATGGGTCTCCCATGCCTCATTAAGACTTTTCATGCCTCTTAAATGCCCCTCTATCTCAAATATTTATGGATTTAATTACATAATAGATTAATTCATGGCCACACATCTCAATCTTGAGATGGATGATCATGGTTTATCCTGCACCATTTTGAAAATCTATAAATAAAGAGGCCATGAACATCATTTTTAAGCTTGATTTATGCAAAGTTATAATGCTAAATTATCTCCACAATCTTTTGTGTTGATCATTAGTTTTTATTAGCAAGCTTCACTTGATAGGTTAGATTGGAGATTTCATCCACTTTGAACGTAGGTTATGCAAAGAATTCTTGAGACATGTGAGGAGCTACCACCATTGTTGATGAAGACAAGAACTCTTGATCAAGGAAGAACATGCTTTTGAGCTGCACTTGTATGGTGAATCCACTTGGAAAATTAATCAATGTTTCTTTCTTTTGTTTATTACTATCTTTTGTAATTCTCGCATGAATAGATAGGCTAAGTTTTGTTATGTCTTTAATGCATTTTTCATGATTTCTTGACTAATGCTTGACTAACTCTCTTTGTAATCGTCTCTACATTTTGGCACGTTCGGTGGGACCCTAGCCCCACATATTTGCTCAAAAGGCTCTTTCAAGCAACCAACCAACCAATTTTATGCAGAATCTTGGAGTGACGGAGTCAAAAGAGTGAGATTTTAAATTAAAATTTCATTTTTTTATAATTGCATTTTTATTCTTGATAACGTTGATTTTGCTCTCTGTTGTAATATTGTTGCTGTCACAGTAGCGATTTTATAACAAAATCATTGTTTGCTAAGAAGCAATTTTGTAGCCTTGGGCAACAATATCGTTCGTCGAAACAACAATTTCATTTTCTCGAGCAATGATTTCACTAGAATAATGATTTTGTCTCAAAACAATGATATTGTTTACCCTATGCAACAATTTCATATTCAACAACGATTTTGTCAATAGAACAATAATTTTATGTTTTCTATATTTTCTATCTGGTAATAGTGATTTCGTAGGTGAACAATAATATTGTGTTTTGATGATGAACTAACTCAAAACAATGATATTGTTGTCTGAAATTATGATTTTATAGGGAAACAACAATATTGACTATGTAACAATGATTTCGAAATAGAGAGCTTGTTTTGAGAAGTTGCTTCACTCATTTGACAATTAGCTTCAAATCTAAATGACATACTAACTTTTTCATTGTAAGGCCAACATGGAATTTGTTAAAACATGATTTTTAGACCTTTTTTTTGAAAGTTTAAAATGGACTAGAAAATTTATTTTGGTGCTTAATGAAAAATTTAGATGCTTAGATAAATATTTTGAAAAATTATGCTTTCAAAGTTACAATTTAAGACCAAGGGGTCAAAATAACACCACCTAATCTTTTATTTGGTGTTTAAAATTGAACTCAATTATCAAGTTTGTATGTAATAGGTGATTAATTAATTGATTGGCAAAAATAGGGATGTTGTCTATATGCTCTTCCATCTGTTCCCTTTAGGGAACTTTTGGAATCAAAAGCACTGTCTTTATTGCAAGCATGCCTAATCCAAGGCAAAGGAAGAATGTCATTTAAAGCACTCTCCAAAAACTCATAATAGTATTGGGTGATCTTGAGGCAACCATAAAGTCTTTCTATTATGTCTTTTATTTTATGCAAACTTAGCTTATGAGGGGGATTTCATCACCTCCCATGACTTTTTTAGGGTTAAAGCACCAGGATGTATCTACACTTTGAACATCACACTACACTGAGTAAATGATGGATGTAGTGGTTGTGAAAAGGATAAGACGTTTTTGAAAAAATCCAAGTGTCGTGCACACCCAATTTCAGTGAGTTTATTTTGCAATGTGACGTGAAAGTCATTGGGTAATTAATCCATCTAGATGTTTAAAAACTTGTAAATCTTAGACAAATCCCCACTTACTGTAAAAGAATTTTTAATGTAACGTGTGCCTCAAAGTCTATGTCGTTGTATTGTCATTTGAGAGAAGGGGGTGTAAAATCCCTACTATATAATGTGCATTTACTTTTGGATGAACACTTAAAAATCCTCTCAAATAGCATATATAGATGGACTCCAACAATATCATGCAACCTTATTAGTTTAGACTTTAGATGATTGCTTTTGTCTTTAGCTTACTTGGTCTTGATTTGTGTCTAAAACTACTTGTTAACTCAAAATGAACTTAACCAAAGCACATTGTCCTCAAAATTCTTGAGAAAAGGAGGCATTACACTGTTCAATTGGAAAATTTATCTTTTCCTTGTTCAAATTGTTATCAAAACTTTATGTCATGTCACCCATTTTGGTGCAATTATGTTTCCCAATTGAGTCTAGATCATTTACAAAATTTGTTTAAGTATCTCATTTATAATTCACATTCGAAATTGAACATTTCTAAGTTTTAAGGGTTGGTGTGTTAAATTGGGTTCGCCATTTGCACACTAAACTTTCTCTAACTTGGGTTCAATTTTCCATTTGGATTAAGGGCCATTTATTAGACTCAAAATCACATTACCATCTTTGTGGACTCAAGTCAACTTGCATATTGCTCATGCTTTGAGTCCTAGAACATATTTTATCCTACTAAAACCATGTGGTGACGTTATGTTACCCATTTGGTCCTAGATTTATACTTAGTGATTTGTGTATGTTTTTACATTTTGATTTGCTTAGTTCATATTGTCTTATTCGTAAGAGAGCTTTCCTCTAATTTTCTAGGGTTAACTCATCAAAGTTGAAACTAGCTTTTACGGTGCAGGCATATCATAAAGATCTAGGCTTTGGTGTACTAGTTTTCACCTTGGATATTTTAATTACCTTACCCTCTTCCAAATCTATACAATTTTAACTTTACCAAAATTTGGGTAAATTTGTGAACCAAATCTTCTAATTGTGTGTGGTTCCAAGCCACCCTCCATTTGTAGTCTCTTTGGTGCCTTATTTATTTAAAAAAGGATCAAAATCCATATCTTGTTTAAAACATTTACAAAATATTGTCAAATGTTAAGAACACTCTTTTTAATTAATGATACTAAGGTTCACTTGCAATAGGGTTTATTATGGCCCTAGTTGCAAGGTAGAGCATTTTTATGATGGACATGAGCACTCCATCTTGTTTAAGGATATTGCCCTCTTTGGGCCTATCTATTGAAAACCAATCGCATCCATGCTAGTTGTCATACGTCATCCTCATCTTTCACCTTTGATTTGCACTCCACATGTGAAGGTTACCATTTTAGGACCTCCTCCTTTGGTTGGCACAAGCAACCAAAATAAGAAGCATCCAGTCATTACCATTTTAGGACCTCTTCCTTTGGTTTGCACAAGCAACCAAACTAAGAAGCGTCAAGTCATTACCATTTTAGGACCTCCTCCTTGGTTCACACAAGTAACCAAGCTAAGAAGCATCCAGTCGTTACCATTATAGGACCTCCTCCTTTGGTTTGTACAACCAACCAAACTAAGAAGTGTCCAGTCATTACCATTTTAGGACCTCATCCTTTGGTTTACAAAAGCAACCAAACTAAGAAGCGTCCAGTCATTACCGTTTTAAGACCTCATCCTTTGGTTTGCACAAGCAACCAAACTAAGAAGTGTCCAATCATTACCATTCTTGGCCCATCACCAATTTTTGATGAACCTATTATTTAAAAACTTCCATTTAATGAACCAATTGTGTTTGATCCTTTCTTCAATAGTCTAATTTTTGGAGAGTCCATTATTAAATCACAACTATTATTCCCACTAAACCAAATGTTCCCCACTTTATAAATTCTATGTTGATCTTCGAGCTAAAATAAGAACCATTACCTCTTCAAGAGCCATCTTATGAGGATCAAAATGTGTTCAAAATTGATTTTTTACAACCAATTGTGAACCAAAATCAAAATGTTATTGTTGAAACACCCATTTGTGATAAGTCAACCTGTGATAAGTTACCTACTCATATTTTACCAATTTTTAAAGAGCCTCGTCTCCTTGACAAGCAAGTCTCTACAAAGTTGTCTCTTGATTTTTTTCCATTCGTTAAGGAGTCTCACTTTGACATACATGATTTTGTTGAGACGTCCCTTGAGTAGTTCCCTCTCTTTGAGGGGATTCACTTAAACGAGCCAGTATATGTTGAACCCTTCCAAGATGAATCATTTTTTTTTGAGCCTGTTATGCCATCACAAGCCATTACTTGTCAAACATTCTGCATTCAATAGAGCATTATCAAAACCACCATATTAGATGAAGAATCAATATTAGACTCAAGTTATATTTTTAAATTGACATCAAATTTAGCATCAAAAACATAATCAACATCATTTGTGACATTGGATTCAGATTCCTTTACATCAAAATCAGATTCAGAAACAAATTATAGTCGTGGTTATTATAGCATTGGTTACACTTGTCTTACAGATCAATTTGAATATATTTGTGATCCTTCTATTATTTTTGAGGATGATTAATTCAGAATTAACACAAGTTATCCTAGTATTTTCTACGAGGATTGTTGATCTGGACAACAATTCAGGTGACAATTCGCGTGACAGGTCCACCCCAATTGATGATGGAACTTCTGGGAGCCATAACTTTTGCACCGTAGCTCTAATTGACTCACCGTTGGAAATCTAAGAATGAAGAGAAAATTTTGAGATGGCATGGAGCTTTGCTATATGAAGTTTGACCCCTGAAAACCCAATGAAAGTGCTCCGAATTTCAATTTTAGTAGTGGAGTCTAAAAATATTAAGTTTCTAAAAATAGTAATTCCTCAAATTTTGTATTGTTGTAAATCATGAAAGATGAACCACTTAATCTCCCTCAATATTTTTAACCTTCCACATCCTTCCACCACCTTCAAAACATGTATAAATTAAGATGTAACCTGAAAGAGAAATCATACATCTCTTCTCAGAGATAGGCATATGTTTGGGTCTACAAATTTGATCAATAAAACATCTCTTCTCAGAGATATCATTATTTGAATTGTGTTGTTCTTGTTTCTTGAATTATCTTTCAGCCAAAGCTTTTGAATTTTGGATCAATTTTGTTGACTTTTATCATCCCATCATTCTTACCGCCCAACATAGCCATTATACTAACATTCTACCTCCCACAAACATTGATTGGGACTGAGAAAATCACACTTGTTGAACTGCATACATGGTGACATACCATTTGTAAAATCTCAGGGGGCCAAGACCACATTCATTTAGAAGAAGAGCAATCTCCTAGTGGAACCTTTTTGAAGGTCCTAGGGGATAATCAAAGATCAAATTCAACATCTTTTAGTGAAACCTTTTTGAAGGCACTAAAAGACAATAAAAATTAAATGTTAGCATCTCTTCATGAAACCTTCTCGGAGGCGCTATGGGATGATCAGAATAAATTCATTGGTGAAAACCTCATTGAGGTGCCAATTGCTGAGCACAAAAGATTTTCACTATTTATTGAAGATATTATTCAAGATCAAATCAAAATAGCTTCCAATCTATAGCATAATTAGATGGTAACTACTCTCAAAATCAAGCAATAGAATAATCTGGTGGTCATATTGAGAACATCTTTAGAGGTCTTTGACCAAGCCACAACCAAAATTATATCAAATCCCAAATCAACAACATTACGTGTGATCGAAAGTCTTAACCTTCATTTGTTTCCCATTCATTATACATTTTATTATCACCCACCTATTTATTACCCACGTATATCATTTATCACTGGAAACACTTTCCTTTATCGAGGCTATAAGGATATCTTATCTCGATGTTTGAACCAAGAAGAATCGATTGCCAATGGGGATCACAACAACATTATTCAAGTCCAGATCGGCCATAAGTTCTCGATAGAGAAGATTTTTTGATGAGGTATTGGGTATCAAATTTATAACTAATCATTTATATTGTCTCACATATTGACTAGGATGTGCATCTCCCTATTAACAAGAGTAGCATAACCATTTTTCACTTTTCCAATTACCATTTGCCATTACCATGCCTCATCTCTTGGGTGCAACCCTATAGACCCTTTTTTGGCATTATTTTACCATTGTGTTCCATTTACCACAATGTTTGAACTACATTGACTTGAGGTCCTTAAGGACTATGTAGGCAGTGCTCAATTTTTATTGAGGTCATCTCGATCACCCCTTTTCTATGATCTCACCGTTTTGTGAGCAATTGTTAAGTTTAAACACTCTCATTATTTTACGAGAAACTTAAGCAATGACCTCACCATTTTATGAGCAATCTAAACCAATCATTACTTGGAGGCAACTTTGTTACCGTTATAGCCAATTTTATTGTGATCATTTAATTATACCATTTCTTTACTATTAACCAAGGCTTGATTTTAGTCGTCTTATCGATGCCATTTTGATCTTGGTTCCTTTGGTTCATCTTGCACTTTTTGTGGGGGGATTCCAATCTAGTTTCAATAATTTTAGAATTTTGTGTTCAATGAGAATCTATGGCAGTAGTGTGACATTTGATCTGACAAGTTATATTTCATCTATCATCTTATTTGGTATCACTAATTATAACCACCTATGGGCAAATTAGTATTGTTTTGGTACCCCTAATTATAATTTTCTTTGGGTAAATCAAAATTATGAAAATGTTTCTTAATTATAATTGCATATGGGCAAATTACGTATAATGCCTTTTTATCAGGCATTGCCACATCATCTGGTCATTAATATTATCATTTGTCTTGTCATTCACCTTTGTTTGTGAACTTGTTGTGATGTAGTCAATTTTTCATCACCTTTTATGTGGTCAAAATTACTGTGACTTGGGATTATTTTGGGTTTATATAGGTCGTGTTTGATTCATGTCAAAGTCAACTCAGTCCCTCTTATCATACACTCTAGTTGTATTACGAGCATTTCGAGTTGGCACACTCTTACCATTTCATAAGCTGGACTGTTCTGTATCTCTTAATCCTCAATCAAGTTGAGATACTTGGAAAATTCCAAAAACATTCATAAAACATTCAAAAACTCAAAAACATTTTATGTGTGTTTGTTTGATTATTATGTTGGTCTTTTGTTTTCCTGTTTGGTCTTGTTTCTTTGTTTTATTTTCCAAGTACATCTTAATGGTCCACATAGATCTCGATTATTCATATCTTGATCCCATATTGTTAAGATGTCTTGTTTATCTTTATCTTTGTCTTTGCTTTTTTGTTTAAATGTAAATAGTTGTAACTCTAATTTTGGTCATTATTTTACCATTATCCTTAGTATAGGTATTCACATTTGAATCGGCTCAACACAATTGAAATATTATGTCATTCTAAGTTATTCATACTTATGATGCCTAATTTATTTTTCTATAACAAGCATTTTGTGCTCAAGTTTCAAAGTCTTAAAGTCAACATCACTTCGATGAATAGTTCTTAATAACACTTTACATAATCTGGGCTCATAATATGAAAATAGGCATCTAGGTATCATGTATTTTACCACTCGACTCTATGCTTAAGCATGCATCTCTTCGCATACATTGTGAGTCTAATCAATTCTTGGTCAGTTTTCATCATTCCTCTTTTCATTCTCTCCCAAACTTGGGTGGACTACATTGGCTTGAAGTTCATGTTAGAACATGAGTCCATAGAACTATGTAGGTAGCATCCATTTATCTTATACATCTGGAGTCAACTCGACCACCTATATTCTTCTTTTCATCTCTTTCATCACTTTGTGCATTCTCATATGATGGGTTTTATATGGCTTTCTAAGCCATTACACCATCGCATATACACTTACACCCACTCGCTTTAACCTATTTGTTGGATTATATCCTTGAGATATTTTGCTTGCCAATTGCTCATGTTTGGGTACAACATTTGAACAACGTCATAATCAAATCATCCCTACAAGGGGCAAAACCATTTTTTATTCTTTATTAGTGATTAAAATTAACCCTACTAGGGCACAACTATCTTATCATGATCAAATCTACTCTATTGGGGCACTTCTTATTATCTTATATTTGGAGACCCCATTCTAGTGGTGCTTCCCTTCCTGAAGCAAAATGTTGTCTCTTTTCCTCTATTTTCAAGCTCTCCACACTAATACCCACAATGGAAATATTTAGTGTATAACTTGTCTTGGGATTGATCAATGTCATAAGCACGTAGGTTGTACTCTCAAATTAGGTACATTTAAAGTGTGTCCCTTACATTTATAGATTGTATCTTTATCATTCCCCCCATCTTTGGGGCCTATTATAACTCTAAAATTATATTTTGATCATTGATGGTAATCGCGTGTGTCAGATGTGATCTATTCTATGGGTTAATCTCCCTCTCTCTCTTTTTGAGAGTCCATCCTTCTCTTTCATCCTAGTGTGTCCTCTCAAGGGGGCATCATGGGTCATTTCCAATTTCTTCTTGACAAATATTTTCTTTGAAAAGATGTTGCTTCACCTGAATGTCTTGCTACACCTTCCTAAATAGGGGTAAAATAGAGACATCCAATTCCTAAATAATTTGTGTTAAAATTGTCAATCTTACTCAAATTGCATACAAATGCACATTTTAGGTCAAATTTCATAAAACGTGTTAAATGGTTCGAGCTTTTTATTTACAAGTGTCGATTTAGGCTAATGTATCCCTAAATGGGGCAATGCATTTTATGTGATACCTAACTTTGATCAATTCATTTTGAGTCAAAATGATGATTTTACCTTTTTGTGCTCTAGATCACTCTTTTCTTCTAATTCAGCACATGTTACGTACCTTTATTATTTTGTGTCAGTAACATCATAAATGAGAATACATTTCTAACACATCTAACATTGCCTTCCAATTCTTCTCCAATCAAATTATGACCCAGTAATGACTTTCTGACTATTTTGATTAATTGAGGGCCAATTTTCAAATAATTACACAAATATTGATTAACCTTGTTTAAGGCTAATTGGTCCAAATCAAGAACTTAAGTAGATTTTCCATGAGAGTTGTTGAAAATTTATTTTTGTAAATTGATTTCTATTAACTACATCACCTAATGGCATTATCATATGGGGTGGCATCTATAAGCCATAAATATATAAAATATCAAGATTATGGGTCTGCCATGCCCCATTAAGACTCTCCATGCCTTTTAAATGCCCCTCTATCCCAAATATTTATGGGGGATATTTATGGATTTAAATACATAAATGGATTAATTCATGGCCACACATCTCAATCTTGAGATGGATGGTCATGATTGATCCTAAACCATTTTGAAAATCTATAAATAAAGAGGCCATAAACATCATTTTTAAGCTTGATTTGTATAAAGTTATAATGCTAAATTATGTCTACAATCCTTTGTGTTGATCATTATTTTTCATTAGGAAGCTTCATTTGATAGGCTAGATTGGAGATTTCATCCACTTTGAGCCTAGGTTATGCAAAGAATTCTTGAGACATGGGAGGAACTACCACCATTGTTGATGAAGACAAGAACTCTTGATCAAGGGAGAACATGCTTTTGAGCAGCACTTGTATGGTGAATCCACTTGAGAAGGTAATTGATGTTGCTTTCTTTCAATTGTTTATTGCTATCTTTTATAATTCTTGAACGAATAAATAGGCTAAGTTTTGTTATTTATTCAATGCATTTTTCATGATTTCTTGACTAATGTTTGACTAACTCTCTTTTTAATCCTCTCTACAGAAGGTAAATGTATTGATACCAATTTGGTATCTGAAATTATTTTTGTAAAATTTATATGAAGATTATTTTTCTTATTTATTTTGTATCATATTTAATATATTCAAATCAAGATGGATTGGGAGTAAACATTAGAAAAGTTGAATGTCACTTTTTTAATAGATATTCATTTTTTATCAGAGATATGAATTGGTTTGAGATAATATTGAGGGCTCATATCCCTAAGTGGTCGTCTACCACATATATTAGATATACCAATAACGACCACAACCGATCACAAATACCTAACACATATACCAATAACAGCCACCATCAGCCTCAAGAATAACCAATAGACATTAATAGCCCCAAGAATATAAACCACGACTACAACTAGCCTCGTATGTCTTTCCAGAGATTTGGACCTAGGTGGGGCTTGAAACAACCAAACCACTCACCCACATCTTAATGATAATTGGATGTCATCTTTTACTCTGATAGATATGATTTATTTTATTACTTGGAATTAGTTACTTTTATTAAAGTTAGCCATATATATTTGTAGCGAGATAATAAAAAATAAACAATATTGAGTTATCACATTTTACGGTATACTGAATTTTGTATCTAATACTCGTTGGAATATTTTGTGCAAAATATATGCTATCAGAGATCCTGACGTTATAGTAAAAAGAAATTGCATATATTTTTTTACATGGTTGAAGATTTTTATGTTTTATGTTAAGATAGTTGTTTGTGTTGATTTTATAGGGCCTAATTTTATTGAAAATTTTAAAGGATTTTTTTCTTATATAGTTAATGTATAATTTTATATAAATTAAATACTATGACATCTATCATGGTGTTAATAATAACTATTTTGTCTAAATTGATGTTCATATGAAACACCATATAAGCATCACATTGATAATTGATATATTTATTTAAAAATATATTAAAAATATTAATCTTCTATTATATGTAATATATTTTTACAATTCACTATGCTCAAATCACCGAAATGTGTCTTCTACGAACTTATAAAACATCTTCCAAAAAATAATTGTCAATTAAATTTAAATTACACAAATAAATTAAATAATATTAAATTTATATTTTCAAATTCAAATTGTTATAACATTTACTATTATATTAAGCTTACTTCACTAATTTACATATAAATTTTAACATAAATAATTCTTAATACGATAAGAGAACTAACTATTACAAAACACTTATTAAAATAGATTTTAGAGTCTTAAAACTAATTCACTCCTAAATACTTAATAATGTGAACAAGTTTCTTTTTTATCTTTTTTCATAAAGCGAAAGGTTCACTCGAAGAAGAGTTGAAAACTATGCAAAAGGTTGATGATGTCCTCAAGTGTCCTTTTTCTTCAATTTTGTGAGGGCATTTAATACTAGGGGACGTCTACCAATAGAGGCATATCTTTAAAAGGGTTATTAATGGGTTCTACTTGAAAAATGGGTATAGATCTTGTAATTATTATTAAAAATTGGTCCTTAATATGAAAGTGTAACGAATTAATAGTACATTAAATCATATAATATTTAATACCTCTATTTAAAATTTAATATCCAAAGACATTCTAGTGGAGACATATCTTCAAAACTATTATCATTGGGTTCTGCATGTAAAACGGTTGTAGACTAATTATTAATAAAGATAATTAAAAAGTGCAAATAAATAACATAACACTACATCAAATAATATTTAGTATCTTTGTTTGGTATTTCATACCTAGGTATGTCTTCCAATGGAGGCATATCTTAAAAACTATTATCATTAGGCTTTGCATGCAAAATAATTGTAGACTAATTATTAATGAGGATTTTAACAAAAGTGAAATTAAATAACATAAAAATAAATCAAATAATATCTAGTACCTTTATCTGGTATTTCATACCCAATTATATCCTCCATTAGAGGCATATATTTGATTACATTATCATTAGATTATGCATGCAAAATGGTTGTAAAAATTAATTATTAATGAACCCTAATAATAATGAATAAATAATAATAGTTTATAAATTAATATTTATACATGTGTTTACCCTCTGGCTGAAATAAGATAATAGGTTGTTATATTTTTTTAATTTATATGATGTCATCAAATCAACACTACACATAAATGACAATCACTTGATTGCTACATACAAACATCCAACTATTCCACACAGTCACCTGACTATTGGTTGTAGTCACCTGACTGCTCTATATAGTCACTCGACTACTCCATGCAGTCGCATGATTGCTCCTGCAGTTGCATGATAGCTACTCATAGTCATCTAACACCCTCTTGCTATCGTTCATCACCTTTTAGCTATCATTTGTCATTTGATTACTATCCCCTGACTACTAGTTGTAGAAACATGATAACAGAATTTAGAAAAGAACATAGAGGAGTGAACACTATATAAAGTGGTGAATACCCCCAAATTGGCTTTTTTAGACTCAGTGATATACATTTATAAGGAGAAATATATTTTTAAAAGTAGGTGAGCCGTCCCTTAAAATTTAAATTCTACTCTAAAATTTAGGCGATCCTATGTTATCAACTACCCCACAAAATTGCCAAATGTCGACTTTTTAAAAATGAAATATTTGTGAATTAATGAATATTTTCTACTAAAAAAATAATTGATGATGTGAATTATGACAATGCCTAAAGAGTAATAATATAAGCTCAGTAAGAAATCAAGCACACACACACAAGAACACTCAAAAGTAAGATAAAAGGCAATGGTCCAAGGAGACATTATATAAGGGGCATATTCTGACCACTTTGGTCGAAGTGTATAAATCATGTGTATATCCCAAATGTGTAAGTAATGTCATGGTATAAACATTCTCACTAGCACCATTATCAATCATAACATTATGTATATGTCTATGGTCAAGGTATGCTCGAATGAATATCTGAGTCATCATCCACAATCTCATTGTCATCAAAAGTAACAGAAGATCTCTAAATCATGGGAGGTGTATATCGTATATAAGTAAAATAATCCCATATAATGGGTGCCCATGATGTGGTGAATGAGGATGTGCATTATATGTTATTTATACTTTTGGTTCCTTCTTATAATGGTCTTGCAAAAGGTTGTTAAATATTATCTGATTTTGGTGATCACTAGGTAGTGAACCTGATTCCTTGGGAGGATCATCAAATATACTTTTTAAATCATCAATAAGGTCTTGAATCTTATGCTTCAAGGTAACATA
The DNA here is from genome assembly GCA_037957365.1 of Torreya grandis. Classification (NCBI taxonomy): domain Eukaryota; kingdom Viridiplantae; phylum Streptophyta; class Pinopsida; order Cupressales; family Taxaceae; genus Torreya; species Torreya grandis. Next base: position 4,084,219 of record JARHVA010000380.1, on the reverse strand, counting down.
TATGTCTATAGAATGCCTCAGGCCTTATGATAGTCAAAATAAGCATGTGTATCATATCCTTTGGGTAGAGATCGACTCATATCAATCTCTATATGATGAAGGAGAGATATGATGTGACACTCCACAAGATTTGGAAGTAATAAAGCTAGAGACTCAGGTAAGCATGAAATTTATCTCCTTGGTGAATTGGATAAGACAATCTGATTAGGTTGTTTTGACACTACATTAACCATAGTAGTTGATTCATTTTTAGGTTTTGTAGGTTTCACCATATAACTTGGTTTGATAGTGAACTTGGTATTAGATGTAGTCAGTGTGTTTGATACATAATTAAGTTTGTTCAATGAGATCAGTTTCATTTCACGATCATAAACAATATGGAATAAGTCATCAGAATATTTGAACTTTTTAAAAATAATGGACTCATGTAATGGGGCAAGCAAACTTTTTTTAAAGATATCTTGATGTTTTCTATCTATCATTGGATTGATCATTTTAGCCAACATTGTCTTGTACCTTAAGACATATTCATTGATAGGTTAATTGGTTCCTTGTTTGATTTTTATGATTTGGGCATAGGAAACCTTTTTGGTCATGTTGATACAGAAGTGTGCAAAAAACTTATCTGTAATAAACTTGAATGCTTTTATTGATTGGATTGGTAAGTCATAGAACCACTTTAGAGCATAGTCTTTAAGACTCCTTGGAAATAATTTTAGGCCAACTAACACTATTCATTCTCTCTTGTTATAGTGTTAGTATTAGTTACATATATGCTTCTTTATTTATTCCACCTTCTACGTTGTTGTAGTTCCCTTTCTAGTCCCAACATTTTCTTCTCGCTCTAAGTCTTTTTGCCTTCTATTTTCTGGGATCAAGTTCAAATTTATTTTACTTAGCTCCTCATCATTCACTTCATTCCACATGCATCCCCATGGTGCCAAAAGTGACTACTCTATGTTGGCTAGAGTAGGCACCATGGCATTTTACATAACCAACATGTTTATCAATAGAGGTAGTCACTATAAAAATTCCCCCTGATTTCTTGAATGAACCGTTCTTGCATAGTCTCAAAATCTACGTATCTTTAAATTGCGATCTTGGTAATGGGTTATGGTCACTTGTTTTGAGATTAATAGTGTTAGTTGGCATAAAAATTTTAAAGTCATTGATGACTATGGAGGATCTTGAATCTCCTAGACATAATTTTAGGCCAATTGGTAGCCATTGATGGCTATGGAGGAGCTTGAATGTCCTAGACACAATTTCGAATATTGTGAGAGCCTAAAACCTCTTGGAGACATATTGAGAAGACTAATACCTCTAAAATCTATCATACCTCTTGGAGACATTTTGAGAATAATAATACCTACAAAATCTATCATACCAACTTTTTATTGAGTAAAAAATTTAGAAGTGAAATAAAATGATTTTTTACAAAATATTTAAGATCCCAATGATGGTAATCATTCGGGGGTGAGGAAGGTGAAGAGAGATGACTATGGTCATGTCATCTTCCAAATCTTCCTTCCCCTTTACCAGATATGAATTTTGTAATTTGGAAAGTGAAAATAACACCCTTTATAGGATCCCATAAGGATCCCTTGGGTTTCCTCTAAATATATTAATTCGACGGTTGAGGTAGAAGAAATCCAATAGGTGAGATGGAGTACTTCATCTCCAAGAAGCTAAGAAACTATATTTTAGACCCTTTTTGATGTCCTATGAGGACTAAGAGATATTTAAAACACTTTGAACAAATCTACGTGTACATAGATAAAATTATTGTGGTATAAATTCCAATCATCGTAGGTGTGGGAGAAGATGGTGTGGGAGGAATCATGGAAATTATGTCACAATTGCACACGTTCCTCACTATCATAAGGGAGGCACTAGGAGCCTGGAAGGTGTTCAAAATATATCTCATGAATATCATGGATTCACTCAAAAATGTGTTGGAGGAGCTTGCATATACAACATTTGTTGAGTTGTTGAAAATATTGTTCTCCCAATAAGTGTAATAAATCTAACAAGCACTAGCAGCGCAAAAAACTTCACAAAGCTCCCAAGGCATTGAATGTCATAAATATAATCGACTCCAATGGCATCATCTTCATCATAACAAAGCTTTTACCATGATAGTTATCCTGTGACTAGACACCACTGCCACAATAATATATACTTAACTTCTACAATTTTGTTATATTTTGGACTAGTGTGAGATTTTGAAGGAGCAGTCAGTCACTATGGGAAGCATGGATGTAACCAAGAAGAAAGTCATTCTCACTAAGTCTCTCCAATTTAGGGACAATGTGATGTAATAGTAAGGGCTTGGGAATTATAAATTATGTGTAGCACATTTGTGGGACTGCAAACACATTGCTTGTTGAAACATTTTAAACAAATATAGGTGGGCATAGATGAAAATGTTGTGGTATAAATGCCAATCACCACAGGTGTTGGAGAAGATGATGTAGGAGGAATCTTGTAAAGTATGTCACAATTGTGTACATTCTTCACTATCATAAGGGAGGTGCTAGGTTACTAAAGGGTGTTTAAAAGAGACCTCATGAATAACATGGCTTTAGTCAGGAATGTGATGGATGAACCTGCACATGTAACACCCCCTACTATGATTCCAGAAAATGCAATAAATCTAAAAATCACTAGCAGCACAAAAAACTCCATGAGGCTCCCCAAGGTATCTAATGTCACAAATTCAATCCAATCCAAGGTCATCATCTTCATCACAACACAGCTTCTACAAGGGTAGTTAACTAGTGACGATGACATCATTGCAATAATAATATATACCTAACTTCTACAATTTTGTTATGTTTTGGATTAGTACAAGTTTTTGAAAGAGCAAACTTTGGCAAAGTCTTTGAGAGCATGGGAAGGAAGGTTGAAAAATTGTAAAAGGTGGCTTCCTGGTTATGTGAGCCTATTGAAGATCTATACAGGGTGGTAGGATGGTGTGTTGTGTAGTTGAAACCCCGAAAGGACATTTAAGTAGCATGCAAAAAGTCAAAATTGGTTAATAACACTTCTTGCAAAACTGTGACCAAAGCTTTGAAATAGAGAAATTACGAAAAGTTCACCAAGTTGTCAAGCACGATGAGACCCATCCCACTTCAACAACGAACTTTGTCTCAAATTGAGACAATTATTTAAGTCCAAGAAAGTGTTAGTAGGGGATTGGGAATGATAGTTCATAATCATTTTATATAGTTATAGATGCAACAAATATATATTTTGTAAGATTGTTTCTGTAATTAGATAAGAGAAATAAAATATTAAACATTCCTTAGAACCAAAAAGTTGAAAAATGAAGAGACGAGAAGTCGTGCAGTGGTGTAAACTCTATAAGTAGTCAATAATTGCAACTTTTAAAGTTGACTTCTTTTTAATTTGATTGTTGTTCATAGGTTGAACACATTTATGTGTACTTTTCTTGTATGATGTATTCTTATCCATTACGTTGCAAAATCATAATATCATAATGATAGTTCACAAGTTCAGTATATCTTTATGTGGGTTTTAGCACATATATTTGTCGTTTGCATGTCTCAATTGAACGCAAAATCCTAAGCAATCCGCAAAATGCATAATGTTTATAATTAAAATTTTATCATAAGAATTCTATTGTGTAAATTTTACTTTCTACCACTTCTACCTTGCAACTTTGTGTGCATTCGAGTAGACTATCACATTGCTTTTCAAGCACTGTTGCTAACAATTTTCACTGAAGGTTTAAAAAAAAGATGCATGTGTGCATTCCACACTCACAACAATTGTTAAAACAAAATGATTGAAAAGTTCATTTGTAAACTTATACTGTGACTAAAAGAACGAAGATTTTAGAATTATAGAAACAATTTTAAAGAAGTAGAAACGAAGAGAGAAGGAAATCGAACAAGCAAATGTACTTATTTTGCAACCAATCAATTATATTATGTAAATAGAAAAGCTACTCTCATTATGACATTCCCAATTAATTTAAAAATAATAATATATTAATAAAAACCAAACGTAATAATAAATATATCTTATTTAAAAACTATAAATTTAATGGTGACAAATAATTATAAAAAGATAACTTTGTCCACCGATCATAAAAGCCCCAATCTAATTAATCAAAATAAAATTATAAATACATATCTAACAATGTTATTGATCGTTTAAACTGTTTGCACTTACAAGAATTAAATATCAATTTTTCTGATCGATATGCATAGACGATACCTTACGGCACGTTGAGGTATCAAATATTTAATTTTTGCACCCTCTTAAGTAAACTATAGAAATACTTTATTCTTTACATTGAAATAGTTGCATTCCCTTGATAGATCCAAGGAAATTTCAATAACCAATAGTTTATTGTAGAGTTGTATGTCCCAATAAAACTTTTTTTAATAAATTGCAAGTGGACCTAGGAAACTTCAACCCTCAATTTGTTAAAAAATATATTTTATTTCCTATCATGAAATGATCCCTGAAACCTAATCCTAGGTACTAAACCCAAATCACTTCACTGGATAAATGGAGACTTTCAAAACTTCGGAATTTTCTTGCATTAGTGAAGTGAAGCCTAAATCTAAATTAAAAAATGTTTCAATTTTTTAAATGTTTTTTCCTCATCAGGAAGCTATTTAAATTATATATAATTGTAGACAGTAATATTTATTTAATGTTTTTTTCCATTAAAAAGCTATTTAAATTATATATAATTGTAGATAGTGATATTTATTTTTCATTATTTTATTAGTTTTTGTTAAGGTAGGGTATTAATGATTTTATTTTTGAAATATATTTTATGTAAAAAATTTAAGTTTGAAATGACAAATAATTATAAAAAGATTACTATTTAATGTTACAATTGAATTTTTTCCAATATTCAATCAAATTAAGTTAAGATATATATATATATTTTTAGTAATTAGTTATTCGATGTTTCTCCTTAGTACTCTCAACATAAATTGGACACCTATCATGTCAAACTATTCGATAATACATATGCTAACACCATGATACCATCAATAAATCGAAAAGAAACCTCTACTGAAATAGTTTTAACCTCATTTTTAAAGAAAAATGTTGATACTATTATAAGATGAAAACATAGCATTTAGTCTATATCAAATTCTCTCAAATTTTGATGGCCAAAAAATTTATTTGCAAGCAAAATCTTGATATAAAGATTACGAAGAAAAATTATATAATATTAATCTTTTATAACAATAAGAATGTTTACACCTTTAGATTTTATCTATTTGAAATGATCATTATTTAAAAAAAAAACCTTTGAAATACTTATCCTTAAGTAAAAAGGTTTAACAATCAAACAATATCTTTTTTAAAAAATCAATATTTTACTTTAGTTTTTTTATAAAATATTTGATGATAAAAGGTAAATTGATTGATACCAATTTGGTATTGAAATTATTTTTGTAAAATTTATATGAAGATTATTTTTCTTATTTATTTTGTATTATATTTAATATATTCAAATCAAGATGGATTGAGAGTAAACATTAGAAAAGTTGAATGTCATTTTTTTTTAATAGATATTCATTTTTTACGGGAGCTATGAATTGATTTGAGATAGAATTGAGGGCTCAGGGCTCAGATCCCAAAGTGATCATCTGCCACATATATCAGATATACCAATAACAACCACAACCAGTCGAAAATACCAACAACGGCCACCACTAGCTTCAAGAACAACCAATGGGCATTAACAACCTCGAGAATATAAACCATGACTACAACCAACATTGTATGCCTTTCTAGAGATTTGAACATAAGTGAGACTTGAAACAACCAAACCACTTAACCAACTCACTCACATCTTATTGGCAATTGGATGTCATCTTTTATTATGATAAATATAATTTATTTTATTATTTGGATTTGGTTACTTCTATTAAAGTTAGCCATATATATTTGTAGCGAGATAATAAAAAATAAACAATATTATACAAGATATTGAGTTCTCACATATTATGGTATACTGACCTTTGTGTATAATATTCGTTGGATTTTTTTGTGAAAAATATATGCTACCAAGATCCTCATATTATACTGAAAAGAAACTCCATAAATTCTTTAGCATGGTTGAAGATTTTTATGTTTTATGTTAAGATAGTTGTCTTGTTGATTTTATGGCCTTGATTTGATTGAAATTTTAGAAAAAAAAAATTATTATATAATTAGTGTTCAATTTTATATAAACCAAATATTATGACATTTATAGCGTTGTTAATAATAACTATTTTATCTATAAATTGATGTTCATATGAAGTATTGTATAAACTTCATAATGATAATCAATATATTTATTAAAAATATTAAATTTTTATTATATGTAATATATTTTTACAATTCATTATTAAACATTTAATAAAATAAACAAATTTATTTTACCTATTTTATAAAACTAAAAATTCATTTACAAAAGAAGAGTTGAAAACTACAAGACTCGGATTTCAACCCTAACAGTGCATTTAACTAATACTAGTAAAGGGAACAAATTTGTTTTTATCTGTTTCATAAAGCGAGAGGTTCATTCGCAGAGAAAAGTTGAAAACTGCGCGAGCCGGATTTAAACCCTAGCGACGCATTTAACGCATGGACCCACATTAAGCCCTTGCGAAAGGTATCGTCGAATGCGAAATATGCTCCCACGACCATTCTTTATCCCTCCAAATTTCTTCCAGATTGATCCGTAGCTTTGTACTAAGGGCCCCACTCCCCCGCCGATGATGGTGGCCATGACGCAATGCTGGAAACACAAACAACCGTCACTGGGGTTAAATTTGGCAGGCGTTTAAACGTTTTTGATGTTTTTACACGTAAAATACAGTCAGATTAAATTTTTGGCTGTATCAGTCAACGGGCAAAAAATTATTTACCCTGTCATTTTGACGTTCAATATAAAAAATTGACCGTTTTTAAATTATTAATAACAGTCTAAGATTAGGCTAAGACATCAAGTCCAAATGCATTATAGGTTGTCACTTCGCGCGCCGTGACACTAGCAGCGTAGAACAACAGGGCAAATTAATATTTTAAGTCTTAATCAAATGCGCCAGTGCCACATTATTGTCCAACTGTTATCCTCTTATAAGGGATTGATTGCATTGGTTTGGGACAAACCTAAAATCAGTCGTCTCATTCCCAATTTATTCGCTTTTTATATTAAAGGGTTGTGAAGGCCTCGTAGTGCTGTGGTGAGGTGAGTTTTGGGGAGCTTGTGGGGATCACTGAGAATCACAATTGCTTGAATGGCTTCCAAACGCATACTGAAGGAATTGAAGGACCTTCAGAGAGATCCGCCCACCTCATGCAGTGCAGGGATTCTGGTTTGAATTGTTTGCTACAGATTTCGCTGTTCTAGGCTTGTGATTTTGGTTGGTACTGCTTCTGGGGTTAATGTTATTGGGCTGGATTGGGTTTGAAATTTTGGCTTCTCTGGGTCTTTGGGTGTGTCATTAGTAATGTTATTTGGGTTTGAGGTCTTGCGTCCTATTATTTATCGGGGTTTTGGGTTTGTAATTTTCCCTGTAATGTTATTTCGCTGGTTTAGGTTTAAATTTTTGGCTTATACTACGTTTGGAGTTTTGGGTAGTAATTTGAATTGGGTTTTGGAATTTTGGTTCTCACTACCTCAGTTTTTGTGGTTAGTGGTTTTGACTATTAATGTTATTTGGCTTTGAAATTTTGGCTCGTACTAACTTTTTGGGGTTTTGAGTTTTGTAATTTTAGTGGTTATTAGGTTATTGTTTTGGCTTGTACTGGTTTTGGGGTTCTGGGTTTGTAATTTTGGGTAGTAATCTGAATTGGGTTTGAAATTTGGGCTTTCACTAGTTTGGGGTTTTGGTTTTGTGATTTTGGTTGGTACTACTTTTGAGGGATATAAATTTTTGTGTGTGGTGGGGGCGGGGTTGTAGTAAGTCCTCTTTTGAAATTTATGGATTTTTCTCTGATTTGAGGTTTGATGCCTTAGTGGTTTACTTTGATGTTTCTTGTGGATGGTCTGATGGGGTCAATTAATTAGATTTCAGTGTGTATAAACCATGCATACATGTCCTGGGTCCATTGCAGTAATGAGTTTTGACTTTATTGAATGTATTTTACAACAGACACAGCGGTGATCTGATATGATGTTTTTGTTGATATACAGGGGGAGGATGCAAGATTCATATTTGATGCTCATACCATTCAAAGAATGGAGCTTCTGATCTTGACCACACTGCAATGGAGAATGCGTTTTGTTACACCATTTTCCTTCGTGGATTATTTTGCCTCCTATGCCAGTGAAAGCAATAATTCCCCTCCCCGAGCTCTAATAGGGAGGGCTGTTGAGCTTATTCTCAGCATTGTCAAAGGTATCCCAAATCCTTTCACATTGGTCTATTTTGTAATATAAGTGCAACATTACTTTGTTTTGTAATGAAAGTCTCATATTGTTGTCTTTTATAACACAAATCCCATCTGGTCTCACATTGTTCTCTTTCATAACACAACTCCCATCTGGTCTATGATACATTTCAACTTACCACCAATTGCAATCGATTTAAACATTGAAATCTTATGCAAAGGCAATCGAACAAAATTTGAAGTTTGAACTGAATAGAGGCACAGTAACACTCATGGCAAAATCTAGATATAGTTTGAGCGCTGTTATAGACACACAACAATTTGGGTTAAATTTGAAGTTAAAACTAATCTCATATAATTCCCTGCAATGTGTTTGTAGACGCATATTTGGTGGAGTACAAGCCTTCTGCCATAGCAGCAGCAGTGCCGTGTGCAGCTGAGGAAGTTGTGCCTCTGAAAGCAGTGCATTACAAGAGGGTTCTATCTTCTTGCAACAATGTGGACAAAATAAGTTTCAAGCAATGCAATAATCCTTTTAACTTGTGTTTAGACCTGGGTTTTAACCGTTATACGCCCTTTTTTATTGTATAAAGGATCACATGAACAATAAGTTTAATTAATTTCTATATAAAATTATGAAAGTCAAAAATGATAAATGAACGTGACATGCAAGGTGACATTATCTTAAAAACCGTCACAAAATTTTTTTTTGACGGGCAAGGGTGACCGTCAAATTTAACCCTTGTCAGGACCGTCACTCTTCCTATTTACTTGCGTAGAATCTAAAAACACCACCGTCTGTTTATTTGAGGCAGTCGACTGTACCTATTTCTGGCCCGGAAATCTGCACCATACTCGAAGGATACGTGTCCGACAGAGACGTACACAGGCAGCGCATTAGATTTATTCTTTACTTGGCACCTTCCTCGTCTGGACTGACTTGCTAGGGGACCCAATCCTATCCCCACAAGAGCGAGACTTTAGCTCGGAAACTGTCTTTCCGTGAGCCTTCCTTACGGGAGGCCGTCCGCCGCCTATTTATGGATCACTTTGCCCCTTCAAATCCCATGCCCTGCTATTTCTTTAACATACTCAGTAAACTTTCTTCTAATCTGCCGCAGTTTTATGGAAGGTTAAACGACCGTCAATCTCGGTTGCCCATTAAAAATGAAGGTAATAATTTCTCCAGTAACTTATGGTTCCAAATGATTCTACACATTCTGATTGCAATTGATTAAGGCTAGCTTATGGTTCGGATCTGCAGAAAATAGTGGTAAAACTCGCTATTGAGGACGACAACAGAAAGAAAAAGGTCCTCGGGATCGTTGCAAGGGTCGATGGTATGATGCCCCTTCTTATTCGCTTTCAAACCCTAACCTTTAGTTTATTCTTCTCTACATAATCGAAAGAATATTTGTACTGCAGGGGTGGATTCTGTGACGGTGGACGTGAAGGAGAACAAGATAACTGTAATTGGAGCAGCAGACCCTGTGTTTTTGACATCAAAGCTCAGGAAGTTTGGAAACACAGAGCTTCTGAGCGTGGGTCCTGCCAAGGAGGAGAAAAAAGATCCCCCAAAACAGGAACCGAAAAAGGAGGAGAAAAAGCCAGAACCTCCAACAGTCGTGTACCTGCCCAGCTACAGTCACAGGCCTTACGAATACCCTGTAGTTGGGGATGAATATAGTTACTGCACTATCTGTTGAATTTTTATATAATTTTTCTTTTGTTGTATAAATATTGTCACCTGGAGTTGGGTAAAAATATAATATATTTGAGTTGAGTTAATGGTGAAGAACTTATGTTCTTGAAAAGGAGTTCATAAGTTTAAATTCTGATGGCTGGTACCTCATATTTGAAGTACAATAAGGTTCTTCATACATACTAAGAGTATGAAGTTAGGATTTGAGATAAAAGTATGTACATCTTGTATGTGGATTGGAGTTTAAGGTAAGTATGAAGTACTATATAGTACCTTATACATACTAGGAGTATGAAGTTAGGATTTGGGATAAAAGTATGTACATCTTATATGTGAGTTGGAGTTTAAGGTAAGTATGTACATCTAGTATGTGGGTTAGACTATACATAAGGTATGTACATCTCAGATTTGAAATAAAATATGTACACTTGTATTTTGAAGTACACTAATCCATTTTATAGACCTTAACCATTATGATATTTATCATTGAACATATATCTTAATTTTAACTAAACATTTTTTATAATTTTTTTATTATAAGAAATGTAAATGAAAGTTTTAAGAAAATTTATGTATATTTATTTCACACTCAACAATTGTTAAATAAAACAGTTGAAAAGTTTATTTATAAAATTATAATATGATTAAATTAAATATATATTTTTTAGAATAATAAGAGATATCAATTTAAAAGTTTCTATTTTATATTTTTTGCATATTATAATTATTAATAATGTTAATATTTTTATCAATTTAAATATATTAATATATTAAATTTAAAAACAAAAATATATTAAAATAAGGTGGCTTTAAATTTTATATGATTAATATATTATGATTTTTTGATTTGAAAAAGAAAAAATTCAAGTGATGGTTAAATGGACATCAAATTTAACATAAAAATTAATAGTAAACATATTTGTGAACATTACAATTCACCATCTTCACGTAAATAATATAATATAATTTTATGATTAAATGAATAATATTTTTGAAATTATATTATTACTAAATAAATTTCCAAAAGATATTAGAGAAGGCAAAGATAACAAACTCATTTCAAACAATCAACTATATTGTATAAATAGGAAGGCCACATCATTTAATTGACATAAAAATCACAATAAAACCAATTGACTCATAAACACTTTGCTAAAGTGGACGAGTTTGTTTCATCTCGCTCATAAACATTGCTTCTTATGATTATATCAAGGCCCCATGGCTTAGCGGTGTGAAGTCTCATCGACATCTGTAATAAATGAAGAAATATAGATAACCATGGCGTCATGTTAGGATTGTACAACTTGCTTACATAGTATTTAGAAAGACCCACCTTTTTTAAAAAGGAAAAAGAAGTTTTAATGGAGGGTTTTAAAAAGGTCTTTTCTTTTATACGAGGATTCATTCTAAGGGTTAAATTTGACCGTCGTTTAGACATTTTTTTGCATTTTTACTCATAAAATATAAGTAAATGATATTTTTAACCGTTTTAATAAATGGGAAAAATATATATATATATAAACTATCAATATGATGTTCAAAATTAAAAAAATAACCGTTTAAAGTTTTATAATATGTTGCAACCTACACGGTGCCTAGTACCTATGATTAATGCGGGCACCAGCGTGAAAGGATGCCTTCACGTGGGCACAAGCCAAATTGCATATTTATTAAATTAAATATAAGGTCGTGAGTTCCTGTTGTGACTCGTTGTTTGGTACGACCTGCAACTGCAATTTAAAAAAACTTCAATTTTCAGTAATTTGGTCGCCATTCCTAGCATGGGCCAGCAACTTGGCCTCCATTCACAATGTACACTATAAAAAAATCTGCTAAAAATAAATTCAATACTGTCGAGTCGCTGAGCTTGAGAGTGAGAATAATTAAAGGCTCTATTTTTCATGTCTTCTGAAGATTAAAATTTTTAGTGTGCAAGCCTGCAAGGGCATTAAGTCACCGGTCCACAGTCCCTTATTTATTTTCTATCAGCTATAAGCCTATAGCCTACGCATTCAATGTGTCTTTGTCTTTACGTAGGGTGCAGGCTGGATCAACCAATTAAGAATGGGTTTTCTCGTGACCACTTTCATCTTCATCCTCAACGAAATCCTAGTCTCGTTGTTGTTCAGGGTTTGTTACAACAAGGGCCCTTCTGTGAATCTGTATGTTGCATTCTTATCGTTGCATTAATTTTCATTTTAGATCTTTATACACTTAGATCCCCTATCATAGATTATATGAAAATGTGATCAGTCCTTATTGACTCAAATTATATTTTGAATTGGGTTTTTCTTTTCAAATTGATAAGTGGCATGATAATGGAAAATTTGAAGTTATTAATTCAATGGAGAATATAGATCTGGAACACATGGTGCAGTACCCAAATGTTGTTTTATCTCATCCCCTATCCTAGCCATCCTTGAGAGTTATTTAAATTGGGCATTGATTAATTTTTCAAATGGATTTGCATACATATATCGACTCTTTGTTAAATTTTATGTAAATGTCTTTCTTATAGGGTTTATATTGTACTGGTTGATGATATAATCAGTGGGGTTTTTGAACTTGGCAAAGTTTCCCTAGCATTTTTAGGTTAGGTTAGTAAAAATTGTGTGTTGGTTTATTGCCCTTTAAAAAAGAACAAGGATAACAGTGACAAACACATTTTAGAAACCCACTAATTCCTATTCAAAGTGATGTAATGTCTGATATTTTAGCTACCATTTATACCATTTTCATTTTCTACATATAAGTAAAACTTGGTGCTTTCGAGTAGCCAACTCTTTTAGAAACCATGAATTTGAAAGCATCCTAACAATAACGATCGAGTAAGCCATTCCTAAAGGATGCAATTTGTCAAACAATTCACAAGCCTTTGGGCTACTACCACATTTTTATTACAAGTCTTAACAAGGCAATCCTAATCACCACAACAAGAAATATGCTTTCATTTCTTTGGATGGGCATGCATATCGTGTTTCAAAAATGCCATCTTAGCATACACTAAGCTTATGCTACCCTGTCGATGCCTAAAATAACAATGGAGGCACAACTACTGTCCATAGATCTACACTTTTGAATTTAAATTATGATTTACATCAACATTTTTGTTCTGACCTAAAGCTCCAAGTTTGGTATAGGGTAGAAGTTTGCTGGCAAGGTTTGCTTTTACACCCGCTAATAACAAATACTTAAAAATGTCCAAGGCTTGTCGTTAAGCCCATTTTTTGAATGTGCATTCAATGAGATTGCATGTTGTTGAGGTCTTTTGTCAAACGATTTGTTTGCATTCTATAAGATCCACAGTTTCTATATGTGGTTGACAGGGCAATCACAATTACAATATCTGACAAAATTTGTTGTTGAGATTGGCTTTACCCTTGCCAATTGCATTTGCTTAAAAAAATAAAAGGCTCTATCAACAAGCCCCTTTTGTGCATAATTTACAATCCACATGTTCCATATATGAGGCGGTTTGGTAAAAAAAAATGTGATCCTTTTGTATGCTTCCACATGAATATACATACATGTCCAGAGCAATCAAAACTTAAAACATCTATCAAAATTTGCTTTCAAAAGATTGTTGATGAATTTCCTTTTCAGAAGCAAATATTTCAATTTGGTTTATGATGGAAGAACATGTAACCCATCTAAATGTTGTAGTTTAATGGATATTATTATTAAAAAATAATATATTCTCTTTTATCAAAGTGTTGTTTAATTTTAAAATATTCAATTCTTTTGATGTATATTATTTTTTATTATAATAATAATATTGAATGGTTAATTTTTAATCTTAAATTAGTCCATACATTCTATTGAAATTGTTTCATTGGATGATTATGAGTTATAATTTATATGCATCAAAAAATATTATGACAAGTTATAATATTTCTTAGATATATTTACACATAATTCAAATAAAATAAAATTTCATTTATATCAAATAATATCTTTATGGTTATATCATTTTATTATATGAAAATATATATTTTTGTATCTATATTATAATTATGAAATTCAAAAATGAGAAATGAATGTAATGTACAAAATGACATTAATTGAAATACTGTCACCAAAAAAATCTTGGCGGGTAAGGATGACCATCAAATTTAACCCTTGATAAGGAGTAAGCATAAGACGAGCATCAACAAGTCCAATGAAAAAATAAATGGTTAAATATTAGTTAAAATATTAAAGTAGATAAAATATTTTTGAATAATAACAAATCAGTTGTAAATAATGGAGAAATAGAAAACTAACAACACACAAATATATAGCTAACATAAAAAATGTTTAATAGTAATAATTATTTGAATATCTAGTTTTGGTTCTAGCAATCTCTTTCTTATTCTAACACTTCGTTGAGTCATTCTCTTGGATTTGGTTTTTCTTTTTGACACTAAATCCCAGTTCTTTTGTCATCTCTACCCTTGTAGATTAGCTCTATCTCCAAACCCTCCAACTCCTTTCTAGCACACTCCTTATATTTATATCCCTCCCAAAAAGTAAGAACCCACAGATTCCTTACAATATCATGATAGTCATAGCTTGAGTTTTAGTTTGTACCTCTAGAACTAGAGGATCATTCTTTTCCTCTTCTCCCTTCTACTAATTTTAAATCTGTTGATTTTTCATTTTTTTGATCTCTCCATCCTCAAGATCTATAGCCTCTCCCTCCTCCTCCAATATTGTATCATATAAGATGTCTTCTTTCTCCTCATGAATACCTTGATCTTAGTATTTCATATCTCAAAGCTCTCCATCCTCATGATCTTTCAGATCTTTCTACTCCATCATTGTAGCCTCTTTTGGATTGATCTTTCCTACTTCAAGATCAACTTCAAATCTATCTTCTTCGCTTTGTTGTTTTTTAAAAAAGCTCTTGACTGTAGCATATTTCCAAAGACTATAATAGTCAGGTCCCCTAAGTGATCTGTTGTACTCAACCTTGAATCATACGAAGGATTTGGGCTAGCTCCATGCTTTGCCTTAGATGGGGAAGAATACTCTACCAGGTCTTTTTGAGCGCTGGTATCTTCCTTATCTCTCTAGTGCTGCCCTAGGATCTTCTTCTTTATTTTGACCCCAGGGGTGGAGTTATCCTCTTTTCTCCTCCATACTGTTGTTTTATTTTATCAAAACAACGGCCTGCCAATTTTAAGCCGATTTACACCATACCCTAACTTCAAAAAATGTTTACTTTAGCCCATCCATGTGTAACACATTTTATTTATTATTTTCCTGGCACCTTACTTGTATGGACTTTGCTTGTTAGTTAACTGCAGTCACCACATAACAACACTTTGGCTCAGACTACATTTCTATAAGCCTTCCTTATAGGGCCCTCTAATTCCTATTTATAATTTTTTTCAACCCTCAAGTCTCGTGCCTTGTTAATTCTTTATCACACTCCATAATGAACATTCATCTAATTTGTCACAAATTTATAGAGGCCTAAACGAATATCATTCTTCATCGCTCATTAAAATGAAGGTAATAATTTCTCCATTAACTTTCGAAATGACTCTACACATTCTCATTTTAAGTGATTAATGCTAGCTCAAGGTTTGGATCTATTGAAAATAGTGCTAAAATTCGCTATTGAGGAAAACAATAGTAATAAAATGAAGGTAAAAAATTCTTCATTAACTTTCAGAATGACTTTTCATGTTCTCATTGCAAGTGATTAATGCTAGCTCATGGTTCAAATATGCAGAAAATAGTACTAAAATTCATTATCAAAGATGATAACAATTATAAAAAGGCCTTCGAGATGGTTGTAGAGATCCATGGTATGATGCCCCTTCATATTTGCATTCAAACCCTAATCTTAAGTTAATTCTGCTACATAATCAAAATATTTATGGATGGATATTTGTAATGCAAGGGTGGCTTCTATCGCAGTGGATATGAAGGAGGAGAAGATAATTGTAACAGGGGATGTAGATCCTATTTGTTTTATCTCTAAACTCAAAAAATAGATTCATAGAGTTACTGAGCATGGGTCCCACAAAAGAGGAGGAAAATGAGGGCAAGTAAAAGGAAGATAAGTAGCCTTAGAGTGATGCAACGGAGAAAAAAGTAGAAGTTCAAAAATTGAGTATGTGTTGTACTTTTATCTTTGAGTATTGGTCCAATCTTCAAGGCAAGTAGCACAGGAAGAAGCGTTTTAGCTTTAAGAGAAACCCTGACTTATACATTAATGTGATAATATTCATTTTATCTTCTGAGGTTATATAGGGTATTTTGTAAATCTATATAAAGGTGACATAATGCATTGGTTATATTCAAAAATTATTTGACAAGAGTAGGACCTAACGAGCATTGTTAGACAATATTTATGTCAAAGGCATTATATTAGGAAGCCACTTCCAAAGATTCATCTTAATTCTTTGAGATGTCAATTCTGAAAAGATGGTTGACAGTTGGTAATTCATCCCACAATAGTATTCACTCAAAAGTGAATCACGTATTATACAAAACATATTATGAATGTTTATGCCACCCTTTCTATTTATGTTTACTTACCTACCCATATAAGATGGAACATTGATAGGACTATGTTCTGCATATGGTGATGGTACTAATATGAAGGTTGTGAGTGTCGGCACCCTAAATATCTTGGGGAAAGGAGTGCAAGAGGGGAAAGGAGAAGATTGAGAAAATCATGTTGGAGAATTGTTAGTGATATCATGGTGATGTCATGGAGGTGTCCTGGTGAGTGGATTAAGTGCCTTGATAGTCTATGTGACAATGACAAAGTGTGCAATGTGTTTATTCTTGTATGCTTGAAGTATGATTGGTTGATCTTCTGTTTTGACATGGTTAGAAAGAATTAAAGATGAGTATGGTGATTTGAGCATGTGAAAGGGGTCCTATCAGAAGTCAAGAATGCTTTGAGAGCTTGTGTAAATAAGTGGAATTCATCTGGTAGTCCATAGTTTTCATCTAGACAGTTTGGGTCTAGTGGTAGAAAATTTGAGTAAGCAATTTGCTAACATCACCATTGCCACATGGGAAAGAGTCAAGGGGAGTTGGAAATATAGTTGTGATCACATTAGTCCCTTGTTTTTATGCACCATAGCTCAAGTCATGCATCGAATCATGGTCAAATATATGAGGGTGAAAATTTGGCTTCTTAGTCAAAATTCATTGTTTTCCCATACTTCGCCAAATTTGTAATGTGGCTAGAAAGAGCTGAGTAAGTAGTTTGATAATGGAATATATCACACATGTCAACATTTCAAGAGAAGGTGATCATATGGGTTTTTTCATTTTTGGACCTAGTTTATTTGTGCTAATTTTCAGATCATGCAATAAAGCGTGTTAAAATATATGTTTATGCAAAGTTGGGCTCCCAAGAAGTTTGACTATGTTTTTCCATAGCCAATTTTGCAATATGGCAAGAAGAGCTGAGTGAGAATTTTGAGGGTGTTATATCCTACACATGTGAAGGTGTCAAGATAAATTGATCATATGGGTTTGTTAAATTTTGAGCATAGTTGACTTATGCTAAATTTGAGATCATGCACTGAAGCACAACAAAATTTATGCATGCTCAAAGTTGGCCTGTCAGGCAGGTTTTGACATAGTTGGCTCTGTGATAGAAGTTTTTGAGAAGGCTTTTTAATGGATTTATATCCTACACATGTGAGGGTTCCAGGAGTTGTGTGTTATATGGTTGGATTTTTCTATGTGAGGAGATCATCTTGTCCAAATTTGAGAGCCTACGTCAAAGCGCCGAAGAAGTTATTAAGGATCAAAAATGGCTACAAAAGCATATTGAAAGGGTCCCCATACTTGGTCAATTTTGAAAGTGTTAAAGCTCATGAAAGATCAATGGTGTGCATTACTCCAAGAATTCAGGAAGTAACGAGATAGGGATAGGTACATGATGTTTAAGGACTGAGAAAAGGTACAAGATAAGGATCCAATGGTGAGCGGGTGTTTGTACAAATTGATCAAATAGTAAGCGTTGAGCGTTGAGCATTGATGTAGACATAGTTTGCTCATGCAGTAAAAAGCAAAGTGGTAGAGGAATCCAAGGCACATTTGGAAATATGGATTTAAAGATTTGGAAGTGTATAAATAAAGATATTGAGTTCCAAAGTTGATTGTGTTTTTGTATATGTTTTGAAAGTGACCCAAGAAGGATACTTGAGCTTATGTAGATGTTGTTTCAATGTTTCGTGGTGAATTGGCTATTGGGGAGTGTTTTAGACTCCATGAGGATGATTTGTAAATATTTTGGAGGTGTGATAAATCTATCTTGAGTATGAACAATGCTTAATAATTTGATTGTATTTCGGTAATGGTGTTCTTGTGTATAAGGTCTCTATTTGAGTTAATTGAGAATATGTAGAGGTAGCAAAGGTGACTGTGATCATTTGAGGATGTCCTAGGGGACATTATGAGTAAACCTATGTATTTGTAAATGGTCTTGTGTTTTTAGTATGCTCGAAGAAGTGTCAAAGAATCTGTATGGGTCTCCATAGGACCTAAAAGTGACTTAGGCCTATTTTGAAAGGGGATTGTGCTTAAGTGTGACCCATATGAGATGCCTTAAGGGTGAAGGCATGTTTTATGGCCAACAATGAAATATTATGATCTTGTCAATTCATGATTGCTTTATATATAGTGATACCAAATGTGTTGGAAACTAGACTTGTAGGACTTGAATGAGGGAATGCGAGTGTGGAGCCAAGCAAAGGAGATAACCTTTGAAAGAGATACAAATCTCTAGGTTATGTGTTAGTATTAGTTACATATAATTTTCTTTATTTATTCCACCTTCTCTATTGTTGTAGTTCCATTTTTAGTCCTAGCATTTTCTTCTCACTTTGAGTCTTTTCACCTTCCATTTTCTAAGATCAGGTTCAAATTTATTTTACTTAGCTCCTCATCATTCACTTCATTCCACACGCACCCCCATGGTGCCCAAAATGACTACTCTATGTTGGCTGGAGTAAGCACCAAGAACTTTTAAATAACCAATATTTTTATCAACAGAGGTGATCACTATAAAAATTTCCTCTTGATTCCTTGAATGAACCGATCTTGCACAATCTCAAAAGCTACATATCTTTGAATTGTGATCTTGGTAATGGTTTATGGTCACTTGTTTTGATATTAATAGTGTTAGTTGGCCTAAAATTGTTAAAGTCATCGATGGCTATGGAGGATATTGAATCTCCAAGATGTAATTTTAGGCCAAATTGTTAGCCATTGATGGCTATGGAGGAGCTTGAATGTCCTAGACACAATTTTGAATATTGTGAGAGCCTAAGACCTCTTGGAGACATTTTGAGAAGATTAATACCTATAAAATCTATCATACCTCTTGGAGACATTTTGAGAATAATAATACCTATAAAATCTATCATACCAACTTTTTATTGAGTCAAAAATTTAGAACTGAAATAAAATGATTTTTTACAAAATCTTTAAGACCCCAATGATGGTAATCAATCAGGGGTGACGAAGGTGAAGAGAGATGACTATGGTTAATTCATCTTCCAAATCTTCCTTTCCCTTTACCAGATATGAATTTTGTAATTTGGAAAGTGAAAATAAAACCCTTTATAGGATCCCTTGGGTTTCCTCAAAACATCTTAATTTGACGGTTGAGGTAGAAGAAATCCAACATGTGACATGGATTACTTCATCTCCAAGAAGCCAAGAAACTATATTTTAGACCCTTTTTGATGTCCTATGAGGACTAAGAGATATTTAAAACACTTTTAACAAATCTAGGTGTACATAGATAAAATAATTATTTTATAAATTCCAATCATCGTAGGTGTGGGAGAATATGGTGTGGGAGGAATCATGGAAATTATGTCACAATTGCACACATTCTTCACTATCATAAGTGAGGCACTAGGAGACTGGAGGGTGTTCAAAAGAGATCTCGTGAATATCATTGATTCAATCAAAAATGTATTGGAGGAGCCTGCATATATAACATTTCTTGAGTTGTTGAAAATATTGTGCTCCCAACAAGTGTAATAAATCGAACAAGCACTAGCAGCGCAAAAAACTCCACAAAGCTCCCAAGGCATCAAATGTCATAAATATAATTGACTCCAAGGGCATCATATTCATCATAACAATGCTTTTGCCATGATAGTTATCGTATGACTAGACACCACTGCCACAATAATATACTCTTAACTTCTACAATTTTGTTATATTTTGGACTAGTGTGAGTTTTTGAAGGACCAGTCAGTCACTATGGGAAGCATGCATGTAACCAAGAAGAAAATCATTCTCAGTAAGTTTCTCCAATTTAGGGACAATGTGATGTAATAGTAAGGGCTTGGGAATTATAAATTATATGTAGCACATTTGTCGGATTGAAAATGCATTGCTTGTTGAAATGTTTTGAACAAATATAGGTGGGCATAGATAAAAATGTTGCCGTATATTGGAGAAGATGATGTAGGAAGAATCTTGTAAAGTATGTCACAATTGTGTACATTCTTCACTATCATAAGAGAAGCGCTAGGATACTAGAGGGTGTTTAAAGGAGACCTCATGAATAATATGGCTTCAATCAGGAATGTGATGGAGGAACCTGCACATGTAACACCCCCTATTATGATTCCAGAAAGTGCAATAAATCTAAAAATCACTAGCAGCACATAAAACTCCATGAGGCTTCCCAAGGCATCTAATGTCACAAATTCAATCCAATCCAAGGTCATCATCTTCATCACAACATAGCTCCTACAAGGGTAGTTAGCTAGGGACGATGACATCATTGCAATAATAATAATATATACCTAACTTCTATAATTTTGTTATGTTTTGGATTAGTACAAGTTTTTGAAGGAGCAAACTTTGGAAAAGTCTTTGAGAGCATGGGAAGGAAGGTTGAAAAACCGTAAAAGGTGGCCTCCTGGTTATGTGAGCCTATTGAATATCTATACATGGTGGTAGGATGGTGTGTTGTGTAGTTGAAACCCCGAAAGGACACTTAGTGTGTAAAAAGTGAAAATTGGTTAATAACACTTCTTGCAAAAATGTGAACAAAGCTTTGAAATAGAGAAATTACTAAAAGTTCACCGAGTTGTCAAGCACAATGAGACACATCCCACTTTGACAACGAACTTTGTCTCAAATTGAGACAACTATTTAAGTCCAAGAAAGTGTTAGTAGGGGATTGGGAATGATAGTTCGTAATCATTTTATATAGTTATAGATGCAACACATATATATTTTGTAACATTGTTTATGTAATTGGATAAGAGAAATAAAATATTAAACTTTATTTAGAACCAAAAAGTTGAAAAATGAAGAGACGAGAAGACGAACAGTCGTGTAAACTCTATAAGTCAATAATTGCAACTTTTAAAGTTGACTTCTTAATTTGATTAATGTTCATAGTTTGAACAAGTTTATGTGTACTTTTCTTGTATGATGTATTCCTAGCCATTACGTTGCAAAATCATAATATCATAATGATAGTTCACAAGTTCCGTATATCTTTATGTGGGTTTTAGCACATATATTTGTCTTTTGCATGTCTCAATTGAACGCAAAATCCTAAGCAATCCATAAAATGCATAACGTTTATAATTAAAATTTTATCATAAGCAGTCTACTGTGTAAATTTTACTTTTTGCCACTTCTACCTTGCATTCGAGTAGACTATCACATTGCTTTTCAAGCACTGTTGCTAACAATTTTCACGTGAAAGTTTAAAAAAAAGATGTATGTGTGCATTCCACACTCACAACAATTGTTAAAACAAAATGATTGAAAAGTTCATTTGTAAACTTATATTGTGACTAAAAGAACGAAGATTTTGGAATTATAAAAACAATTTTAAGGTAGTATAAAAGAAGAGAAAAAGAAATCGAACAAACAAATATACTTATTTTGCAACCAATCAATTATATTATGTAAATAGAAAGACTACTCCCATTAAAACATTCCTAATTAATTTAAAAATAATAATATATTAAATTTATTTATTAATAAAAACCAAACATAATAATAAATATAGTTATAAATATATCTTATTTAAAAACTATAAATTTAATGGTGACAAATAATTAAAAAATATTACTTTGTCCACCGATTATAAAAGTCCGAATCTAATTAATCAAAATAAAATTATAAATAAATATCTACCAATATTATTGATTGTTTAAACTGTTTGCACGTACAAGAATTAAATATCAAATTTTCTCATCGATATGCATAAACGATACAATATTTAATTCTTGCACGCTCTTAAGTAAACTATATAAATACTTTATTCTTTACATTGAAATAGTTGCATTCCCTTGATAGATCCATGGAAATTTCAATAACCAATAGTTTATTGTAGAGTTGTATGTCCCAATAAAACTTTTTTTATTAAATTGCAAGGGGACCTAGGAAACTTCAACCCTCAATTTGTTAAAAATATATATGTTATTTCCTATCATGAAATGATACCTGAAACCTAATCCTAGGTACTAAACCCAAATCACTTCACTGGATAAATGGAGACTTTCAAAAGTTCGGAATTTTCTAGCATTAGTGAAGTGAAGCCTAAATCTAAATTAAAAATTGTTTCAATTTTTCAAATGTTTTTTCCTCATTAAGAAGCTATTTAAATTATATATAATTATAATTATATAATTGTAGACTGTGATATTTATTTTTCATTATTTTATTAGTTGTTGTTAAAGTAGAGTATTGATGATTTTATTTTTCAAATATATTTTATTTAAAAATTATAAATTTGAAATGACAAATAATTATAAAAAGATTACAATTTAATGTTACAATTGAACTTTTTCCAATATTCAATGATTAAATTATGATATATATATTTTTAGTAATTAGTTATTCGATGTTTCTCTTTAGTATTTTCAATATAAATTGGACATGATATATATTTTTAGTAATTAGTTATTCGATGTTTCTCCTTAGTACTCTCAACATAAATTAGACACCTATCATATCAAACTATTCGATAATAAATATGCTAATACCATGATACCATCAATAAATTGAAAAGAAACCTCTATCGAAATAGTGTTCACCTCACTTTTAAAGGAGATGTTGCTAGCCATATCCGTGTTATTTACTATTATAAGATGACAAGATAATAATCACTCTATATCAAATTCTCTCAAATTTTGATGGCCAAAAAATTTATTTACAAGCAAAGTCTTGATATAAAGATGATGTGGAATAGCATAAAATACAATTTTGTACTCAGAGAAAAATTATAAAAAATTAGTCTTTTATAACATAAGAATGTTTACACCTTTAGATTTTATCCATTTAAAATTATCATTATTTTAAAAAAAAAAACCTTTGAAATACTTATCTTTGAGTAAAAAGGTTTAACAATCAAACAATACCTTTTTAAAAAAATCAATATTTTACTTTAGTTTTTGTATAAAATATTTGATGATAGAAGGTAAATGGATTGATACCAATTTGGTATTGAAATTATTTTTGTAAAATTTATATGAAGATTATTATTTTTATTTATTTTGTATTATATCTAATATATTCAAATCAAGATGGATTGGGAGTAAACATTAAAAAAGTTGAATGTCATTTTTTTTTAATAGATATTCTTTTTTTATGGGAGTTACGAATCGGTTTGAGATATAATCGAGGGTTTAGATTTCAAAGTGATCATCTGCCATATATATTAGATATACCAATAATGACCACAACCACGAGAATATAAACCATGACTACAATCAACGGTGTATGCCTTATAGAGATTTGAACGTAAGTGGGGCTTGAAACAACCAAACCACTTAACCAACTCACCCACATCTTATTGGTAATTGGATGTCATCTTTTATTATGATAAATATGAATTATTTTATTATTTGGATTTGGTTACTTCTATTAAAGTTAGCCATATATATTTGTAGCAAAATAATAATAACTATTTTGTCTAAATTGATGTTCATATGAAATATCGTATAAACATCACAGTGATAATTAATATATTTATTAAAAATATATAAAAAATATTAAATTTCTATTATATATAATATATTTTTACAATTCATTATGCTCAAATCACTAAAATGTGTTTTTTGAAAATTTATAAAACCTTTTCAAAAAATAATTGTTAATTAAATTTAAATTGCACTAACAAATTAAACAATATTAAATTTATATTTTAATTCCTACACGACTCTTATTAAAATAAATTTTAGAATGGTAAAACCAAATCACTATTAAACATTTAATAAAATAAACAAACTTATTTTATCTATTTTATAAAATTAAAAATCCATTTAAAAAAAGAATTGAAAACTACACGACTCGGATTTAAACCCTAACAATGCATTTAACTAATGCTAGTAAAGGGAACAAATTTGTTTTGTCTGTTTCATAAAGCGAAAGGTTCATTCGAAGAGAAGAGTTGAAAACTGCGGGACCCGGATTTAAACCCTAGCGACGCATCTAACG
The DNA here is from genome assembly GCA_037957365.1 of Torreya grandis. Classification (NCBI taxonomy): domain Eukaryota; kingdom Viridiplantae; phylum Streptophyta; class Pinopsida; order Cupressales; family Taxaceae; genus Torreya; species Torreya grandis. The sequence goes on along the minus strand of JARHVA010000380.1, from coordinate 4,059,690 downwards.
CATGGACCCACATTAAACCCTCGCGAAAGGTATCGTCCGATGTGAAAGAGACTTCCTGACCATTGTTTATCCCTCCAAATTTCTTCCAGATTGATCCGCAGCCTTGTACTCAGGCCCCACACCCCCGCCGGTGATGGTGACCATGACGCAATGCTTGCCGGTGATCGGGAAACACAAACAACCGTCTCTCTTCCTATTTGCTTGCAGTCGACTGTACCTATTTCTGGCACGGAAATCATCGGCACCATCCACGTCTGTTACGTGTCCGACAGAGACGTACACAGGCAGCGCATTAGATATAATCTTTACTTGGCACCTTCCTCGTCTGGACTGACTTGCTAGGGGACCCAATCCTATCCCCACAAGAGCGAGACTTAAGCTCGGACTCTGTCTTTCCGTGAGCCTTCCTTACGGGAGGCCGTCCGCCGCGGTCACTTTGCCCCTTCAAATCCCATGCCCTGCTATTTCTTTAACATACTCAGTAAACTTTCTTCTAATCTGCCGCAGTTTTATGGAAGGTTAAACGACCGTCAACGGTTGCCCATTAAAAATGAAGGTAATAATTTCTCCAGTAGCTTATGGTTCCAAATGATTCTACACATTCTGATTGCAATTGATTAAGGCTAGCTTATGGTTCGAATCTGCAGAAAATAGTGGTAAAACTCGCTATGGAGGACGACAAAAGAAAGAAAAAGGCCCTCCGGACCGTTGCAGGGGTCGATGGTATGATACCCCTTCTTATTCGCTTTCAAACCCTAACCTTTAGTTTATTCTGCTCTACATAATCAAAATAATATTTGTACTGAAGGGGTGGATTCTGTGACGGTGGACGTGAAGGAGAACAAGATAACTGTAATTGGAGCAGCAGACCCTGTGTTTTTGACATCAAAGCTCAGGAAGTTTGGAAACACAGAGCTTCTGAGCGTGGGTCCTGCCAAGGAGGAGAAAAAAGATCCCCCAAAACAGGAACCGAAAAAGGAGGAGAAAAAGCCAGAACCTCCAACAGTCGTGTACCTGCCCAGCTACAGTCACAGGCCTTACGAATACCCTGTAGTTGGGGATGAATATAGTTACTGTGCTATCTGTTGAGTTTTCATATAATTTTTTCTCTGTCGTATGAGTATGGTACATCTGAGTTGAGTTAATAGTGAAAAAATTGTGTTTTTAAAAGGAAATTACAAGTTTAAATTTTGAAAGCAGTAAGGTATTTACACCTCGTAATTGAAATACAGAAAGATGTCTTCTGTATATTAGAAGTATGAGATTGGGGTATAAGATAGGATAAGGTATGTTTGGGGTTTGGGAGAGGGGTATAAGGTTAGAGTAAAGTATGTTTAAAGTTTGAAGGTACGGACACCTCGAATATAGGTTGGGGTTTGAGGTAAGGTATGTATTTTTCGAATATGGATTGAGGTTTGAAGAAAGATACTTACAAATGGGTAAAGTAAGTATATTTCATATATGAGTTGAGATTTGGAGTAAGGTATATACATTTTATATGTAAATCGAGATAGTTTCATATAATGTTAAATTACTTCACCACTTGAACTATTATACTATTTATCATTGCAATCGTTTAAATATTTGTTTTTAATTAAATATTTGCATTTATTTAAAACTAATTTTTATTATTCTTACTGTTTACAATATACAAATTTTTGACATAGAGACATCTTAATTTTAAGTAAATTTTTTAATAATTTTTTTATTATAAAAAATGTAAATGAAAGTTTTAAAAAAAATAGTGTATTCATTTCACATTCAACAATTGTTAAAAAAAAAATGGTTGAAAATTTTATTTATAAAGTTTTAGTATGATTAAATTAGTATAGATATCTTAAATATATATATTTTTTAAATAATAAGAGATATCTAAAAAAAAAAAAAATTACTTTTTTTATATAATATAATTATTAATAATGTTAATATTTTGTATCAATTTAAATATATTAAATTTAAAAGAAAAAATATATTAAAATAAGGTGGCTTCAAATTTCACATGATTAATATTATTATATTTTTAGATTGTTTTTTTAAAGAAGAAAAAATTTCCTAATAATAATTAAATAGACATCAAATTTAATGTAAAAATTAATGACAAACATATTCATGGATATTACAACTCATCATCCTATCAATTATTATTGTACAACACTTCTTAATATAATATATATATATATTTTAATTATATTATAATTGTATGATTAAATGAATAAAGATTTGAAATTTTTATAACTAAATATCATATAAATAGGAAGGCCAAGTCATTTAATTGACACAAAAATCACAATAAAACCAATTGACTCATAAATAATTTGCTAAACTAGACGAGTTTGTTTCAAGGCCCCAATCGCCCACCCATGACGGCGTTATGGCTTAGCGGTGTGAAGTCTCATTGGACTTCCTTAAAAAATCAAAAAATATAGATAACCATGGCGTCATTTTAAGATTGTACAACTTACTTACGTAGAATTTAGAAAGACCTACTTTTTTATTTTAAGGAAAAGGAGGTTTAAAGGAGGGTTTTGAAAGGCTCTTTTTTATATATAAGGAGTAAGTGTAAGATGAGTATTAACAAGTCCAAAAAAGAATAAATGGTTTAATATTAGTCAAAATATTAAACGTAGATAAAATGTTTTGGAATAATAATACATGAATTGTAAATAATGGATTAATAAAAAAATAATAGTATATAAATATATAATCAATTTATTATCAATTAACATACAAATGTTTAATAGTAATAGTTATCTAAGTATTTAGATTAGATTATAGTAATTTCTTTCAATTTCGTATTTCTTGTTATTTAATATTTTGTTGATTCGTTCTTTTGGATTTGGTTTTTTTTGTTTGATATCAAATTCTAATCTTTTCATCCTCTCCATCTTCGGAGATTAGCTCTGTCTTTGAGCCCTCCAACTCCTTTCTAGCACACTCTTTATATTTAGATCCCTCCCAAAAAGTAAGAACCCTCAGATTCCTTATATATATCATAATAGTCATAGCTTGAGTTTTGGTTTGTGCCTCTAAAACTAGAGGATCATTCTTTTCTTATTCTCCCTTTTATTATTTTTAAATCTGTTGATTTTCTATTTCTTTGATCTCTCCATCCTTAAGATATATAGCCTCTCCCTCCTCTCCCAATATTGTATCCTATAAGATGTCTTCTTTCTCCTCATGAAGGCCTTGATCCTAGTCTTTCGTGTCTCGAAGCTCTCCATCCTCACGATCTTTCGGATCTTTCTCCTCCACCATTTTAGCCTCTTTTGGATTGATCTTTCCTACTTCAAGATCAGCGTTAACTCCATCTTCTTCCCCTTGCTAGTTTTTTAAAAAGCTCTTGGCTACAACATTTTTACAAAGATTGTAATAGTCAGGTCCCCTAAGTGATGGGTTGTACTTGACCTTGAATCATACGAAGGACTTGAGCTAGCTCCGTGATTTGCCTTACATGGGGAAGAATACTCTACCAAATCTTTTTGAGAGTTGGTATCTTCCTTATCTCTCTCTAGTGCTACCCTAGGATCTTCCTCTTTGTTTTGACCCTGGGTAGAGTTATCCTCTTTTTTCCTCCATACTATCATTTTATTTTATCAAAATAATGGCCTGCCAATTTACACCATGCTCAAACTTTGAAAACTATTTACTTTAGCCCATCCATGTGTGACACATTTTATTTATTATTTACTTTGCACCTTACTTGTCTAGACTTTTCTTGTTAGTTAACCAAAATCACCACATAACAAGAACACTTTAGCTCATACTGCATTTATATAAGCCTTCCTTACGGGGCCCTTTACTTCCTATTTATAAGTTACTTCAACCCTTCAAGTCCCATGCCTTACTATTTCTTTATTACACTCCATAATGAACATTCATCTAATTTGCCATAAATTTATGGAGCCCTAAACGACTATCATTCTTTGTCATTCATTAAAATGAAGGTAATAATTTCTCCATTAAATTTCAAAATGACTCTACACATTCTCATTGCAAGTGATTAATGCTAGCTCAGGCTTTGGATCTACGAAAAATAGTGCTAAAATTCATTATTACGAAAAATAATAATAATAAAATGAAGGTAAAAATTTATCCATTATCTTTCAGAATGACTCTTCACATTGTCATTGAAAGTGATTAATGCTAGCTCATGCTTCAGATCTAAAGAAAATAGTGCTAAAATTCATTATTGAGGATGATAACAAGAATAAAAAGGCCCTCGAGATGGTTGTAGGGATCCATGGTATGATGCCCCTTCATGTTTGCTTTTAAACCCTAACCTTAGTTGATTCTGCTATGGATGAATATTTGTAATGCAGGGGTGGCTTTTATCGCAATGGACATGGAGGAGAAAGATAATTGTAATATGGGATATAGAACCTATCTATTGTATCTCTAAACTCAAAAAAAAAAGATTCATAGAGTTACTGAGCATGGGTCCCACAAATGAGGAGAAAAATAAGGGCAAGTAAAAGAAGGAAAAGTAGCCTTAGAGCGATGTAAAGGAGAGAAAAGTAGAAGTTCAAAAAAGTGAGTACGTATACTTTTATCTTTGAATATCAGTCCAATCTTCAAGGCAAGCAGCACAAGAAGAAGCATTTTAGCTTTAAGAGAAACTCTAACTTATACATTAATGTGATAGTATTCATTTTTTCTTCTGAAATTATGTAGGGTTTTTCGTAAATCAATAGAAAGGCAACATAATGCATTCGTTATATTCAAGATTTATTTGACAAGAGTAGGTCCAAACGAGTGTTGATAGATAATATTTATACCATAGGCATTATATTAGGAAGCCACTTCTAAAGATTCATCTCAACATCTTTGAGATGTCAATTCTAAAAACATGGTTGAGAGTTGGTAATTCATCCCACAACAGTAATCACTCAGAAGTGGATCATGGACTGTGGACAACATATTGTGAATGTCTACACCACCATTTTTATTTATGTCCACTTACCTACCCATAGGAGGGAATATCGACTAAACTAGGTTGTGTAGATGGTGATGGTACTGATATGATGGTTGTGAGCGTCACACCCTAAATATCTTGAGGAAAGGAGTGCAAGAGGGGCAAGGATGAGACTGAATCGAGAAAATCCATATATGATTGTGGTCATCTAGGTGTGAGGGCTGCCACATCATGTGCTCAAGCTACCATTTCAGGGCTAATATATGTCCCCAACCATTTTGAGACTTCTTTTTGGGCTATTAAAATTCAAATACCCATTTGTCATAATTAAGTCTCCTCCTCACACTCCTATAAATGGGGTGCTTTGTCTCTTCGCTACGCATCATCACATCTTCACCACCACCCTAGGATTCTAATTTCTTGAGTGGATTTTGATTTGGTACAAGGGCATATAAGGTTTAAAATATAGAAATGAATAAACAAAAGAGTGTTAAAAAAATCTATAACATGCTAATTAATTTTTAAATTCAGATAAACAATATTCTGAATCTATAATATTGAGATATGTCAAAAGTAGAAAGTACAATTATTGATTAATATTGCAATAAATTGAAAATAAGAGTAATCAATTGGTTCAATATGCATATGCAGATATGGGCTGAAATATGTTGGAAGTGGACTAGATCATGACTCTAGAACAATCTTCAAATTTTTGAATTTTTCATTATGTGGCCTCGAATGCTTGTGTCAGATCTAGATGCTTATGTTGATGTTGGTGTTTGAGTTATACATAGGTGTCTAATATGGAATAGTGACTAGATTTGGATGTGACCACTTAGAGGCTTCTAGGTTTTATATCGTCTTTATTTTGGTGTGTTCAAATTACACACATAGGCTATCGCTCTTTATCAAATGATCAAACCATAGATTCCTCACCTTTGGAGTGACTATGGAAAAAATGGGTTAGTGGACACACAGTGTCAAGGTACTCCAAGGACCCATATCAATGGATGATGCCTATATAACCAATACTCTCAAGAGGGCCTCAGACTTATGTATTTATCCCTTATGTGTTGGCTTGTGTGTGCATGAGAATAAAATGTGTGATAAGCAAGTAAATACAATGACCTATCTTGTAACTTGTCAAATATGGTTCATGGGATGTTCCTTCATTACTTTAGACCTATGGGGATATTGCTCATATGCTTGATATGGAAATATGGATGAATGTGGCAGATTTGATCACTTTAATACTTGATTGAGTGCTCTTGGTAAGTTGTCTTGTGAGTTCCCAATATTTGCTAGGTCTTTTGTAGGTGTAGAATGAATGAGGGTCAATCTTGTATATATACCAATCCCTTTTGAAAATATCTTTCACTAAATCACTTGGGTTGACCTTTAGGATACATTTCATTTGCAAGTTGGGTGACTTTTGGATATTAAACACTTGGTTTGAAAAGGGACACTTACATCGACGTATGCATTTGGCTGGGATGTAAGTGTTTGAGAAGCTAAAAAATAGGTACAATTCCAAAACTAGTAGAGAAGGATAAGGATCAAGGTTATAACATTTTACATATTATAGAAGGCATGGCCATCAAAATAACAGTGGTTAGACTAAGAGATAAGAAATTTAGATAGAAGAGATAATTAATGTGAGCCTTTTAGCAATGGGAAGGTTTTATAACTAAAGGATTAAACTATGATAGGTATTTTCTAAGTATACAAGACTAAGGTGCTATTTAATTCAGGTTTAGTGTCTATGTTTCCCTCCTTTACTCTAGTAATAAAATTACTAGTTTAAAGGAAAAGAAATGCATACCTAGGTGTGTATAACACACGTTGTCTTTACGTGAGTCCAATTTGAGTGCTTTATTGGTGACTAATCTACAACCAAGAGCATGTTATAGTATATAATCAATGCATATAATCTGGAATTGAAATAATTTAAAATACTTGAAAATAAAAAGAGTAAGATTAAGAGTACACATGTGTATTTGATGCAACCATCTTGTCTTATAAAAATTTGATTTGAAGAGATGTTTCATATGAATTATTTAGAGCTGAAATTATGACAATTTGTGAACATAAAAGTGCATACATATATAGAGAGATTAGAAGACATCATGCCCCCAACCTTTGTGAATAAGTGAGTTTCCACATGGCCATTCAACGCATCTCAATCATGTAACCAAGCCATATTTATGACCTAGTGAGCGTGAGTGATTCAATCAAATCACACTATATAAATGGTGAGGGTGGATGATTTACTGACTCCATCCTATATAATTAGGAAAGCTAGATGATTTAATCAAGTCTAACTTATAGACTTGGTAAGTTTGAGTGATTTAATCATATCAACCTTGTTAAAATGCGAACCAACTACGGTAGTAGATTGGCTCACTAAAGTTTGTAAAAGTCTATCCTGGGTATGATAATAGTCCATGGTAGTATTTGGAATCTAAAAACTAATTTTGATTTTTGCAATTTTAGGTGCCCTTTACATGGCATATGCACTTCATATATGTTTCAAGTTAAAACCTAGGTAAAACAATGATACCAACATATAGAATGCTAAAAAAAAATGTGTATCTAAATCATATAACTATGAAATTTGTCTAATTTAGTGTTTTGTAAGTGTGGAAGACATATTCCCATGACATGCCCCCGCTAAATATATAAAATTTGAGAATTGGTGTAAGTGTGGAGAACATGTTTCCATAACATTCCCCCACTTTACCCTTCCATAACATGTTTCCACCTCTCTTCCCTTCCCCACATTGGCTTCGACCAGAATCCTATAGCTTTGACCTTGGATAACAATTTAAAATAGGGAAAATCCCCCTTCAGATTCGAGCATATGTGGCTCCCTCATCTGGATCTCAAGGATAGGATCCAAAATTGGTGGGACATTGATACTCAAGGTACCACCATATACAAGCTAGCTCAAAAGATTAAATTTTTTTAAAGAAACATTAAGATTTGGAATCATAATGAAATAAAACAAAAAATAACAAGCACTGGGATGACTAAAGAACTCTACTTAAAATAAAAATCTCTCCTCAGTGATTATCACAACATTGCAGCACGTGAAAAAACCTTCTGGCACCTCAAATCCAAAGTGGTCTGGCTCAATGAAGGAGATCATAATGCAAAATATTTCCACCTATCCACATTAAATCATAAAATTCACAACAAAATTCAAAAAATTCCCTGTGAAGATGAAGCAATCTATCTAGAACCAGATCAAATTAAAGAGGAAACCATGAATTATTTCAAGAATCTGTTCACCACCAACAGACCTATCAATAAATCTAGAGCTCAGTCCTTCCTTCAACCAGTTTCCACTTTCATTACTGATTTGAAAAACATCATCATTCTCAACAAAATATCTGAAGAACATGTGAAAGCTACAGTCTTTCTCCTTATAAGGATAAGGTCCCTAGGCCTGATGGTTTCCCAATTGCTTTTTTCCAGACCTTCTAGGAAATTGTAAAATCAGAGTTGATTCAAGTTTTGTCATAATTCTTTTCGATAGGTAAAATGCTAAGAGAGTTCAACAATACATTCCTTATCTTGGTCCCTAAAATCACTAGAGCATTTTCCCTCAAGGACTTTCACCTAATTAGTCTTTGCAATGCAGTTTACAAAAATTTTAGTAAAATCCTGGTTCTTCAGCTCTAGCCTCTAATGAGTAAACTCATCACTCAAAACTAGGGTGGGTTTATTCAAGAGAGACAAATCCAAGATGGCATCCTGGTTTTGCATGAAACTATGCATTCAATGCAATTAAGGAAGCAGGCATGATTATCAAATTAGACATGAGCAAGGCTTTTGACAGGGTGGACTGGCTATATCTTGACATGGTTCTTGAGAAATATGGATTCCACCATCCTATTCACAAATTCATCTTCAATTTTATTAGTACAACTATGTTATTCATCCTTATCAATGGATATTTTGCTAGTTATTTCAACAATAATAGAGGCATTAGGCAAGAGGATTCGCTACCCCCCCTTCCTCTTTATCATGCTAGTCGACACTCTCAGAAGGAATCTTCCTAATGCTCATGCTAAAGGATTAATCAAAGGATTTCACTCAGATACTGGCATTCCTGCTACTCTTCACCAATAGTTCATGGATGACACCATTGCATTAACATCTACCTCCATTAAGGAAGCAAAAAAATCAAAGATGTCCTTCTCAAGTACAAGGAGGTTTTCATGTAGAAAATCAACTTTGAAAAAAGTAGACTTTTTTTCTTAAATACCCAGCTATTAAGACATACTAGAATAGCCAGAATCATGATTGATCCATCAAATCCTTGCCTTTATCCTATCTAGGAATGCCACTCTTTGCTGGAGGATGCCGATTCACCTCTAGAACCCCCTCATAAAATGCTTCTTGAAAAATCTTGTCAATTGGAAGGGAGTTGTGCTTTCACAAGCTGGAAAGCTTGTGCTTCTTAAATATGTTCTTCAAAGCCTTCCCATTTATATCATGTCCCTCTGTAAAATACCCTCCATTATTGGCCCAAAAATTGATCGAATTCAAAAACATTTTCTCTCGTCAGGTACTAAAATTACTAAACACTTTCACTTGGTTGCTTGGTATAGTGTTTCTCTCCCTAAGTAACATGGCGGGCTGGGTTTAAGAAGGCTTAACCTCATGAACAAGGCACATGTATAAAAAATGGTCTGGAGATTCACCAAAGAATAAAATCTCTGGACATGATATATACAATAAATACTAAATTAAATATATACAATAAATCAAGGTTAAATATATACAATAAATACCAGCTAGCTCTCTGCTCTATGACAATATCTATACTTGGGGTTTCATTATTTGGAGTTTGCTCTTCAAAGGAAAGGAGATCATCAAGCATGGCCAGAAATGGAATCTTGGAAATGGAAATACAATTCAGTTTTGGGAGGACCCATGGATCTTTGACCTTCCTCTATCTGACCTTGAACCGTGGTTTCAAATCAAAGATCAGATTCAACTCTTTTTGGCACCTTGGTCTCAAATTATATTCAGCTTCAGGGTAACATAAGAATTTAGAAACACCTCCACATCCCCAACACCATCTTGGAGCATGATATTCTTATATTTTATCTTAACTTACTCCTCCAATATGCTCACATCCTGAATCTTCCTAAATAAGACTCCTTGTCTTGGGTGGCTACCACCTATGGCAAATACAAAGTGAGATCTGGGTATTACAAAATTATACCTCCAAATCTTTATTATTTTCCTTGGTTCAAAATTTGGGATAAAGCGTTGACTCCCAAAGTGAACATCTTAATGTGGCTTTGCCTTCACAACAAGATACTCACCCTTGACAATCTTTCTAAACGTGGCCTCTTCCTGGTCAACCATTGTACTATTTGTGAATCTGACTTTGAAACTATTTTTCACCTCCTTCATTTCCATTTTGTCTATAAGATCTAGGGACTCCTCTTCTTAAAATTTGATGTCTTATGGACTCATCCAACCACCCTGATTGACTCCTGAACTGCTTAGGACTCTCCCTTTTCCAACAAGACTCTCAAGAAATTATGGACCCTCTCCTTCCTGCATCTAATTTGGACATTTTAGAAGGAAATGAACAACAAAATCTTTAGATACTCCTGTAGTATGTTTGATAGGGTTTCTCTCAAAGTTTTCATCTCCATTATTGAAAATTGTAAAGTCTAAAAAAAAGCAAAGGATCAACATATCTCTTAGAGTGAAGAATGTAAAGCTAAAAATTGGATTCCCTCTCTCTCTCTCTCATTCTCTACTACAATTGATCCCAAGATAGCCATCAGGAGTAGAACAAAATGGATTACCCCTAATCAAGGATGGACCAAACTCAACTTTGATGGGGCATGTAAAGGTAACCCTATTTTATCTAGAGGAAGTGGTGTGTTTCATGATGAAAAAGGTAGTCTTCTAGTTGTTTATGAAGGTGGTATGGGATACCAAACTAACCATAAAGTTGAGGCACTTGTAACTTTATGGGGCCTTCAGGTGGTAAAAGATATTGGTGGTAGAAAACTCCTTGTGGAAGGAAACTCCCTTAATGTTGTCAACTACCTAAATAACTTAAACAAAGCTTCCTAGACCATTAACAATATCATTGAAGAGATCCTGGCCTTAAGCAATGAGTTTGTCAAGGTCAAATTTCAACATACTTATTATGAAGGCAACCACTTATAAGATGCCTTTGCTAATAGAGGGGTTTCGGTGGCTACATTAAAAATTTGGACCATGGATGACTCACTCCCTAATGATTGTCTTGAAATCATTAATAGAGATAGATCTCCCCCTTCCCATTAATGTTCTTTCCATTTTCCCTCTTCCGCCTATCTCTAATGCTCATGAAACATCATTATTATCACTTTGTTAACCTTCTCTCATGTGTGAACTGCATCGAAACTCTCCTTTTACATAGCCATTCTAGAAGACTCCATGTTACTTTCATCCACTACTTTACCTCCTACCACAATGTCTATCTTCACCTTTCTACCAACTCATCCTTTCCATCATGGGAGGAGAACTCAACAAAATCAAACCTATGACCTATGATCATCTCAAGAAGGATGAAGTAGTCTAGGAAATTTTAAAAACTAGTACCCTGACAAACTTCATCTCTAACATCTACAGATATGACAAGCATCTCTCTTAAAAATTCACTGAATCCTGGGAGGACAGAGTGGTCACATTTAATAATGTCACTATTGAGGTCACTAAAGGCCTCATCACTCAGGGCACTGGTTTCAAAATTGAGGATGTTAAGTTTATAAACTTTAGCAGGGATTATAAAGAGGAGCATGACAAGTTTCTTTATGATGGTGAGTTGATGCCTTAGTGCATAGGCGGTTTCCTATGGAAGGATGTTCCCACTCCATTTGATAGATTTGTTGAGTAGATCATGCGCTATGTCATTTTAGATGACAAGTAATCCCTTATCCACCACTTCCATATTCCTATTCTCAATTACTTTCATCACAAGATCCCTCTCAGCCTCCCTTTTTACATATTGCATTCCTTGGAATCTTCCATATTTGAGGTTAAAATGGGTAAAAAGAAGGAACCTCTCCACCATGTTTTTATTTTCCTGATCCATAAATTCTTCCAGACTTCCTCCACCCCACTTCCTGTTCCCCCAAACCCCTCAAACCCACTCCCAAATCAATTCCCTTGTGAAACATTCCTCTCAGGTCCTCGAGAATCCTAAGGAGTTCTGTTAAGACTAGCCCCTCATTCCCTGTCGACATTGTTAGTGATGATAGTGATCAAGACTGCTACCCTCCTTATAAACTAAGTAAATTTTATCCTCTTAAGAACCCTGGACTTGTGTCTAAACTAATGAAATTGACTCCTCTTAAGAACCTTGGACCTATGTCTTATCCTTCCATCTCAACTACCAAAATAAGGAAAGTGTCTAAAATTATTTCTCAATCTTCCCCTTTTCTCAACGCCCTCCCCCCTTCTCCTTTCCCTTCCACCCCTCGTCCCTCCCTTCCAAAATCTCCCCCCTTCTCACTCCCTTTCAATCCTCACCCCTGCTCCATCCCACCAACCCTCTACCTCTATCCTAGAGGATAGCAAACTCACTAACATCCAAAATAACTTGTAAATGCTTAGACATAGTATCATATCTGCTCCCTCTCTCGACCCCTTGCATACTGTATCTGCCCCCCTCCCTACATTCTCTTCCCCTCCTAAATTCAAGGAAATATTGAAGAATTATAAGCAAATTTCCAAGGTGAGTAAGCTTGAAAATGAAATAGACCTGCATAAATCCATCCTTTGCTAGTGTGTGAAGGATTAAAAAAAATTCAAAGATGAACTTAAAAAACTAAGCCTCAATGATGACATATATTGTACCAAAAATGATCTCATTGAAATCAGTTCTGAAGTTTACCAAATAAAAGAAAGACTCCACAATCGGGAAAAGCAAAATGCTTCACTCAATGAGAATCTAAGAAGCTTGATCGACTACAACAAATTCACTATGCTAAACAGTCTGCAAAGTATGAATACTCTGAACTCCTTGGTAAAAGGCAAAGATGAAAATGTTTTATCTCATTTCAAGGATGCCAAAATGAAGGGCATTGCTAGAAACATGCTTGAGCTTACTCCTAGTGGGATTTCTTCTGTGGAATATCTCACTCAGAAGTGGGTAATGACTACAAAGACTTGATGAATCATAAAAATCAGTCTGTTGCTTTTTTGTTATTTTTCTCTTTTTTTTTGTTTCTAATTTTGTTCTCTCTTTGTACTAGACTGGTCTTATATGAGTTTTAGACCTTATTACTGCTCTGTGAGGGGTAAGGTCCCCATTTTAAAAACCCACAGACTCTTTTATTTCAGTTATGTAAGGGGTAGGGTCTCTATTTAATAAAACCCACCTTTACAAAAACTAAAAACATGCCCCCATCATAATCTAAAATTGTGAAAAAATAAAGAAGTCACACCTCTATGACATGCCTATATTAAGGTGAATGGAAGTAGAAATTGGTTGTTACCTTACATCAAAATGATAAGATAACTATATTATCTATGTATGGATCATGTAGCATATAGGAGCAACATGTTTGGGTAGATATAGCAATGAGGTACATAGTATGTGATCACATCAAGTCTTAAGATGCATGATGCGTAAAGAAAATTTTAGTGACCTATATTTAAAAAACTTGGAGGTCACTAGGCGAATGAGTTTTATAATTGTGGCAATTCAAGTTGGAAGATGTATAATAACGTAGGTGAATCAAGAGATGGCACATGGCAAATGCAATACCAAGAAGCATACGACTGTATAGTGTATAATGGAGTTGTTTGACTTCATAATGCAGTCATCTGAATACATAATGTAATCATCTGATGACATGATGTGTTCATTTGACTATACTATGTTGTCATCTGACTTCATGATGCATTCATCTGACTGCACAATGTAGTCATCTGACTGCATAATGTAATCATCTGACTCATCTTAGAATAATCTGATTGCATGGTGTAGTTATCTGACTACATGGCGTAGTCATCTGATTGCATCCTATAGTCATTTGGCTACATGATGCAGTTGTTTGACTATATCTTGCAGTCATTCGGCTATGCCTTATAGTCATATGACTATGTCTTATATTTGTCTGGTTGCATACTACAACCTTAGACTGTAGACGTCTGACATCACAACCTAACATCTAGTTTTTAAAATATGCATATGATTCTTACTTTTTAAATGGCTTGTAGTTGATGATGTGTTAGATATTATCATGAAAAGTAATGTTTTTTTTTTTTAATTAATTTAGGTACACTATGTATGATACATACTATTGGTAAAAAAATCAATTAAGTCACTCATGAACAACATAATTGAACATATAAGACTACTTGACTACATAATTGATTTATGAATTAAAAAGACAAAATATTATTCAATAAACAACAAAAATTTATCACGACTGAATTTAATTCAAATATATTTGAAATACATACAAATTAAAATTCGAGTGGTTAGAACAACCATTTTTATAACATGTGCTTCATCATTGACATATGTATGTACTATCTCATTGGGTTTTTCAATATCTTATTTGCTTGTTGTATTAGTGCCTCATTTTCTTTCATTAAGAGAACTCTAATTGAAATCGCTCTTTCATATAGAAACTCATCCACTACATACCCTGAAACATACAACCTTAAACATGTATCAAAAAAATTATCTATTATGTTTGAAAGTTTGGATTTGATAATATATAGTGCACTAAATACCCTTTTATCTTCCACCGACCCCAAAATCATTATTTGGCACAATTCATATAGCCAAAAATATCTACTAATTTTTTCTTGTATTACACTGTTGGGATACAATTTATTTCATAGCCTTGTAATAACAACTATTTCTATTGGTTCATCTAAGGTCATATATATTGTTCAACCATTGTAATTCCAAAATTTGTTGACTATTTTTTCAGTAAAGGGTAAGTGCATAGAGTTGGGAGACAATTTTTGTGGACATTTTAAATAACTCGATCATATTATTAAATAATGTAATTATGTTATTTAATTAATGCGGTCATGTTATTTAAATTATGGCTCAGTAATTACCAATCCATAACATGATTGTATTATTAAATAACATGATCATGTTATTGAAAATAATAATAATGTGATCGTGTTATTAACACAATCACATTATTATTATTTTCAATAACACGATCACGTTATTAACGTGATTGCATTATTATTGTTTTCAATAACACGATTACATTAATAACATAATTGTGTTACTTGTGTAACCAAAAAAATTAAAAATTGAAACCTGAATGTAAAATTTCTCATTTTGCATTTGAGCTTCCTTTGCTAGTCTCGCATTTTGCAATCGCATTTTGGATGAGAGAGACAAAACCTTACCATAATTCATCTCAAAAAGCCACTAATTGACAATGCCACCACGTAGAAGAGGTAAATTCTAAAAAACTACACTTGTTAACTCTAAATTTTAGTAATTTTCATTGTTTAACCATAATTTTTAGTAATTTTTAATTGTAATTTGTTTTTTGGAACAACTCACCCTGCTAACCCTCCATAGAACCCTCTTGTTCCTCCTCCTAACCCTCTATAGAACCCTCTTGTTCCTCCTATCCCTCCACCTAACCCTCTTATAGTTCCACAAAATCCCTCAGACAGTCAGGGGAGTCTAGTTGACAACATTGTGAAAGATAAAATTGAAATTGAAGAATTAATTGGGAGAATGAGGGATCCCACTTCCACCAACACCCATCACACCCATGCAGTGAATTTCTTAGAGACATTATTAGGTCAAATTGACTCTATAACGAGTCAAATTGATAGATGGGCTTCATATTAGGATAGTTGTAGGGCTTATTATGCTAACAAATTATCTATACTTGAGATCAGAAATAAAAAAATATCAAAAGCCTCAATTTGCACCTTATTCATTGACCCAACCACCAATATACCATTTTTGGTAATCGCTAAACATTTTCCAATCCATCATTGCCAACATAATTTATCACAACAAATTTTTGGGATTGATGGTGGATGGTGTTTGATTATCCACCATGTAGTAACCATGAGGTCCCATTTTATTTTTTGAGAAAACTCTACTGTGATTTTATCCTCAATAAGATTCTGAACTATTTTGATTATAATGAGTTCATCCTCAATGATATTTAGAATAATTTTAGGGCTGAGGGAAAGGCTTGTGCACCTAATCAACCTACAAGGGTCCATATCTAAAAGCCACTTGAGCCCAAGATCCCCTTTGTAGTTCAGTAAGTCATGGAGATCGACACTCTACATGCTCTTAGTTCACTCACTGATACACTTAATTCAAAATATAAGTAGGCTCTCACAGATCGATGCTAGAGATACACCACCTAATGTGCATATCTGACCCCACCCTTTTAGTTCTTGTGGAGATATATGCATTGGACCTTCTAATGACGATGGCATTAGTTGTTTAGATGGCTTGGATAATATTCTTATGAGTGATGAGTTTTTAGTACACACATTTGGTGTGCAGACATTAGCCATTACATAGATGCAAGTATATTTTATATGTCATGTTAAATTTAAGTTATATTTTCAAATTTAATTTAATTAATAATTAATTTACATAGAAATTAAATAATATGTCATTTTTATGTCACAGGAGGTGACGGTGCCTTCATCATCATAGTTGAAATTTGCAGCATTTGATTTGACACATCTATTATTTACATTTTCGGATCCAACTGATGGCCCATCTACTACTACATCTATCTATATTAGGATGACACCTTTTAATTAGACAGAGGTAAAATTTTGAGTTAATCTTATGCTTTATGTACATTTAGTCTATGTATATTTGTCTTGTCAGTTTAAGTTAAATTTATATATCAAGTATCTTGATGCATAGGTTCTAACAAGATTCCATGATATAGATGGAAACACACACTTTCCTCTGTGAAATACCCATCTCTAATATTTTCTTGTCCTTCTTTGTCTTTTGTCTTCAACCTCTTTATCTCTTTTATCACTTTGCATTTACTAGGTATTTTGTATTCACTCTTACCTACTCAATGGCTCTTAAGACTCCTTGTATTAACTTAATCCTCCTCTTTTTAAATTCATTTTACTAATCAACTACCTCTACAATATTTATTTTTAACATCAACCTCCTCAGTTTATACTCTATTTTCATGTTGTCTCTCTTTATCCTTGCTCTATTCTTTACAATCTTCTTATTTGTTTTCATAGATTTACATGCTACTTTGATTTTATCCTTTCAAAATAATCATAAGACCATCTACATACTCAATTACATCTCATTTCATGCATCCAACCATTTCACACAACCCTCAAGCTTCAACTCTTCACTTAACTCTTCTTTCCTCTTTGACATCTTCCTTGTACTAGCCCTTTTTTTTAGGCAAACCTCCTTGTTCTGAGTAAACTACAAAGTTTCCAACCAAGCCAAACCCACATTAAAATACCCATTTACATCAAATAACTCATGTAGGTACTTTCATAATTTAACTCTCTTTGGAGAACACCTAACTCAACACCCCTCATGACTAATTAGGCCTCCTATGCCTAATTCAAGGCTACTGATTGTGAAACCATAACATATAGACTCAAGTCAAATTTAAACCTTAAAAATCCTCCTCATCCTATATAAATACACTTGTCCACAAATTTTAATGACTTTTGATTGGTTAAATCACTTGTTATCTCATTTTCCAGTTTCAAACTCTAACTTGTGTTGTCTCAGTCCTACACCTACCTGAGAGGATAATAAATGAGCTAGAATGACCTTTTAACCCTTATCAAAGCTTCCAAGTATTGAAATAGATCTTCCCTTACCCCACACATTTTCTCAAACTATTATTTTTCATTTCTCAATACTAAATCACTCCCAACATGTAGTTTTATAGAATTTATGTACCCCTCCAACATAACTATGTCAACAAATAGGACAGAATAAACCCTTAAGACCCTTTACCTTCATTTGAGAGAAATTCAAAGAATCACACACATGGAAAAATAATATCCCACAACATTCACAATACCTTAAATCCTTAACTCTATTTCCAAGATCTCTATATAGTATTTGTTTATGACTTTGCAAACTCAGAATTGTTGCTCATTGGGCTATATATAGTCTTCTCATGTATTTTGCATTTTCTCAATAGTATTGAGACTTTCAATGTGTTTAAATTCATTTCATAGAGATCCTTTATCCCTTACTCATCTTTCAATTATTTATAATGACACTTTAAACTAACTATGTTCTCCTCTTTCTGAGTGTGCCTGAAGATAGACTATTGAAACTTGGGTTTCAACACTTTGAACCTATAGACTATTGACTTGAATCTTCTCTAACTTGAGATATGAACACCACATGATTGATCATAAACCTCTAGACACTTATTTACATTTTACTCTATCCAAATAAGCTTTATAAGTAAGGATAAAGTTCTTGATAATAATGTCTCTTATTCCTTTTCTCTCCTAACTTTGCCTTCTCGACCTCCTACTCTTCCACTCACACTTCCTACATGTATTATAACCTTTATATTACTTCCAACATGCAAAAATAATTTTTATTCTTGGCCATTGCACATTGCATGACAGTTACACTTCGATGATTCTTGATTTAGATTGTCTTTTCATGACATGCACGTTGAAATACATTGCCATATATATCTTGGTTTACAATGAGAAAAACTTGCCATATATATATATATAGAAAAATAAGTGAGACCTTATATATATATATATATATATATATATATATATATATATATATATATGATAATTTATAGAAAAATAAGTGAGACCTTATTTACATGAATATTTGATGGCTCAAGTAGACACTCCTCCATCTTTGCGAGCCGAGACAAACATAGACATTGTTATTGCAATGTCATTTGTATAAGCACTGATAGAGGTATATATTAAATTGTAATTTTGAATTGTAAAAATAGACTTGTTTTAATAATTTTACTACATACTTGGGGCAAATATAACTTATGTGAATGCATTGTGTATACGAAGTTATCCTATGACATCTGATAGTCCCAGTCAGATGATTAGTAGGGAAACTTCTCATGTTTTATCCATATTTCATATGCTTATTCAAACAATTGAGCCTGTCATTGACTTATTTGAGCGTCAAAAATAGAATGAGCAGGACCGTGAGCTTGCAATAAGTGCATGTTTAAATGATTTTTTATTGTAGTTTAAAATTAATTTTTTAACAATTGGTTGAATGTATTTTATGTTAATTTTATAATAATACTTGTATTTGAACAGGGTCAGCTGCAAGTGAGCTATAAGCATAGGACCTGCAATCGGACCTTGGAGCAATCGAAGGCATTAGAGGGGTCTCCATTTACTAACAAGACATCCCAGGGAGAGTCTTTTTTGAGGAAGCCAAAGAGAGGGTTCCCAACTTCTTCACAAATAAAGACTCTTAAGAAGGCAGTTCATTTTAAAGATTTGGTTAATGTTTCAATTTTTGATCCTAGAATGCCACTGGTCCTTAATAAACCTTTAGCTCAAATAGAGATATCAATGCCACAATATTCATCAATACAATTAGCCACCTTATCAATTGAAAATACCCATTGTTCGACTTTATTTTTAAGTGAGGTTGATCCATAGAGAAAGTCCTCACCATGGTAGAGGATTGTTTACCCCTCATTACAATTCCTAATTCAAATAAGTGCTTCATTAGCACCTTCAACATTGACTCCTTTAGTAATAAATCCTTCTATGACACCTCCACCCTCTACCTCTGAAGACCTAAGTCCATTAGGGGGAGAAGGAAAAGTTTTGCTCTCGAATGGGTTAGAGGAAAGTAGGGAAAGAAGGATGAAAGACAGAATTTGGTTGTCACTGAATTACCCATAGTCTACACCAGATTTGATAGGTAGAGTGGTACAATACAGAGGGTGAGAAAGAGGAAGGCAATAAATATTGAGATAAGGGAATAAGTTGAATTTGAACAGAGAGAATTTATTTCCTTTAGCTAAGAAAGCTAAAAAAAATCTTGGTGATCCGAATGAATATACTGAATATTTATATAGTTTTATGGATTTTACTAGGAGGCAATGAAGGAGATGTATAAGAGTAAAGAGGAGGCACAATGGAGATTAATGCAGAGGTAAATTATATATGATCCTCTTAAAATTGTTGATAGTGTGTAGAGTGTAGTCACCATGTTGTATGACATTTTGAATAGCATTCAGGCTTCCAGGGGTGAAAGTCAATCAAAAGGAATAAGGTGCTCATGTTGTGGCACCAATTGATGGAATAGGAGAAAAGACTTACCTTTTTGATTCAATGTTCTAGGAGAAGTGATTTCAAACAACTCAACTTGATTTTCAACCAAGATGCAACATGGGCCTTAAATTATGTAATCACGAAAATGGATGTTGCTCTTGCATGGCATAATCAGATGAAGGCTCTATTATCACATCTTCTGAACTATGAGAACTGGTCCTTAGAAATTTTTGAATGACATGAGGGTCACTAATTTTATCACTTATATAGGGGATTTCGTCAACAGGATAAATTTTAAGACTCTCCTTAAATTAGTAGAAAATAGGTTTAAGGAGGAGGTTGAGGGAAAGGTATATATAACTAACAATGATATTTTGTAATTAATAAATTTTGCTAAGGACCGAGTGACAACCGTTGAAGCCCTTGAAATAGAGTTTAAGAGCTCATAGAAAGAGCACACGAGGTTGATCACTAAGGCTATAAAAATATTTAATCTTACCTTGCTTAATTTTGATTTTTTTAACAAAGAGTTTGAATCCGCTCATACATTATTTGAAGAACTCAAAGCTAAGGATGCGGCTTCAAGATCAGTGCATAGCACGCAACCAACTATAAGTGTTTTCATATCATCATAGGCTCCCCAATTTCTCGGATATGCAATCGTGCATACTCCAGGTGGGCCAGTCTTGATCCTTCAATGAGTTACAAAGGCCACTTCAACTTCAACAACTATCACTCCATCGACTCCTTCTAGTGGTGCTACATCAACACCTCTCTAGTTATACATATGTATTTGCATGTTTGCCTAAGTTGGAATATTAGTTTTTAATCTATTTTACATGTATATATTATATTTTAGTCGAATGATTCTATTTTGGATAATTCTTTTGTACATGTATGCTTTGCATGAAGGTTGACACTATTCTTTTTATGAATATGTATTTTTAAACTTTGCTTGAGAGATGAAGCCTTCCCATCCCAATCTTATTTATATTTGTATCCTCCTATTTCAAATAGAGGAAAATTTTGGCTATTGAAATTAATAATAAATTCTAGTGAAAGTTTTGTAATTGATCTCGATGTGTAAATCTTGATTCTTCTCCAAACTTATGGATTGTGTAAGAAGTTCTGTCATTTCAATTTCTTAATCTTCTAGTTGTGTATGAGATATATTTTTTAATACAATTATTCATATTGAGCTATTGTTGATTTACATATCTTTTGCATATTAGTTATAATCCCCCCTGTAGATGTGTTAACACAGTGTTACAAACATGGAAATATTTGATTATATATGCTTAAGTTTTTTGTATTCTTGTTCCCTTTGACTCCTCATTTTGTTTGATTTTTGGTGTGCTACAATACCCTGTGGTAAACATTGGTCCTTGATTCCTTGTCTAATTGTTAGTTCAAGTGATGGCTTAGAATATTTTCATCTTGTGTGGTCCACAGGGCTTTTTTTGCTCTCCCTTTCCCTCTTTTCGTGTATTTTTGAAGTCATGCCCACCTTAGATTAGAACCATCAGCCATTCACCCATCTCAAGTAGATTCAAATTCATCCATAGCTGATCTATCTGTGGTAAATAAGTTGTTTCGCTCACTACTATTCCACCAATAGGGTATTTAAAAAATCCAATACCCTTCAAATCATGCCTCGGAGTGAATTTCATTCATAGATCCTAAAATGTTAAATGCTACCTCGTAAGGTTTTCGGGGTGTGCACAAAACCCATATCAATAGTTACACCAACTCTTGATGTCAATCTCATGTTCCAAACTTACCACAAATTATCATATCACTTGCGAGGTGAAAATATAGCTCCTCCAAATCCTTTTACAACACACCGACCCTTTTGTTTTTGTAGTAGAGAACTAGACTATGCGATAACTCTATTGAGTGTTTTGATGCTCCAGACGATACCATAGAGCTTTAGAAATACCTCACAAATGTTTGAACCATTAAACTTGATCAAAATACCTAACAAACCTTCTTGTACAAAGCTTCACAAGTTTATTCAAACTAAAATAACAATTGCATACATCAACAGACTTGTACAGAATCTTAAAACAAATACGTAAACATAAACTTGCATAAAACTAAACTTAACTAACTTTTCTAATCTAACATATTTTTGGTTGATGTAGGATTACAAGTGAACCTGGATGCTCTTGCATCACTCTTGGACAAACATGTGGTTGTACAAGATCTACTTCAGAAAACTCGTATCCATATGGGTTTGTCTCTTTTAGCTTTATGGTTTCATTGTTTTGTTACCATTGGTCATGAGTCTTAACCCTTCCCATCTATATTTTCAAAAGTTTGTCCACATAATTTATTCATACTAAATCATCTTATAAATACAAGGTATTTCTAAGCCATTTGATAAATTAGAGATTGGTAGAGATGAGAAAAACTAAAGAGACGGAGGAGAATATTTGACACCTCACTATCCCAAGGGTCAAGCCTAGAGCCAAGCTTCTTCACTCAAGTTGTGCCTTATTAAATCAAATCTTACACACTTGATCTCTCAATAAATTCCATTGTGTAAAAAGAGGGTAATTATAATTCAATAGTTGCATTGATCACTTATGAGAAAAGAGAGGTTGAAATCCTTCTTTAAGCTATTCCATTCGCATACCAAAGAAGTGTGTGGAGATCTGATTTTAAATGTGCGCAATTAGTAGTTTACAACCTTTCTTCAATGATTACTCGACTCCATTACTTTTGTTTTGTTTTGGAGTGTATAAACTAGGTCAAAGTGAAGATTCAATGACAACATATTCAGTCTTACAAAATTGTAAAGAGAAGGTATATTCACAATTAGGAAGACACGACACATAAGGACCAGAAAACCCAATTTTTGAAACCATATAAAGAAATACCTAATGACACAAGGGTGAAACCAAAGCAATTGGGCTTGCACAAGACCCATTTAGGTACAGGGTTGTCTCAAAGAAGTGTGGAGGTCCAAAACTTAGGAGTTGGGCAAATACAATCAACACATTCAGAGTACATACTCAAAGTTATAAAATAGTCAAGGTATATTGTTTCTTAACCTCTTTGTCAATTCATTGCTTTGTTTTAACTTACATTTGCGACACTTGGGCTTGAGTTGTACATGTTTAAATATATTTAATTATAGCTTGTTTATACCTATTTTATGTAAGAATCAAAACTAGGGTGAACAAAACACAAAAAAATAAAGAAAATAGAGATTATGACCCAATGCATTCTTTTAGAAGCGTTAATGCACTTTTATAGAAAGCCCTTATGTTTCCTGAAATATAATTTGACAATCTTGTTCCCTTGCTCTAAGGCTCCAAAAAGCTCACTTGTTTTTCCAAAAATTCATTCAAATCTCTCAAAAACTGATCTTCTTCTCCACAACTCTAATAGATCATCACCGACTTGAAAAAAATGTGGGATGTATTGGAGGGCCTTAGGCAGGGAATAAATTCGACAATTAATGCTAAATGCTTGTCAAAAAACACTCTATCAATGTAGAGCCTAGTTTTGTATGACTTTTTACACTATAACGAATGCATGCGATAAGAAATAAATGCTTAAAATGGCTTGAATTGAGCCTTATATTCTTAAATTAACTGATCTTGCACTTCCACAATTCATCTAAAAAATAGAATTTATGTCTTGCGCAGTCATTCTTTATTTTATATGCACTAATTCACTTTGTGTATTTATTGACTTCTCTAATTCAAATTAGGACCCTATTGATGTACAAGCCAACATTCAATAGGTAGGAAAAGTTGACAAATCAAATAACACAAGGCAAAAGAGTCCCAAATTAAGGGTCACAAGGGCCCCACCCTAGAACCATGCACTAGTTTTGATCAAAAGGCCCAAAACCCAAGGAAACATGGAGGGGAGGAAAGAGAGAGGAGAGAGAAGAAATGAAAGAAAAAGAACAAGGAGACAATGAGAAACATGGGAAAACAAGCCTAATATGAACTCATATTTGGCAAACAGATGACCACCTTAGTATAATGCAATTATACAACTAATAACTTCTTTGTACCAAAATTAATTTCCAAATAGTTTTTTTTTTTGTGATGATGGATGCATCTAACCCGCTTCTTGTTGCTCAGCTGATTGCTTGAACTTGTTGACTTTCCATCTCCTTGTGTGAATCGGACTTTGACTCTTTCTTTGAGTTGAATGGCTTCCTCGCATTTACAAAAATGTATCTAATCCTTCAACCTTCTCACTTTTTTCCCTTTATCTGGTTTCTTCTTGCATCAATATATTGATAGCATTATCCCATGTCAAGTTGCTTTCATTGTTGATATAAATCATTACATTGTCAAAGAAACTTCGCAGGCTGTCCACGAGGATGGCAATATTGCACTCAAGAGATTTGAAGTTTTCAATCCATAAAGATTAGATTGTAGGCCTTTAGAAATATTGTGTACAAGTTTTTAGCTTGACATCTTAGATCAACATCCGTCATCCATCATTAATTTCTGATTATAAATCACGGATATTGATCCAAAACATCGAACTAAAAACTTGTACACATTATTTTCAAAAGCCTGCAATCTAATATTGCACTACTCATTTTTTGACCCAGCTTCTGTAAGCTGATCTATAACATCTTTTATTTGCTTGGCATGTGTCAACAAGCTCTCAACTCGCATTTTTAATCAAGGAAGCTTTCGATGAAGAGCAAGCTTTTAAGTCATGGTTTTTGTCTTATATAGTCTCTTTAACTTGTCAAATGTCTTTTTGGCTGATGTAGCCTCTTTTCACTCGAGTCGATTTCTCCACATTCAATACAATAGATGCTGGAGCCTTTTCATATCTAGTAATCCACTTTTGCATGGCATCAGCTGGTTGGCTAGGTCTGGCTTCAGTGTCATCTACCATACTCCACAACCCTGTCTTTCATCTACGGTAAAAAAACTACCTCCAAATCATTGAATCGGGCGTATCTGAATTGGGCAGACATCCAACCATACTTGATCCTCCGTGTAGTGGAAGCACTCTTAACCTATAAGCTCTGACCATATTAAGTTCGGCAAAAACAGAGAGAGTTTATGACCAACAGAGAGCCTAGCATGCTGCTTCATTTTTCATATGTAAACTTACACAAAAGCTCCGATTCGAAATCTTACATTTACCTAATTGGAAACATTCCCTTGTTTGAACTCAAGCAAAACTACAAGAGCTAGTTAACTCTAAAAGAGATATTGGCTGTCTATTCCAACAAGTCATTCTGAATTGAACCTAAAGTTTCTCAGAATGTGAAGCATCAAACTACTACCAAATTTATTGACCTAAATTGATTCTGGTACTGGGGTACCACTTTGGATTTTTTTTTTTGAGCTGGAATGTCATGTAGATACTTGTGCTCTGGCGTACAAGTGCTTTGGAGTTTTTGAGCTGAAATGCCCTTATGTAGTAGATACTTATTGTGCTGCATAACCTACTTTAGGTAAGGATTATATTCTATAGTCAAATTTCAATTTTGTATTTGTACATTACTAATGGAAATATGGCTTTCAGGTTCAACAGAAGGAGGATTATATTCTATACTCAAATTTCAATTTTGTATCTGTACATTACTAATGGAAATATGGCTTTCAGTTTCAACAGAAGACAGTGCAATCTCACGTTGAAATCCACTTGTGAAATTTCTGTATGAAATGAAAAGCTTATGAATCTTTATGAATTAAACTTCAGGATTTTTATCACTTAGAATGACGTTGGAACATTGTTTTAAACCAAATGCTGTGGAAGCATTTTTTATGTGAAAAAACTGCAATCCAAATGAAAAAGCAAATAAGAGTGAAAACTAAAGTCGTTTATGAGGTCCAAAATGTCAGTGCCTTGTTTATGGTCTGTAAGTCTGCAAGATAAATTACAATTTATAAGACCACCACGGTATCTTATCAGACCACCACTACCTTTTATTTATAGTCTGCAAGATAGCTTACAATTTAATAAGACTATCACTACTCTTAATACCAGGTAGACCCTTAAGAGACGGGTCTTAGGCTGGGGGTTACGGCTTCTATACTTTTGGGTGTTGCGGTCTCGTGCATCATGAAAATTAAAAAATCTGTTTATAAAATATCTACACCTTAAAATAAGGAGCAGATACAGTTTAGGAAGAAGTTTTGGAGGGGTGGGAAGCAGGGCTGAAGATTGGCATGGCTGCTCCTATTTTTTGGATTGCCAACTGTATATTAGTATCCAGTCGATTTTTTTTTTTTGTTTTCTTTTAATTTTTTTTAATAAAATACTCTTAATTTTTCTTAGCAGCATATATTGCATAAATTTGAAAAATACCTGGAACTGGGACTGCTCATCAGGAAAAACTCTCCTATAATTTTTCAGCAGCACCCCCTTAAAACAATTAGCTATCGGGCAGCATGGGACCATGCTCTAACTGTGCTTAAATTAAGAAGAGCCACAAAACCATCCCAATAGCCCCCGGCTCTGAAATAAATCTTAAGAAATTACACAGAGCTTTAAAACGCAAAACAGAAAAATGTTACTGTACAAGGTTTTCACCTCCTCTAAGTATTTGGACGCGGCCCGCCCCGCCCTGCCCTGAACATGGAATGGGCTTTGGGCAACTCAAATGCACCTGAGAAAGGTTGTCCTAAGAAAAACACAATAGAGTCCTTCAAGAGATAGTGCAAGCATTAGGATTCTCTTCTCTGACAACATTGTATTCATAGGGTCCGTGATCGTAGCTGTTAGGAACATATTGATGCGGTCTGTAGTCGTAGCTGCTGGGCATATACACAATTCTCTGAACTTCTGGTTTGTTCTCCTTTTTGGCATCGCTCTGAGGCTTCTTCTCGCCCTCTTTTTTCTCCTCCTTCGCAGGACCCACGCTCAGCAACTCTGTGAAGCCGCATTTCCTGAGTTTCGAGGTCAAATACACGGGATCTACTTCTCCTATTACAGTTATCTTTTTGTCCTTCATGTCCACGGCTACAGAATCCACCCCTGCAACCAAAATGTGCATCCATATATTTCAAACTTATGCGGCAGAATAAACACAAGGCTAGGGTTTGAAAGCGATTAGGAAGAGGAATCATACCTTTGATCCCTGCAACCACCTTGAGGGCCTTTCTCTTGATGTTGTCGTCTTCCATGGCCAACTTTACCACTATTTTCTGCAGATTCGAAAAATAAGCCGGTTGTCAATGACTTGCAATTCGAATGTGCAGATGAGTTGGGCAAAAAAATGGATACACTATTACCTTCATTTTAACAGGCGATGGAGAATGACAGTTGTTTAAGCTTACGGAATTCTGTGACAGGACTGAAGTAAATTTACTATGGAGTGAGTTGAAGAAATGGAGCGCGAGTATTCGAAGGTCGTAAGTGGCTTATAAAGAGGTGAAAGAGAGTGAAGCTCGTGTAAAGAGAGAGTTAACTTTTGGGTGTTGTGGGGTCTTCCAATAATTCACTCCGAAACGCGGAAGGTGCAAAGCTAGAGTCTCTTTCCGCCCGCGGACTTGAGCTCTTATCCTTCAGGCTGCGGCACGTGAAGCTTCCCCGATGGTGCAATTTGATTTGGTGGCCGGCGGCGTGTCGTCTTTAGTTTCTCGCGAACGACATGCCCGATCCCACAACATGACGTCGTTAAACACGCGGGGCGGCGGCAACGGGACAAACCAGTCTTTATGTGGTGATGGTCTCCAACTCTCTACACAAAATTATGAAAATACGTCTATCAGATTTCATATAGCAAATACGCAATCACGACCGGCTCGGGTTAAATATTACTGTAGAACCTGCTCTTTGCTTAAGAAATTATGACAGCCATCCATTCATCATTGACAGCTACGGCATGCCTCCGCTTGGGTTAGGGTTTCGCAGCTGCGGCCATTACCGGGGACTACTGTTAGTAGTTTGTGTCCATTATAGACCCAACCAAGTGCATATTTTACCGTGTCTACCGTTATCTGTGTGGGTATTCGTGGACTTCAACGTTGTGTTCTCCGGGGCTGCCAAAAGATGTCACGGTAGCATAGTTTCCCCTTTTAATAGGGAATTCAAACTTGGGTTTGAGGTCAATGGACAACAAAGGGACCACTTGAGGCAAGAGGTTATTCATTGTTATCTTAATCTTTGAAGAAGATTGAGTGTAGGTGTTTAGGAATTTTAATTTTTTGGTAGATCGGGACTATTCATGAAGTCATGGAACACTAATTTCAACTTTATGCAAGAAGATTTGAAAGTAGCTTGAATATGGGTAAGGATTTTTAACTTTCCTGTGTATTTTTGGGTAGAATCCTTTTCAATTCAAATTGGTAACTCTCTCGGTAAAATGATATGCATTTCCACTAAAACTTGCAACAAGAAACATGGTATTAATGTTAAAATTTGTTATCAAATGAATGTGAGTAAACCTCATCCTAAAAAAGTTTGGTTAAAATTCCTTGAAGGAAATATATTTGAGCAAGGCATGGACTATGAAAATTTGCCCTAACACTACTTGGCGTGCCATGCCCATGGTCATCTAGGTTGAGATTTTCCACTATAAATAATGGTTGAAAAAGAAGTTGAAAAGAAAGAATTTCAAGTACTTAGCAAGAAGAGGAAGAAAGGCCCCAACGTTGGCTCGAATGAGGAGAAAGTTCATGTTGGGTTACGTCTAAACCCTTTTACAATTTTAGGTACCAAATTCGATGACAAAAACTTGGAGGTAAGGGATTCATCAAAAACCTCTTAAGGGGCATTAAAAAAAACAATGAAGATCCTAGGGTAATTGTCGTTTCCAATCCAATGAAGAAGCATATTGAATCTAGTTCAAGAAAGTTGCGAGGAATGTAATGGGCACCCCTGTTGCGCCCAAAACTAACCCAACAGGAACTCCTTATGATTCCAGAACGGTTTGCTTGTATTGTTTTTTGTTTTTGTTTTTTGTTTTACAAGACTAATGCATATAACATAAATATAGAATTGCAAATATAGATACACACCGCTGAAATAACCACACACTGTATTTATATTAATTGCAAAATGAGTAAACGAGTACAATGCCGATCACGCGGTAACTCACTAAACACTCCAGTGATCGTATGAACATTATTTCAAGTGAATATCCCAGCGAGTGCCGAAGGTGCGTCCATTTTGCTCTCCGACCAGTGGAACTACGAACTCTGCAGGCTGGTTTTCTATGGATTCTACAGACTGGATCTACGGACTCTGCAGGGAGGTTCTACGGACTCTGCAGCTGATTCTACGGACTCTACAATGAGTTCTACGGACTCTGCAGTGGCTTCTACGGACTCTGCTAGCACTTCTACGGACTATATAGCCAAATCTATGGACTCTGCAGCTACTTCTACGAACTCTGCAAGTGGCTTCTACGGACTCTGCAAGCCACTTCTACAGACTTTGCAGCGAAATCTACGGACTCTGCAGGTGGTTCTACGGACTCTACAGCTACTTCTACAGACTCTGCAGGGGGCTTCTACGGACTCTGCAGGCCACTTCTACGGACTTTGCAGGTGGTTCTACGGACTTTGCAGCTGCTTCTACGGACTCTGCAGGCGGCTTCTACGGACTCTGCAGGGTGTACGCTGATTTCTACGGACTCTGCAGGCGGCTTCTACGGACTCTGCAGGGTGTACGCTGATTTCTACGGACTCTGCAGGCGGCTTCTACGGACTCTGCAGGCTGGTCCAGCGCTTCTACGAACTCTGCAGGCTGCAGGGCCAATTTCTATGGACTCTGCAGGCTTGTATCTATGAACTCTCCAAGCTGCTACAAGATGTTACAGTGATGGAGCTGCTACAGTGACGAGTTGCTACAGTGGCATGACTGCTATAGTGACACGACTGCTATAGTGGCACGGATGCTACAGTGGCGCGACTACTACAGTCGCTGAGAGCACAAACTCCAAAGATCAATCCCAAGGATTGATGTCTAGAGTGCTACAGATAAGAAGGACGTTCTCAAATGCCCAAGTAACTTGCAAGCTGCAAGTGCAACGATTCTTTTATTCTTATCCAACATGCCTAAAGAGGCCACAAACACTTCCCTTTATCCTTTCTCCAAGGGGCGACTCAACTCACTTGAGCAATGTGGGATAAAGGATGTGCAACAGTTTATACATTAGAATATTGCTTATGTCTCCCTTGGGTATCATCCTCATAAAGTAAGTATTTAAAGTAACACTCAATATCTTACAATTGGGTTAAATGTTACTTTTTACAACACTTCAGACATTAAAATATACTAGCAACCGGACTCCGAATGGCGCAAGTGATAGCTTGCCGGAAAACTCTCGGTGAGGAGTATCAAATCCAATCATCAAAACTGGCCTCCACTGCGTCTAGCTAACTTACTAAAAATAGTAAGTACACTTGAAACTCAGTAAGTCAATTGCTAAAGTGGGGACATTACAGGGAAATAAACATGTAGATCTTCAACAGAATGAGGCAATTGTCTGTCAAGGGGTATATGATGTTGCTTTGGTCCATGACAATCCATCTAAAATTGAACTAGCGTTGTAGAGGAGGTTATTATCAGAGAAACATGCAAGGTTGGTTGTTGATCAAAATCCTCGATTTACTGAGAATATTTAGAAACCATAGTATTCAACTTTGAATTCAGTGGTTGATCCCCAGGGGCAACTCAAGTGAAAGGCAAAGGAGGAAGGTTGGATTAAGTAAATTACGCATTCCTCCAAAAAAAAAGGTTTGATGTTTGTATGTTGTTTGGTCTTAGATTGGTATTTTGTTCTCAGGTTTGTTGATCCAAGGCTAATTTATACAATACTCTTTGCTCGGAGCATGTTTTCATACTACTTGCGTTTTTTATCCAGTATATATTATGTTTTTATCTATAGAAATATATTTCACTATTTCAATAAAAAAACATTGACCTTTAAAAGCTAAGATAGTTTTATAATTACCCAAATCATATACAAAACCATTTTCCATTTTTTTTCTGTTTTGTTACACTTGGTCCATTTGTATATATTCAACTATTTTTTGACATTACCTAACTGTTTTGTCACACTAAACTAGATGTCTTTAGAAGAATTCACTTTTCTCAACTTTAAGCCTTATTTATCTATTAGGTTGTTTTCCCTCATTTCAAATATCCATTTTTTCAGGGAGATATTTGGTGGTTACAAGGGAACCATCAATTCTACACTAGAGAGATTTCAGTCCTCTAATTTTTTGTTGGTCCTTCCAACCTTTCTTGATTTCTCACATCATAAATTTATCACTTTCTTTCATGATTAGCCTTTGCATGTTTTATTTTAGAGATCCCTATATATACAAATCATTCCTAATTATTTTACTAAATGTCAAATATCATTCAAATGTTCAAAGAATAGTGAATCCTTCTCCATAAATCAAAACCTCTTTTAACTTATCAAATGTTTCTTTTGCTATTGTAGGCCCTTTCACTTGAGTCGAATTCTCAAGATCCAGTACAATAGCTGTTTGAGCCTTTTACCATCTAGTAATCCACTTTTATATAAGCATCAGATGGTTGGGTCGGTCTACCATACTCCACAACCCTGAGTCCTTAGCTACAACGTGAGCTTGTAGCTCCATACGGTAGAAAAAATTGCCTCCAAATTATTGTATCAGGCATCTGTGAATTGGGTAGATGTCCACCCATTCTTGATCCTCCGTGTGGTGGAAGCACTCTAAACCTTCAAGCTCTGACGATGTCAAGTTCGGCAAAAACATAGAAAGCTTATGACCAACAGAGCCCAACTTGCTGCTTCATTTTTCATATATGAACTTGCACATGAAGATGTGATTGGAAATCTTATCTTTAACTAATTAGAAACATCCACTTATTTGAACTTAAGTAAACCTACAACAGGCAGTTAATAACTTAAAAGAGATATTGGCTGTCTTTTCCAACATGTCGTCCTGAATTGAACCTAAAGCTTGTCAATATGTTAAATATCACACTACTTGATTCTGGTAAAATGGTGCCACTTTGGAGTTTTTCTTGAGCTGAAATGTCAATGTAGATACTTGTGCTTTGGAGTTTTTGAGCTGAAATATCCTTATGTAGATACTTACCCTGCGGCATAAGTGCTGTAGGTAAGGATTATATTCTATAGTCAAATTTCAATTTCGTATTTGTGCATTAATAATGGAAATATGGCTTTCAGTTTCAACAGAACACACTGCACTCTCACGTCGTAATTCATTTGTGAAATTTATTTAACAAATAAAACGCCTGTGAATCTTTATGGATTGAACTTCAGGGGGTTTATCACTTTGAATGAAGTTGAAACATTGTTTTAAACTAAATGCCGTGGAAGCATATTTGATGTAAATAAACCTGCTGTTTAAATAAAGGCAAAAGTGAAAAAAGGAGAGTCGTTTTTTTGGTTCACAATGTTAGCTGCTGCTTCTTTTTTTTTTTTTTTGGGGGGTCTGTAAGGCAGCTTACAATTTATGAGACCATCACGTTACTTTATAACACCACTACTACCCCTATTTATAGTCTTTAAAGTAGTTTAGCACTTATAAGACCACAACTACTCCTAATATACTTCACTGTCCTTAAAATAAGGGGAATCTTACAATTTATGAGACCGCCATACTACTTTATGATACCACCACTGCCCCTCTGTTTAGGGTCTATTCGGTAACTTAAAACTTATAAGACCACAACTACTCTCAATATAAGAAAAAAGGCACCTAACTGTATCTCAAATAAAGAGAACCACAAAACCATCCAAGGGGCCCCTGCTCTCAAATAAATCTTTAAAAACTACACAGAACTTTAACAACGCAAAACAGAAAATTGTTACTGTACAAAGTTTTCACCTCCTCTAAGCAGGGCACCCGGCACGCCCTACCCTGAAAATGGAATGGGCATTGGGCCAACCCAAATACCCCCTGAGAAATGTTGTCCGAAAAAAACACAATACTCCTTCAAGAGATAGTGCAAGCATTAGGATTCTCCTCGCTGACAACATTGTATTCATAAGATCTGTGGTCGTAGCTGTTAGGAACATATTGATGGGGTCTGTGGTCGTAGCTGTTAGGAACATATTGATGGGGTCTGTAGTCGTAGCTGCTGGGCACATACATAATCCTCTGAACTTCTGATTTGTTCTCCTTTTTGGCATCGGTCTGAGTCTTCTTCTCGCCCTCTTTGTTCTCCTCCTTTTTCGGGGGCTCTTTTTTCTCCTCTTTCGCAGGACCCACGCTCAGCAACTCTGTGAAGCCGCATTTCCTGAGCTTTGAGGTCAAATACACGGGGTCCACTTCCCCTATTACAGTTATCTTTTTTGCCTTCATGTCCACGGCTACAGAATCCACCCCTGCAACCAAAATGCGCATCCATATATTTCAACTTATGTGGCAGAATAAACACAAGGCTAGGGTTTGAAAGCAATCAGGAAGAGGAATCATACCTTTGACCCCTGCAACCACCTTGAGGGCCTTTCTCTTGATGTTGTCGTCTTCCATGGCCAACTTTACCACTATTTTCTGCAGATTCGAACAAAAAGCCGGCTGTCAATGACTTGCAATTAGAATGTGCAGATGGATTGGGCAAAAACTGGAGAGATTATTACCTTCATTTTAACAGGCGATGGAGAATGACAGTCGTTTAAACTTCCGAAACCCTGTCACAGGATTGAAGCAAATTTACTACGGAAGTGCGTTGAAGAAATGGAGCGCAAGGGTTTGATGGTCGGTAGTGGCTTATAAAGCGGTAAGAAGAGAGGAAAGTAGGGAGAGCTCGCGGTAACAGAGTTTCAACTTTTGGGTGTTGTGGGGTCCTCCAATAATTCACTCCAAAACGCGGAAGGTGCCTGCTAAAATATCTTTCCGCACGCGGGCTAAAGCTCTAATCCTATACGCTGTTGCTCGTGAAAGATTCCCCGATGGGGCAATTTGATTTGGCGGCTAGTGGGGTGTCCTCTTTAGTTTCTCGCGAATGACACATTTAATAAGAGGGATATGTTGCTTCAACATCTTTATTTACATTTACGAGTTGGTTTGTGTTGATCAAGCGAATAGTTAACTTTCTTTGTATAGTGATTTGAGTGAATGCAAGTTTAAACTGTCGAAGTGGTGAAAAGCGAATTATTGTCAAGCAGTTTGTGTCAGTCCCAAGTTTATGTGCACTATGGGCACGTGTTCGTGCAAGCGTTGTGTGGGTGTTTGTGAGCAATTTTGTTGGTCTCAGATTTCGTGAAGCAGGGGTTGGGTTGTCCTAGGCAAAGAATAATCAGACTTTGGGAGGGAATTGTTCATTGTAATCATTCGAGTGGTTCCGAGCATTATCCGCTGAGCCCGACTCGGTGGTTGTTGTGTATGTTGGCTAGTTGGCCCGTTTATTGTACTTTGGATTGGATTTCCCGGATGAGTTAATAAAATCCACGTTACTCCCAGTTTTCTTGCATTGTGTGAATGCTCATGTGTGTTTGAGTCAATTTCCCAATCTTTGCAAGTGTGTGTTTTACTTTCTGCAGCTAATCCTTTATTATGCAAGTTGTTGTCCACTGTGTTTGTGGGTGTACTTGTGCAAGTAAACACTGAGGGCATAGTCTATAGTTCTTGTAGAGTCCCGTCGCAATGAGGGATTCAAGTTAGGACAAGCAGTGTCGCACGGGCGGTCAACTCCATCGAGCTGGGCCCATGACAGTTGGTATCAAAGCACACGGTTTGTGTTTTATAGGATTATGTTTACCTAAGTTAAACAATCTTGTGCCTTCCCATGTCGAGTCAGTCCAGTATTGTGTTTGGTTGTGTCTGAGTCAGTATGGTAGGAGATATGTCCAGGATGTTGCTCAAGAAGGCGGCCAACAGGGGTCGAGAGCAGGGTCAGGTCAAAGGTGAAGGTGGTCGCAGTTGCCACGGTAGTAAGTCGAAAGTTGTTGCAATGGGTGAAGGCCTTGTTGATCGAGTTGATGCCCAGTTCCAATTGATGGGGGATCGTGTGGGTACGAGATTCAATGAGCTTGAGAACGTGACTACCATGGGGTAGACAATTGTGGAACTTACTGGAAGGTTGGAGAAGAGCTTGATGTTCCAGACAAAGTTATAGGATGAAGTGGCTTTGTATCGATCAACAATATTGGGTTTGGTGAAAGCATCAAGGTCTAGTTCTTCTACAGTCTTGAAGCTCCCCAAGTTGAAGGACCCAGAGTGTTATGATGGTGAGCAAGATGACCATCTTCTGGGAAATTTCTTCTGGGACATGGAGGAGTATTTGGTAGGGTTAGGGGGTCTGTCAGGCGCATAGGAGGTGCACGCTGCAACAAGGTACCTCACAGGTATGGCAAAGGTTTGGTATAGAACATTGGCTAATGACATTGCATCAAGGATTTCTACGAGGAGGTTGGACTCTTGGGAGGATTTGAAGGAAGCCCTTAGGGATCAATTTTGACTTGGGAATGTAGCATGGTTGGCTAGGACCAAGTTGAGTCAGTGGAAGCAAGTGGGGGAGATGAGAGAGTACATCGATTCTTTCCAAAGCCTTTTGTTGGAGGCCACCGACATGTCCAAGGCAGATAAGTTGTTTCAATTTACTCATGGTCTTCAGTCATGGGCTCAAGGGGAGCTTCGTCACCATGAAGTGCCTGATGTTAGCAAAGCAATTGCTGTAGCATACTGTCTCTTGGATTTTAGAGATGGGTTTTCATCCAGAAACACCTTGGGCCCTTGCGCATCCATGGTTGGAGGTGTTGATAAGGGGTTGAGTAAGTCTTCAGGGAAGCCAGTGGGTGACCAGGGAAGGAAGTCTACTTCAGAGTCGTCAAGGGGATCTCAAAAGTCTTGGAGCACTTCCATGGGTGGCAAGAAGTCACTAGTTGGAGAGTCAAGCGAGAAACAGTTCCATTTGAAGTGTTTGACGTGTGGTGGGAATCACTACAACCGAGATTATCCGAAATGGCAGGGGTTGTTTACAGTTCAGATGGAGGAGTCAGATGCACTGTGTGAGTAGACTATGTGTGTGCTCAAGGGAGCTCAGTGCTAGGTAAGGCTTGGGTTCAGAGGTGGTTGCTGTAACTTGCTTGGGTTGATTATTGTAGGGGGGTGATCTGTGTTTGAAAACCTTTTACTTCTCGTGGACTTGGGTGGTCTTGCAATTGGAAGCCAGCCAGTTAGCCTTGGAAACTTGGCCTCTAGACCCTCAGAGGTTCAAGTAGACTTAGAGTAGTTACAAGCCATCCGTTTTGTGCTAAGATAGGGTTTACCCAAGAAGGGTAAGGTGACAGTTTTTCCCCATCTTGGAGTTCTTTTGCATTGGATCCATTGCATACGTGTGTGGTGAAGATTGTGCAGAGGAGTGGGATTGAGAAGATGAAAGGGGTGTTGGGTTGAGTATGCAGAAGAGTGCAAGAATTAGCAAGGAGTCAGTGTATCTTGTATTGCTTGTTGGCAGTTGGGATGTTGATGGCAGGGGGCAACAGGTTCCTTTTTCCCATTTATGTGAGGTGGGTTCTTCACAGCGATGGAGTATGCTCAAGGAAACATCATCTTGTTGTGTCACAGAGAAGATAATTGATTAAGTGCATCGAGTTGGTTATAGAGGAGAGTTCTTGGGCAAGGGTTATGTTCCTATTGTTGGCCCTGGGGTGTTTGGTTTGAAGAGTTGTCTTTCCCTGTTATGCTCTTGTTTTGGAGTTTCAGTACTATTTTGGGGGAAAGTTCGATGGGGTCACTTAGGCTTTGCTAGGTTTGTAGAGTCTTGAAGAGGTGGGTCATTAGGAACCATTTTCCTCCACCCCAAGTTTGGGGGTTGGCAAGATCAAGGTGATTTTGCGAAGCTGCATTGGTTTGGTGTGGCTTGTGTAGGCAAGCTTGTCTACGAGCTGAAGTTGCTAGAGATTTAGTTTGTTCTCAGTTTGTGACCAGTGGGATACCTTAGTCACTGATGAAGCTGAACCAGTAATAATTTCCACCTAAGCACCCTTCTGTGTATGTGATGAGTTAAACTAGAGCGGCAGTTGGAACAGTTTATTGAGGTGAAGATAGTGGGTTACTTGGAAATCTAAAGCGGAGGGAGTTTCTAGTGGTGTTGGAATGGTAATTTTTTAGCAAGCTGGGAGCAGGTTGAAGCCCTCATAGTTAAGGTCATGGAGTTTGGCCTTGGTCTCTTAACTCTGGATGGAGCCTGAAAATGGGATGTGTTTATCTCTTAGCTTTGGGTTTGAAAAGGAGACATGTTGATCTCTTGACTTTGAAATGAGCTTGAAAAGGGGACGTGTTTATCTCTTAGCTTTGGGTCTGAAAAGGGGATGTGTCGGTCTCTTGACTCTGAAGGGAGATTGAAAAGGGGATGTGTTGGTCTCTTGACTCTAGATTTTGGATAGAGCCTGGAAAGGGGACATGTTGGCCTCTTGGCTTGGATTGGGTCTGAAGAAGGGGCGTGTTAATCTTTTGGCTCTGGGTTGAGTCTGAATAAAAGATTGCCTTATGGGATCTAGCCAGTGGAGTCGTGCTGACGTCAAAGATGTCACCAATTTTTAAGTGGGGGAGTCTATGAGGGATGTGCTACTTTAACATCCCTATCTACATTCATGTGTTGGTATGTGTTGATCAAGCGAATGGTTAGCTTTCTTTGCACAATGATTTGAGTGAATGCAAGTCTGAACTGTCGAAGTGGTGAAAAGTGAATCATTGTGAAGTAGTCTGTGTCAGTCCCAAGTTTATGTGGACCGTGGGCACGTGTTCATGCAAGCATCGTGTAGGTGTTTGTGAGCAATTCTGTTGGTCTCATATTTCATGAAGTAGGCACTGGGTTGTCCTAGGCAGAGAATAATCAGACCTTGGGAGGAAATTGTTCATTGTAATCATTCGAGTGGTTCTGAGCATTATCGATTGAGCCTGACTTGATGGTTATTGTGTATGTTGGCTAGTTGGCCCGTTTATTGTACTTTGGACTGGATTTTCCTGATGAGTTAATAAAATACACATTGATCCCAGTTTTCTTACATTGTGTGAATGCTCATGTGTATTTGAGTCAATTTCTCGATCTTTGTAAGTGTGTGTTTTTCTTTCTGTTGCTAATCCTTTATTATGCAAGTTGTTGTCCACTGTGTTTGTGGGTGTACCTATGCAGGTAAACACTAAAGGCATAATCCATAGTTCTTGTAGAGTCCCATCACAACAAAGGATTTGGGTTAGGACAATCGGTGCTGCATGGGTGGTCAGCTCCGTTGAGCTGGCCCTGTGACAGCCAACATGATGTTTCATAAAGCATGCATGACGGTGGCAACGAGACAAACTGGTTTTGTTATGTGGTGGTGATCTTTCTACGTATAAATTATCAAATTTATAGTGGAGAATCTAAAAGATCATAGTTAATTTGTAAGGGCGATAGGTTGTATGACATCTACCAAGGTACAATTTTTTTTGATTGAGTTCATATTTAAATGTATGTTTACTTATGAATGATAATGTATCAATTATTAGGTCCATTGTTAATAAATGACAATAATAGATGTAGTCAAAAGTTCACATGGTTATCTTCAACCACATCGCAACTAGAGATTCAAGTATATAATTAATCAAAGTTTTTCTGTCAAATTTTTTTTTTGACAAAATTTGAAATAAATTTTGAAGACATTTTCAACGTATGCACATCTAGTTTGTATGGATAATTCTTTGTGTAATTTTGTGCCACCAAAAATATTTATTAAAAGCATATCCATTATTTCTAAATCTTCTTGAGTTCAAATATTGAATCACTAAATAGTTCCCTTCAACAGGTTGTGGGTTACATGTTAATTCCTAAAATCAATATTTGAATGATTAAAGTTATCTGAAACATCATTATTAACAAGATCTATGTTTTCATAATGAATTCCATTATTTTTGACATGAACATCAGTATTTAGAGAAAGGAAAATAGGGATCTAATTATAAGATTTTGTATTTTTATTTTGTCAAACATTCAAAAGGGCTTAATTTATGCGTCATTTGAATTAAGCAATGGATGCAACTTATGAATGTTAAATTTAGAAAAAATGGTTTTATTTTAGGGTGTCAAGTCCAAAAATGTATATATTTATACTAGACTAAGAGCTTGTCCAATTACTAGGGGTTTCGATTCTCCTCCTTTGATTGAACATAAATGTCATGAAAAAGACCCTACTTAAGTCTCTTTATCTCTGGCACTAATATTGGTAGATAGAAGACCATCCATATACTTTTTCGTAGATGACACTTGTTAATACAATATTTATAATTATGATTGTTTA
The DNA here is from genome assembly GCA_037957365.1 of Torreya grandis. Taxonomy (NCBI): domain Eukaryota; kingdom Viridiplantae; phylum Streptophyta; class Pinopsida; order Cupressales; family Taxaceae; genus Torreya; species Torreya grandis. The sequence continues at coordinate 4,020,298 of JARHVA010000380.1, read as the reverse complement.
TCCTATTTGTTACTACTTAATGTCTGCCTTTGAGTTTGTTTGAATAAACGAATCTTATATTTTCCATTGTAGATACTAAAACTAAACATTTATAGCATCTAGGAAAGTTTATGTATATGTAGGGAGGTCTAGAACTGAAGAGTAGATCCTTGATTGATATTTATTAAATGTACAACACTGATATGATATAAATATTTAGTTTTAGTATCTACATTTATCCCCATTTAATCTAGTAATGCATAAGGATTGAATTACTAGGTTAAATGAAATAATTATGTACCTGGATGTGTATAACACACCTTGCCTTGCTTTAGTCCACTTTGAGTGCTTTATTGGTGTATGACCTGTAACCAAGAACATGCTACAGTGTAAATCAATGCATAAAATCTAAAATTTGAAATTATTAAAATGCTTGAAAAGAACGAAAGGAAGGAGTACGCCTATGTGTCAATGTAACCATGTTGCTTCTTGATGTTTTGACATGGTGAAGATGCTTTCTTATGAAGCATTGGATTTGGAAAAGGTTCAGACCCGAACCTTAGAGATTTAAAGAGGGAGATTGGAAGGTATTATACCCTTAATCATGTGCAAGGATGAGTTGTCACACAGTCATTAAGATCTTTATATCTCAATCGTACAACTCAAGTGTGAATATGTGATCTGGTGAGGGTGAGTGATTTAATTAACTCATCCTATAAATCTAGTGAGATTGGATGATTTAATCAATCCAATATATAACTTTGGCGAGGTTGAATGATTTAATCATTTCAACATATAAAGTGAACCAACTACTAAAGTAAAAAAAGGCTTGATAATAGTACATCTCGGTGTAATTGGTACATCCTGGTGAGTAATATAATAGGTAAATTTTGTAATTTTTGGTACAATAGCATGGCATATGCATCTCTAATATTTTGAGCTAGAGTATATGTGTCATAAATCTAAAAGAATTTGTTTCAAATTTATGCAAAATCGGTATAATATATAGGATTCTGACCCAAGTGTATATTTGAATCATGAAACTAAATTGGATATTGTGCAAGTGTGGAGGTCATGTCTTTATGATATGACCCCACTAAAATCTAGAGATATTAAGTTTATAAATGTGGAGGTCATGTTTTCATGACATGCTCCCATTGAAATTTGGAAACTATTTTTGCTATTAGTAAAACCTAAATAGATACCAATATTATATTACATGACTTTTAGGGTTATACATATCAAAACACATGACATTGCATTACCACACACTAATAAGGGACTTAGGTCATAATGTGTGTAAAATAATACATGTGACATTTAGGTTTATATATATTTAGGTTTTTATTTTATTTGGAGGTGTATTGATATTTTAATATATTGATGTTTAACCCTAAATTTTATAATATGTTGGTGAATATAGTTAAGAATATAGAAATAGTTATAACACAAGAGTGATAAACTAATCTATAACATGTCAATTAATATAAAATCTAGATAAATAATATCTTGAATTTAAACAACTGAGACTGTTAAAAATAGTAAATTAAAATGATTGAAAGATATTGTAATAAATAAGAATAAATTGTTCTTAGCTGGATTATTGTGGACATGCAAGTTTGGACTAGAAACATGTGTAAAGTATGTAAGATCAATATTCTAAACCAATGAGCAATATTTTAGGTACCAAGATTTTTTGCTTTACTAGGGTTTCTCCATGCATGCCATTGAGTCGACCCTCATTTTTCTACCTGCCCAGCCTTATGTCATACCACAGCCTTAAGTCACCTATGGGACTTGCATTTGTTGTCGTTTAGGGTTTCTCACCTTCGGGTGAGGCCAACCTTTATAATGACTTCTCCCCATTCTATCCCAACTATTTTAGCTGTTGATAATAATGATGAAGAGATGAGTAATGGCCCCTTGCAAGTGCCCGAGAAAGTTTATCCCAAAAGTTTACCATGAGGTAATGCTTTGAAACCTGATGTCATATTGCCTATTCCTAAATTTAATTATGTGTGTCAATGGTTAGAGATATTTTGTTTAATAAGATATTTTTTTAGGAGAATTCCCTCTGAAAGTATGCTATGGTCTTGGGCTCAAACTCACTAGGCAACTCTCATCATTAAGTTGAAAAGTGTCCAAAACATGACTAAGGGATTTTTTCTCTTTCAGTTTTTTGACCCCTTCCATGTGGGAGGAATCCTCCACAAGTCTACCACTTGGTATATTAGGAAATCACTTATGGTTCTCTCCCCCTATACATGATACTTTATGGTCTTAGAGCACACTGCTCTTAAAGTCCCAGTTTGGATTGAATTTCTAGGCCTCCCATTCCCCTGCTAACACTTTATTCACTAGATTGCATCCTCCATAGGCCATGTGGTTTGTCATCAACAAAGCTGGTTTTACTTTGATAGACCATAAAAAAGGGTCTGTGTAGAAGTATACCTCTCCCAGGACCTCAAAGAGTTTATAGAAATTCAATTTGGGGATGTGAGACACTCCTAGTGAGTCTTGTATATCAACTTGCTTAACACTTGATTTCATTACCAAGCCACATACCATAAGATTCAGGATTTTCCCCTGTGGTTGGCTTGAAATAATGTGTCTAACCACTTCTTTTCTCCCCCCAAGCCCTCTTCTGAAGCTATCAAAAAACCAAATGAGGACAAATGGACTACGGTAGAGAAGAAAAACAACCACCCCAAAGCCGCAAGCATAGTTGATGCTCTCAAAGAAGGCAAGCCATCTTTGAACAATGGCCTACAGGGGTAGGCTCCCACTTAGAAAGTGCCTCCTTAGGCTAAATCCTCGAAAGAGGTTGAAAACTCTTGAGTATTTAACACCCCTCTGGCTACTAGCATTTTGTCCCAAGGTTTTGAGGCCTCCGTGCCCAGTTCTTCTAGATTTTTAGACTCACAACCAACCACTCTGCCACTTCCTGCTCAACAAGATACGCCCAAATTCTCTTGTATCCATCCTTAGAGGAGTGACGAGGTAGAGGAAGGAGAGTACTAGGCTGACCTTATTGTGAGGAAGCAATTTGATGATTTTTTAAATGCCAATAGTGGGCACTTTCTTTAAAATCTATATGATGCCCTGGAAGGTTTGGACTCGAAGGACATGTCACTCGACCCCTGTCATTTATGAATTACTTTTTATGATATGTTTAGGGTCTTACAAACCCAAAATACAAGTTTTTTATACATAATTTCAAAAAGAAGTTTTTCGAGATGGACATTCTTTGTCTACAAAAAGTCAAGGTGGTAGATTTTTTATTGATAGCGGTCACTAATTCCATGTGGCAAAAAAATATCATTCTTCATAGAAATCATGAGACAGGGCATGGAAGGATTATCACATTCATTTCTCCAAGGTGATGACCACACCTTGTGAAATTTGGCGTGGACCCCACCAATTTGGATTAAATGCGTAAGGGTTTGATGGTCTTAAAGTGGCTTATAAAGATGTGGAAAGAGAGTAAAGTGGGGAAAGCTCGCATGAACAGAGTTTTAAATTTTTGGTGTTATGGGGTCCTCCAATAATTCACTTCAAAATGCAAAGGTGCCTGCTAAAATATCTTTTTGCCTGTGGGCTAAAGCTCTAATCTTTCAGGTTGTGACTCATTAAAGATTTCACGATGGTGCAATTTGATTTGGCGTCTAGTGGGGTGTCCTCTTTAGTTTCTCGTGAATGACACACCCAATATGACATTTCATAAAGCACGCGTGGTAGTGATAATGGGACAAACCGGTCTCTTATGTGGTGGTGATCTTTCTACGTACAAATTATCAAAATTATAGTGAAATTTAAAAGATTATAGTGTAATTGGTGTAGATAATGGTTTGTAGGGTATTTATTAAAGTAAAAATCCTTTTAGATTGAGTGTATATTTAAATTTTAAACTTTAAAGGATTTAAATAAAATTTTAAGACGTTTTTAAAATATACAATTTTTTTTCAACATGTTGTTATGGGTTACTTGTTAATTTCTAAAAACAATATTTGAATGATTAAATTTCTTGAAACATCATGTATTAACAAGATCTATGTTCTCATAATGAATTCCCTTATTTTTGATATAAACATTAATATTTAGAGAAAGGAAAATGGGGACCTAATTATAATATTTTGTATTTTTCAATTTATCAAGCATTCAAAAGGGCTTAGTTTCATGGGTCATTTGAATTAAGCAATGGATGCAACCTACAAATGTTAAATTTATAAAAAATGGTATTGTTTTAGGGTGTCAAGTCTAAAACTATATTTTTTTACTAAACTTAGAGTTTGTCCAATTACTAAGAGTTTCGGTTCTCCTCCTTTGACTAAACATAATGTCATGGAAAAGACCCTACTTAAGTCTCTATAGCTCCGGTGCCAATATTGGTAGATAGAAGACCATCCATATACTTTTATTTAGATGACACTTGTTAATACATTATTTGTAATTGTGATTACTTCTCCTATTTTTTACTATTTAATGTCTACATGTGAGTTCATTTGAATAAACAAATCTTTTATTTTTCATTATAGATACTAAAACAGAGTATTTATAGTATCTAGGAATATTTATGTATATGCAGTGAGGTTTAGAACTGAAGGGTAGATCCTTGATTGATATTTTTTAAATGTACAAGACTGAGGTGCTATAAATATTTAGTTTTAGTATCTATATTTATCCCCATTTAATCTAGTAATGCATAAGGATGAAATTACTAGGTTAAATGGAATAACTATATACCTAGATGTGTATAACACACCTTGCCTTTGCTTTAGCCCACTTTGAGTGCTTTATTGATGTATGACCTGTAACCAAGAACATGCTATAGTGTAAATCATTGCATATAATTTAAAATTATTGAAATGCTTGAAAAGAAAGAGAGCAAGGAAGGAATACACATATGTGTCAATGAAACTATGTTGCTTTTTGATGTTTTGACATGGTGAATATGCTTCCTTATAAAGTATTGGATATAAAAAAGGTTTAGACCCAAACCTTGGAGATTTGGAGAGGGACATTGGAAGATATTATGCCTGCAATCTGGTGCAAGGATGAGTTGTGACATGGCCATTAAGATCATCATATCTCAATCGCACAACTCAAGTGTGAATATGTGATCTAGTGAGGGTGAGTGATTTAATGAACTCATCCTATAAATATAGTGAGATTGGATGATTTAATAATTCCAATCTATAAATTTGGTGAGGTTAAATGATTTAATCATTTCAACATATAAAGTGAACCAATTGCTGAAGTAGAAAAAAGCTCAATAATAGTACATCTCGGTGTAATTAGTGCATCTTGATGAGTAATATATTTGTTAAATTTTGTAATTTTTCATGAAATAACATGGCATATGCACCTATAATACCCTGAGCTAGAGTATATGTGTCATAAATATAAAAAACAATGTTTCAAATTTATGCAAAATTGGTACAATATATAGGATTCTGACCCAAGTGTATATTTGAATCATGAAACTGAACTAGATATTATGAAAATGTGGAGTTCATGTCTTTATAATATGCCCCCACTAAAATCTATAGATACTGAGTAAGTTTATAAATGTGGAGGTCATGTTTTTATGACATGCCTCCACTATAATTTGGAAACTAGTTTTGCTATTAGTAAACCTAAATAGATACCAATATTATAGTGCATGACTTTTAGGGTTATACATATAAAAACACATGACATTGGACTACCACACACTAATAAGGGCCTTAGGTCAGAATGTGTGTAAAAATAATACATGTGACATTTAGGGTTATACATACTTAGGTTTCTATTATATTTGGAGGTGTATTGATATTTTAATATATTGATGTTTAACCCTAAAATTTTAGAATATGTTGGTGAATATAGTTAAGAATATAGATGTAGTTCTAACACAAGATGACAATCTAATCTATAATAGGTCGGTTAATATAAAATATAGATAAATAATGTTTTGAATTTAAATAACTGAGATTGCTAAAAATAGTGAAGTACAATGATTGAAGATATTGTAATAAATAAAGGAAAAATGGTACTTAGCTGGATTGTTTTAGATAAACAAATTTGGATTGGAAACATGTGTAAATTATGCAAGATCAATATTCTAGACTAGTCATTAGATTTTATAAATTACACTTTTATGGCTATAAACACTACAGTCAGATCTGGACACTACTGTCAAGGTTAATGTTTGACTGTGATGCGGGGGTCTAATATGGAATAATTACTGGATCTTGATACAACTAACTTCATTATTTTTAATTTTCTTTCACCTTTTCGTTGATGTATTTAGATATAGGATACTATCTATTGCTCTTATTTGATTAACAAACCCTATCTATTCACACTTATTCACCTTTGGAATGAGTTTTACTGAAAAAAGGTTAGTGGGCTCATGGTGTCAAGTTGCCCCAAAGACCCTCTATCAATGGGTGTTGTCTACATAGCCAATACTCTAAAGAGGGCTTTAACATTATGTATATATCCCCTATGTATGGTAAAATGTGTGCAAAAGAGTGAAACATACTAAATGAAGATACATGCAATGAACTAGCTGGTAATTTTACAAAATATCGCTCATGGGTTGCTCTTTGAATGCTTCAACCCTGTAATATGACTACTCCTATGCTTGATATGAAAATAGGGATGAATAGGGAAGAATTTAATACTTTCATAGTTGATTGATTTAGCTTTAGTAGGTATTTATTAGATGAGGAATAGTAAGGCTTAGACTTGTATTAATATCACACTTTTTGAAAATATCTCATGGTAGGGTTAAATAAGACAAATAGGCTAACCCATAGGTTTTGAATCGTTTAAAATTTAAATAACTATTGGAAACTAGACACTAAATAAGGACTTGGACATTACTATTAGTGTTAGTGTCCATATGTGGTTGGTAGTGTCTAAAAGGATAGAAAATAAATATGGATCTAAAATTGATAGTGAAGGATGTTTATCAGGTTTTAAGATTTATGTGTAGTACAAGAGACCTGGGTCATCAGAATGATATGGATATGACTAAGAGATAAGCATTTAGGCATAGTGAGATGGTAAATGTGAACTTTTTGGCTATAGGGAAGTCTAAAATTGAAGGGCAGAGCCCTAATTGATATTTTTCAAATGCACAAGACTGAGATGCTATAAATATTCAACTTTAATATCTACATTTCCCCCTTTAATCTAGTATGCATAAGGATGAAATTATTAGGTTAAAGGAAAGAACTGCATACTTGGGTGTGTATAACACAACTTGAATTTGCTTGATCCCACTTTGAGTCCTTTGTTGGTATATGAACTATAACCAAGAACATGCAATAGTGTAAATCAGTGCATATAATCTAAAATTTGAAATAATTGAAATGCTTGAAAATAAAGAGAGCAAGGAAGAAGTACATGTGTGTGTCAATGCAATCATGTTATCTTTTGATGTTTTGACTTGGTAAAGATGCTTATTTATGAAGAATTGAAGCTAGAAAAGGTTCAAACCTTAAACTTGGAGATTTTAAGAGGGATATTGGAAGGAATTATGCCCCCAATTTGGTGCAAGGATGAGTTATGACATGACCATTGAGATCATTATATCTCAATCACACAACTCAAGTGTGAATATATAATCTGGTGAGGGTGAGTTATTTACTCAACTCATCCAATAAATTTAGTGGGATTGGATGATTTAATCACTCCAACCTATAAATCTTTGGAGGTTGAATGATTTAATCACTTCAACCTATAAAGTGAATCAACATAAAAAAAGGCTCAATAACAATACATCTTAATATAATTAGTGCATCTTGGTGAGTAGTATAATTGGTAAATTTTTCAAATTTTGGTGATTATCCTGGCATATGCACCTATAATATGTCTAAGCTAGAGTATATGTGTCATAAATCTAAAAAATTATTGATCAGTGTTAGTAATAAAAGATCCTACAGTGCAAGTAATTAAAGCAGAGTAAAAAAAGCTAAAAATTTATAGACAAGAAAGAAAAACACATTACATAGAGACTAAATGGAAAACCCTTGCAAACAAGAAAGGAAAAAAACCATGGATAAAATGGAAACTTCTAGAATTCATATTAATCTCAACATCAACACTCTTCTACAATAGCTCCTCCAACAACTCAATGCTTACACCTGAAGCATTTAGGTTGTGAACCAAACATAAAAATGCCTCCAAGATATAACCTTCAAACATGAAAGCACAAACTTGCATGGATCCTATAATTGGATGAGTTACAATAAGGAAGCTTATGCATATTTATGCATTTACAATATATATATATATATATATATATATATATATATATATATATATATATATAGAGAGAGAGAGAGAGAGAGAGAGAGAGAGAGAGAGAGAGCAATATTGGTAAAAAAATGCACCACACTTAATGGGATGTCATGTAATCCATGGTGGTGTTTGTCACCATGTGCCAAAAGTCAACAAAAGAGATCTTCCACTAGATAAGATCATGGGCCACCTCTATGTGGATTCAAAGTTGGCACCCCACTCACACATGTGAGTCCAATCATGCATAGTGATCTTCTTATCTTCATTCTCTAGGTGACCACATGAGTCCAAAAGGTACTTACAATCACCTTTGGACTTTATTCACACATGGGAATCTTGGACACATTTAGGAATGTGCCCCACACCAACCCTTGTCTTTTGTACTATGTGATAACACCCATGTTACTAACAAGGACAAACCCATGTGCCTTGGTGGAGTGCTATGCCCCATTCCCATCACATTAAATTGGTCACACTTAGGATACCCTCCATGGGCCCCTACCACATCACCAATCAGCCAAATCACCCACAAGCCACATCACTAACCATCCACATCACCATTAGCCCACATCATCATGAATAATGGCCATGAATAGTGCTTGTGAATAGTGACTATGAACAGTGACTTCACACCTAACATACTCCCACTTGAATTCAATATACACATGATTTTACCATACCTGAGTATTCTTCAACTAGTTATCCATCAATGCCATTTGTTACCCTGACACAAACCTAGTAGAATTTTTATTGCGCTACTAAAACTTTTTTGCCCTAACTAGATTTATCAACATTTACTCCTTCATATCAGATTGTAGCATTGAAGTGACTCTCACATCTACAAATATCAATCCTCTATCTAGGATTCTACCATGAAACGATCATAACTCCCATTGCTTGGGAATATTTGGTTTAGTGTTCACCATGACATTATGAGGCTTCCTATTCTTAATGAATCCAATACATAAGATAACAACATGTATTCTCCTCTATTATAGGATGCTCCTAAAAAGACAAATCAATAATGCAAGAAATTGGGTACTTCCTTGCTCTCCTGTCCTTGTGAATCTCCATTCTTGGTTTGCTTGTCATACCACCTTCATCACATCCTTGTCACCTAAGCCATCAAAATAATGATAATGTTGGGGCCTGCATCCAACATGTCAACAAAACATATTAACAACCTATTCTAAACACTTTGGCTCTTTATGAAGGTATTGAATATCTTGTACTACATGTGTGGTGCCTGTACAAACTCGTACAATGACTTATTCAACATGCAAAACAATAACACCTTTGCCTCATCAATCTTTCTCTTCCTAAAATAAATCACCATGTAAGAATCACACTGCTTCAACTCCTTGAATAGAAACAAGTACATGTAGCACCCTTGATAGTATTGAGGAGAGAATATCTCATAGAAGTCAAAACTAGACTTATCCACATAGCTTCCATGCTATCAACATGACACAAGTTGAGCAATTATAGCTCAAGGGAAATCATCATGTTGCTCAGTGCACCAATGCACCTACCAAGTTTTTGAGCCTCAATAATGCCCCTAAAAAGCATCTCTACTCTATCGCATATCCAAACACACAACCTTTTCCTTTCAAGAACACTAGGTCTCAGTTGTTCATTTACATCTCCATCTTTTTCATCCTCAACTACTTCAAAATAGGTACAGCTTCAAGTTTATTTATACTTCCTTTGCATGATTTTTTCTTCTTTTGTATTTCAGTGAATGACATGTGGTTAGTAGGATACCAAATAATACAACCCTTTTATTTGTTTCTAAGAACCATAATAAGGTCATGCATGTTACCTAGATAAATGGAGGAATAATTCAGTAAAATATGTTCAAAATCAAAACTTGATTTTATTTGTGTACAAGGAAACTTAAAAAGCTTTACAAAAATATGAGTTGGTTGAAAAACTAATTAATGAGTAAAAATACCCAAACAAATAACAAAAAATGAATTACACAAACAATCTTTGGATCATGAAAATAATCTAAAAAACTCCCCCTTGATCTAAAGGGGTATAGAAGATGAATGAATTAGAGCAATGACTCTAAAGTTATCAAAAGATCCCTATCCCAATTGTAAGTGGTGTACTGTACCTATGATACTGACCAAAAATTGATGCTACTCCATAAAAAAGCTCACCCCTATAAGTTATGACAAAAATGGCTGATGAACATGATCAAGGCTTGCTCATCCCCAATGATCAATGTAATGTACTATAGTAGAACATTATCAGGCATGTACAACTACATCGACCCATATAAGAACCCATCCAAGTGACAAACCCATACTCTATATGGCACATCTTCTTGATGCCCAACAAATGTTGATGACATTTTCTCAACACTATTGGTGCTAATAAGCCCTATAAACTTGTACTGCCACCAAGGACTAATCGAAGTCCAACCAATGCATAAATTTTCTCCCCCTATTAGGTGATAGGTGAGAAGTCCTACATCGAGAGAAAAAAATTAACTGTGTCCACTCCATGTCATGAATATTAGATATATAAATCCAAAAATGGAATTGAAAGTAAGAATATAAGCCAAAATTTTCCATTCAAACATTGAACCCATATTCTGAGTGAATAACTAACTGGAGAAGGGAACAATCCTCTAGCCTCCAACTGATCCTCCAACCTCTAGTCACTGATCACTCAAAATATGTTGTCAGGTTTATCGGGACCATAGACCTCAACCATGAGAGACATCTCCTAATTAGATGAAGTGTCAGAATATCTTAAATAACTAGAGTAACCAAAAGATCTACCACTAGAATGACCCACATAATTTGATTTAGATTTATTTTTATGTGGATAATAGGGTCATTGAGAAGGACATACATCTGTAAGATGTCCAATATCACCACATTCAAAACATCTAAGTTATTTCTTATGTTTTTGAGATCCAAAAGAACCTAAATCATTAGAAGAACTATGAGAAGAGTGTTTGTGGTGATTCTTGCATTTGGAAGACCCTGGAGAGTGTCTATGTGAATGTTGTGGAGACCATCTAGAACAATGTGGATAGTGCCTCGAAGAATGACTCGAAGATTGTTTCTAAAAATGTCATTGTAATGATGATGATCTTTGTGATGGGACCTATTATTTATATAATGAGCCTCTTTAGTAGGTGCACTTTTCTTCTTGAAAAAACTGTTTCTCATGCTGAGTTAATAACTCAAATAGATTCAAATGTGGCACCATTAAGCTTATCACTAAACTATAGCATTTCAACAAAATTGGTGTATGTAGAATTAAGACCATTCAATGTGATGGAAATCAACATATCATCATCAATTTTACCACTGATTGTGTAATAATCTCGTTTCAATGTTTCCATGTGAGAAAGATATTTAGAGATGTCTTCATTATCCACCAGTTTATTGTTCAAAAGATGCATAAGAAGGTCAATATTTTTATATGCAGGTTGTTTATCATACAAATATTTTAATGATTTCCATGCTTTACATGCACCAATTTTAATTACCTCAATATGAATGATAACCTGGTCAGTGTAAGATGATTTCAATAGGGCAAGTGCACATTTATCATGTTTTTAATATTCAACCAATTTTGTCACTTCAGTTGGTGTGGTCTCTTTCTCAGTGATATCTTTCAACTCCATTCTTTGTAGTTTTTAGGTGACAATTTACCATTTTTGGAGATTAAGCTTACAATTTTCATCATGATGAAAAAAAATCAAAAGAAGAGAATGCTATTGGGGTTTTGCCTTTACCCTAAAAATAGCTTCTGATTACAAGAATACAAGGATTTTTAGATTTTGTCTAAAAAATAGACATTATAACTCCTATTACACCCTTATAACACCATTTTCATTAAAAATATTATTATAACCTTATAACTCCTTTACATTAAAAATAAGATCCAAATACCAATATATTTGATAAAAAATATGAAACCAAATAGTTTTGACCCCTTGACCACCTGATTCATAGCTGATTAACAGAATATTTTTACCAATCCCTCCATATGAAAGTTGAGAATATGATGAAATAATATGATAAATAAACCTGTCTTTCCTATATACATCTTTTATTTTCTATTTGTAAAAAAGAGAAAATGATATATATACGGTAAAAATATTTTTACTAGTATTTCACCTTCACTACATTCCTATGAAGCCTGCTTAGGTAGCTTTTATGGTTTGTCATGCTTAGTTAGATTTTACAATCATAGTTTTTTTTGATATAGAATAACATTTCATTCTTCTCATTGTGCTAACAATCAAGAAACCATTTCCAGTTTGATGCTATAGTCTACTTGATATATGTGAGAAAAATTGTTGAATTTTTATCACACAAATAACTCACCACAGATGGTGTCACCCACTGAGAAATCTTTTTCGCTTTCAATAAAAAAATTGTGTTGATTAACAGTTGGGTCATTAATAGTTTTGCAATGACATTGAAGCCCTAGAGAAATCACATTGCCATAGACAAAAAAAAAGAAATCTAGTGGAAAATCAAGACCTGGTAAAAAATAAAAAATGATAAGCTTTACTTCACCTTGTTAGGCAAGCCATGATTGCAAACTTGAATGCTTTGTATACTTGAAGTATTTATTACTGCTCACTAGGCATTTTGATTTTGTAATTGATCAGTTTGTATCATATAGAGAATTTTAAAGTCTACTTATTGAAAAATTTTTTGAAATGAGTTTGAAGATATTAAATGCCCCAATGCACAATCTTACTGCTTATTTTCTCAATGTTGTCTAATACATCTGCCAACCGTACAACTATAGTTGTCTTTAGTTTTCATCTTCCCTATGCTCTGATACCACTGTTGCCCAGATAAATGGAGGAATAATTTATGAAAATATATTCAAAATCAAAATTTGATTTTATTTGTGTATAAGGAAGCTTAAAAAGCTTTATGAAAATATGAGTTGGCTAAAAAACCAATTAACGGGTAAAACTACCACAAACACAAAAAAAACAATTACACAAACAATGTTTGGATCAAGAAAATAATCCAATAATGCCTTATCATCAACTTCATCCATAGGAGACCAACTTGATCCTAAAGCTGTACAATTACTTCTTCTTCTATAGGAACATTATGTAGGCTACTGACATGTTTAGCAAAGATTTTTAAGCTTTCCCCTCCACTCATTTGTGCTTCTCTTTAGTAACATGAAGAGAGCATGATCTTCATCAAGATATCCTCCATAGATCCACATAGAGATACCTACCATAACACTTTTTTTCCTTCTTTAATCTTAACTTGGTCTCTCCTCCTATCATAGAAGCTTCCACTTGCACACAACCAACCAACAACAAAAAACACTCACACATGGAGTTTTTCACCATAGATTTGATACCAATTGTTAGGAATAAAATATCCTATAATGTAAGTAATTAAAGTGGCATAAAATAAGATAAAAAATTATAGACAAGAAAGAAAAACACATTACATAGAGATTACATGGAAAACCCTTGTAAATAATCAAAAGGGAAAAAACAATGGGCAAAATGGTAGCTTCCAAACTTCATATTAATCTCAACATCAACACTCTTCTATAAAAACTCCTCCAACAATTCAATGCTTACCCCTGAAGCATTCAGGCTATGAACCAAGCATACCAATGCCTCCAAGATCCAACCTTAAGCATGAAAGCATAAAATTATATGGATCCTCTAACAAGATGAGTTACAATGAAGAAGCTTATGTATATTTATGCATTTACAATAGAGAGAGAGAAGAGAGAATGCAGTAGTGGTCAAAAATGCACCACACTTAGTGGGATGCCATGTGATCTATAGTGGTGTTTATCACCATGTAACAAAAGTCAACAAAAGAGATCTTCCACTAGAAAAGATCATGGGCCACCTTCATGTGGCTCTAAAATTGGTTCCCCACTCACACATCTAAGGCCAATCACACATAATGATCTTCTTGTCTTCATTCTACATGTGACCACATGAATCCAAAAGGTGCTTATAATAACCTTTAGAATTTCTCCACACATGGGAATCTTGGACACATCTAGGAATGTGCCCCACACCAACCCTTTTGTATTTTTCACCATGTAACAACACTCATATAACTACCAAGTATAAACCCATGTGCCTTGGTGGAGTGATACACCCAACTCCCATCACATCAACCTAATCACACTTGAGATACCCTCTATGGGCCCCTACCACATCACCCACAAGCCACATCATTAATCATCCAAAACATCAACATGCCACATCATCATGAATAGTGGCCATGAATAGTGACTATAAATAATGACTTCACACCTAACAATCAATAGAATTATGGGTGAAACTATATGCATATTTTAGATTGATGTGTTTTGAATTACCATCTATGATTCATCCTAAGAAAATTCATATGAATTTTCCAAGGATGAATCATGGATGGTGATTCAAAACATGTCGTTCAAAAATATGCATACTATTTCACCTATAAATTTTATAATCAATCACATGGATTGTGAAAATATCAAATCTCTTAACTAAAAAAATATGTTTCAAATCTATATAAAATTGTTGTAATGTATAGGATTCTGACCCAAGTGTATATTTGAATCATGAAACTAAACTTGAGATTGTGTAAGTGTGGAGGTCATGTCTTTATGACATGCCCCCACTAAAATTTAGAGATATCAAGTAATTGTATAAGTGTGGAGGTCATATTTTTATGACATGCCCACATTGAAATCTATAAATTGTGGAAATTATGAGGTCATGCTTCTATAACATGCCCCCATTGATATACTTCCCCTTGAGGTGAGGGAAATAAAATGTAGAAGGTACCTTACATAAAAAAGATAAGGTAGTTGTATAAGTTATGTACGAATCATGTAACTTATAAGGATAATATGTTGAACTTGATATATCAATTAGGCTTATAGTATGTGATCATATCAAGTCTTAGGGTGCATGATAGAGATCATGGAAATGTTTAAAGAGTAAAAGTACAAGATCAAAAAATAATCAAACACACACACAAGATAAGTCAATGTAATGCAAAGGAATGGTCTGAGAAGACATCATACAAGGGGCATGTTTAAATGCTACACAATTGAAAGTAATGACATATTAAAATTTCCATACATTGACATATTCAAATATCCATTCAACATATAATGTAATAGAAGTCAACAAGCAAGGAACATATTCAAATGTTCTGCAAACAAGACAATAACAAACAATGAAATACACTCAAGGGATTGAAAAATAGATGAATCATAAGCAACCAACACAAGCAAATATTACCAATCCATTCATATATGTGTTAGAAAAAATGTTATGTAACATTACATATCAAGTACACTATGAAAAATATGAGAATGGATATAGACATGTGTAAGTGTTAGTATGTAAGCTCAAACATGATAACATAAAAATTATAATAAAGGATATGTTACCTGTATCAGTCATGGTCAAATAAGAAGTTGCCCCCAACTTACTATATGACATGGGTAGAGAAAATGTTTGACATTTGTAAGTGCATATATCATGTGTCTGGGTATGCCTATCACACTCAAAGATGCATGAAATATGTGTATATAGAAATGAAATGATATGTCATATATTTAACATTAATAAAATAACATAGGTGCCAAGGAGATAATAAAACATGAGAATGTTGAATATTTTTGAATTTTTGAATTATTTTAATGTTTTTATATTTTTTGGAATATTTGTTTGTTTTGTATTTTTGGAATATTTAAGGTGTTTGTGCATGAATGTAATGATTATCAAAGGTGATGTGGATAAGGGAAAAGTGCCACTAGAAGCCAAATATATCATCAAAAGGATCTCTTTATGTAGGCCATGTATCATATGTGTCATATTCATATGGTGCATAATCAATATCATTAAGATCATACCAATATTATGTATTATTAGGATCACAATCATCAATGTAATCATTAGTATATGAAAGATGTAACTTTTTAGGTTATTATTGAACTTGTGATATACTATTTTGAGCATCTGTGTATGAAAAATTCATTGCACCATCTATTGGAGTTGCTTTTTGAATGTGTTCATTATTATTAGGATCTTGCATCTCATTATAGGCTAGAGAAGAGTCATGTATCTTTACTTGAATACTAGGAAAATATGTAATTTGTGTTTTGATTTATTTATTTGAGAATGAAAACATAGACTTTGTAGTATTGAAATTAATTTTTTGTTCTTCTATACATGAAATAGATATGATGTTTGGATCCTTAGAAACCATAGTTGTATCATTTAATTTTTTAGGCATGTCTTGCTTTGAAAACTCCTTTGTTAGAAACCCTCCTTTGAGAATGCTTGTTTGATTATCAGGAATTTAGTTTTACAAATTTTGTTCTTGCTCTTTTTGTAACACCACCTTTTGTCTTTGTTCCTTTTCATTTTGACCTTTTTGTAATATTTTTTCTCTAATTTTTGCATTTTCAAATGTTTTTGTTTGGAATTATCCTTTGGTACCCATACTTGTTATTTTTGCACTTGGGTTTTATGGGAGGTACTCATAATGTGAGTGCGTTATTTTATTGATGTATCAATGACATGATCACCACTATCATTTAATTTTTTTATTTTGTTCTTCAAGGTAAAACAAAAATCTAAATGATGTCCATGCATTACCTGATACACAAAATAGTTTTGGATATCCTTATAAGATGTAGAGGCGGTATTTAGATACTTTCTTTAGAAACATTTCTCTTAGGATTTCACTTGGACTCTTAGTAGCCTTTGGTATAATATTTGAATACATTGTTTTATATGTATTTTATTGTAGATTTCCATTTGGATATGAAACCATGTTAGGTATAACATTTATAGAGGAAGATGCAAACATGTGATTAACACTAGCATATTTTAGATTATGTTGGTATGTAATCTGATTTTCCAATGATGTGATCTTTGAACTGAAATACTGATTTTGATTTTTTAACTCTTCTATTAACTTTATCATACTGATGTTTTGATATTTTAGGGCTTCATAAGCATAATCCCTAGGTAATGTTTACTGAATATTCATACACACACCATCTAGAGGGGATATGGGAGGTGGAGGGGTTTGAGAAAGTACATACTGATTACCTTCATTTAAAAACATAGAATGAGCCACCTACCTCTTGAAGTAGTGATAGAATAGACTTGATTAAATATATGGTTTTTAACACCCTCCTGGGGGTTAGGAAGAGGATGAGGTCCCATTTTATCTGTACTAAAATAAGAATTGGATAAGAGAGGGACATGAACTCTAGGGAACAATTCATTATGTTAATGTATTATTTTGATTGGGAAAGTAATATGATTTTTGAAATAAATTACAACAATTAAAAAAAATTTGGAAAACCCTAAAGCACACTAGGAGTTGCATAGAAAGACATAGAGGTCAAGTTCACCAAATGTTTAACCCTAAATTTTAAATTATATCGGTGTATGGGGTTACGAATATAGAAATATTTCTAACACAAGGGTGATAAATTAATCTATAATAGCTTAATTAATAGAAAACTTAGATAAATAATAATATGAATTTATACAACTAAGATTGATAAAAATAGTAAAGTACAATTACTAAAAGATATTGCAATAAATAAAAAATAATGGTACTTAGCTTATTTACTATGTGCAAGTAGATCTAGACTAGAAATAGGTGTAAATTATGTAGGATCAATATTCTACATTAATCATCATATTCTATAAATTGTGCTTTTATGGCCGTGGACACTAATGACAGATATCAACACTACCATTGATGCTAGTTTATGACTATGACGTAGGTGTCTAGTATAAAATAATGATTGGATCTAAATGTGACCAACTTTGTTATTCAAGATTTTTGGTCACCTTTTTGGTGATGTATTCATATCTAGGATATATAATGTTTTATTTATTGATCAAATCTTAGATCTTCACCCTTATTCACCCTTGAATTAATTTTATTAAAAAATGAGTTAGTGAGCTCAAGGTGTTGAGCTATTCCAAAGACCCTCTATCAATGGGTGTTGCCTACATATTTAATGCTCTAAAGAGGGCCCTAGACTTATGTATTTATCCCCATATGTGTGGGAAATTGTGCACATAAGGGTTTAATGTATTATATGAATATACATGTAGTGATCTATATTGTAATTTGATAAATATTGCTCATGGGTTGATCTTTGAATGGTTCAAACCTGTAATATGATTTCTTTTATGCTTGATATGAAAATAGGGACAAATAGGGAATAATTGATTGCTTGTGTAGTTAATTTAATTTAGCTTTAGTATGTGTTTTTTTGTTATTTTCTACTGATCAAATGTCCCAAGTAACACAATCCCATTTTCCATCTCACATTATTTAAATTCCTGATAATACATATTCTATATCCCAATTATCTCCCTTAAAAGATTTGGATTAATTGTTGTAAACTCATACACCTCTACCCTCAAGTTTCGTTGTCCATGAGACTCCTTATTCTACAATTAAATTCCCCCTTTGGAGGATGTGCCATTAGAGGTTCCCACCTAGATAATTGAAACATTAATCTATGCTTCCATTACTTAAAATGAATTAGTAACAATTGTTATTCCATTGCAAACAACTTGGTCCACTCTAATCACATAGTCTACTCTTTCTTCTACAATCCCATCCCCTACACCTATCACATCTACCAATTTCATTCAAATTATTCCCACAATCACCATTACATTATCCACCCCATTTAAACTCAACCATATTCTTTTGTTACACCTATTACCACTTCTACCACTACATTATCAGAAGAAGAAGAAAAGTGAATGGAAGATATATAGTTGGAAAAATCTCAGAGATAGGAGATGGTAATCATAGATGATCTTGGAATCAAGTTGATATTTAAGAATGCAACTCAAAAATTAAAAAGGGTTACAAGAAGAAGGATTATGAAAGGGGAAACTCCTACCTTATATGAAACACAAGTAGAACTATTCTCATTAACAAGGAAGATAAAAGGTTGAGGCAATGAAGCAAAATAATTTTTAAAAGGCCAAATAGTTTTTCATGCATATGCAAACCTCTCTCAAGAATGAAATGATAAAATGAGTTATGCCATAAATGCAATTAATGATTCAATACAATTTTTTTTCATTTGTTTAAGGAATTTGGTATTCCTTAGTGTTGTTTTGAGAAAATCAGTTTATACCCACCACAAATTTCACTACTCAACTGGTCAATTTTATGAATAATTTTAAGAATAAAGTATTAGAAGCAAACAAGGTAGGGAGTAGTGAAGTAATCAATTTAGTTACTTATGCTAAGGAAATTGTTAGAAAAGATACTATGGTGAAAGGAGACCTTTAAAATCTACTTTTAAAACATGCATTTTTGTTAACCAACATAGAGTCTTTGTTCCAGGCACCTATTTTTAACATTGATTAAGTAGACATTAATTAACAAGCATGCACTCAGGTCTTCCAAAGTCAACAAGTAACCAACTCTAGAGCTAAGGATCATCCTAGTGGTTTGGGAGATTCATATTTTTTTTTAGTTGTCTTTTTATTTAAAATCATTGTATATTTATGCATGTGGTAGTTTAATTTTATAACCATGCTTTTATTTTTTCCATGCAAACTCTATTTTGGATATTGTAGTTTCCATTCTTAGCTTATTTATGCACTATTTATCACCCTTTTAAAAGGGGAGGAAGACTTTTATTAAGACATTGTCATTTTAAAAATCTCAAGGGATGTTCTATGAGAATGAAAAACATAATCACTCATATTTAATATTGATATTATTCCCTCACCCTTAAAAATGGTTATAAGCAGTCTATTTTATAAAATATTACCACAATGCGTCAACCATGTATAAAATGACATAAATTCAAATTCATAAGGACACCATAAGTTAATACAAATATTTAATACTAAGATTGTATGATGTACTCTATTTTTTAAAACCCATTAAGAAGGAACTATCAAACAAGTTTTTATTCTTCTAAAAGCAAAAGTAAGAGAAAAAGGCAAACATAAACCAAATATTTTATTTAATTCAAAAGGAGGATAATAAATAACTACAATTAAGTTTTTAGGAAAATAGTGTTATTCACATATAATATTATTGTGCCATAATGACATACCCCATTTTATGAATTCAAATATGGACCCACTATTGTTTGAATATCTTTATTTAAGGTCTTATAAACCTTATATATCGTTGATATTGGTTTTAATATGCAAAAGGCTAAGGTAGTCCTTAAATGTCTAAATTTACAAAATTTTCAATTATGAAATCAAAACTTGGGCATCAAGTGTAATTTATTTTAAACCTTGGACTTTCATAAATTTTCTTGGAAATTGAATTTATGCTTTTTGGACTAATGAAGCTAATATATCATGTCCTTATTTATCTTTGATTTTTGTATGTTCATATGACTATTTTTAAAGACTTATAAATTATTTATGTTCAAATTTCACAAACTCTCTGAGCTCCAAGCTTGGGACAAGTGACACTATCACATTACTCAGAACCCTTCAGCTTTCAAAAAAAGTCATAAGTTTTTCAAATTTCTAGGGTAGATGGCACCATCACATCACTTAGATCACACCACAATTTAATAAAAGTTCTATACCTTATCAATATTTGAGTTACTATAGGTTGTCTATGTGGAAATACAACATTAACTAGGATGATGTTTTCTTCACAAACATTTTAAGTCATCCATTTTATTGGGGCCATGAGACTATACCACTGTAACAATATTATAGATATTAACTATTAATCCTAGGTGTCTAGCTTATGTGTCTTGCATTTCATCTTATTCAATAAGCTTTCCATTCCCATACGAATAAGAGAAGTAATTGGGAATATGAATTGATGGGTCATTTTTTGGATTTATATTTTAATGTTTGCTTCCTTTCTAATTTGAATCGTGAAATAAGAATTTTATCTCCATTATGAATATGATCTAAGATGTCATTGGTATAAGAGTCTAGAATTTAAAGTAATTATTTTTTAGTCTCTCCTCTCTTCTCCATAGTCATACAACCTGTATATTATAGTTTGATTTCGATAAATTTGAACCTAACTTTGGCAGTGTAACATCTTGTGAGGAGGAAATTTGATTGTTTATCAGCGTGGGAGTGTTTGATGTCCTGTTGGTGGTAGTGTTTCACTCTCTTTGGGAAATACTTAATTCAAAAGGCATATTAATTTGTGCTTTGATAGTTATTGCCTATATTTTTTTTCACATTTTTTTTGTGTTTATCTATTTTGTCTAACATTGGTAGCACAATAGAAAATAAGTCATTGTGTATGGGTATTTGAAACTATATTTGTAAGATTTATATCTTCTTTGCTAATGTGGGAGTCTTTTAGAACTAAAATTTATAGACTTTCACCAACATTTCTCTTATCACGGGTTACATGGCATCCACATCTGCTATTCAAACCATTACTATTTTTGAGGTGTTGGTTGTGGATAAATTATGATGTGTGGCATTGGAATCTACTAAAGTTGACAATCTCTTCAAATTCTTTGGTTGGTGCTAAGTTTTTGCTATAAACTGATAGGTATATTCTCCTCTGTATTGGTGTCATTCTTTTATATGGGAGCGTAGAAGTCTAAATATTGAGCTTTCACAAAAAAAGAAAAGGCCGTATACTTATTTCATTCCATTATTGAAATTCTTCCTTTTATATTTCAAATCAATATTTCCAAAAGGAGAAGAGGTATATTTTTTATGATTTTTCATTAAAAAAATTAAATTTCCATTTTTTAAAATGCTAAATTTCAAATTTTGAAATTTTTTAATTTGAAAAGAATTTAAATTATTTGAGGCAATCTACTCTAAGTGAATTTGGGAAAATAACAACCAAATTATACAATTCAAGGAAAAATAAGGGGATATACTCTTTTACCCATTTGTGTATGTCAAAAAATGTAAATCTAGAAATCAAGAAAAATTGAGTATATTGATGCATGAGGTTTTCTTCTTAAGTCGGTGTTAATGATAAAGTGAATCCTTTTCACTACCTTTGCGTATATTTAAAAGGAGACCATTTTTAAGTGATATAGAACCAATTGGGGTTTAAAAAAAAACTTAAAACCTCTAAAAACTCAAACAAAAGTCAAAACCATGCATTCCATCAAATCTATTATTAGCACAACCTTGACTGGTAAAGACAATTGGCTAGAATGGTCTCGACAAGTGGAGAACATACTCATATTAAATGATATATGGTTCAATATTTGTGATGGGGCAAAAAAACTTACTAAACTAATAGGGAATGCAAAGGACATTCAGACATGGAAGCAAAAAAACCATAAGGCTTTGGCCTTGATGAGGGCATCAGTGGATAGAGATGTGTCTCATCATATACAAGGGTGCAATACACCATGGGAAGTATATTTTAAACTAAAGGACCTATATGAATTCTATTCAGAGTTGGAATTCATTCAGTTATAGTTGAAATATTTAAATCTAGATTTGAAAGATGGTGATGTGATGAGATTAACTTCAGAGATACGTGCTATCAAACATGATGTTGAAGAAACAGGTGTCAAAATCAACACATATATGACCACATTCATAAAATCCATTGTTCTCAAATATTCAACCTATTTGGAGTCTCTACAAGCAAGCAATTAGTTAAAAACTCTCACATTTGAGCAGTTAGTTGAAAAGATGGCAGAAAGAGAAAAGGCATTTGAAAGAAAAACAAAAACCATAATAGGTGAAAGTGTGTGCTATGTCAAAACAAACTCTTTCAAAACATAAAACAAGGCCATGCCTTTCAAAAATAAAGGTAATAATAATTAAAAGAATAAGTACAAGGGAAAAGGTGGAAAAAATGAAAATCATGGTGGTCAAAATAAAAAATAGAATGATAAACAAAACCTTTATTATGAACAGTGTGACAGAAAAGGTAGTCATGAGACTAATGAATACAAGACTCCATGGGATAAAATTGAAGCATACCATAAAAATAAAGAGGAAAATTCAAAGAAATAGTCAAGAGAGTCAAAATCAACCTAATTCACCAGTGAATATGTGTTTTCTAATGCAGATGATGAAGCAAACGGTGTCTCGATCAATTCCTCATTGTTTGATGCTTGGGATCTTGAAATTGGCACCACTCAACATATGACTTTCCAAAAATATTTCTTTAAAGAGTAAATTGTAGAAATTTTTGGATCAATATACCTCATAGATAGATCAAGTCTACAACCACAGGGAAGAGGTATAATTCAACTAATTGTCTAGGGCTTCCAGACTATAATCTTGAGAATGTTCTTTACTTTCCTCAATTGAAACAAAACTTGTTGTCCCTAGTGATCGTAAGGAAACAAATCCATTCCATTCTATTGGATAGTGGTGACATCAAAATCAAGATAAAAAGTGACAATGCAGTCATCTTGATTGGATATGAGCAAGGAAAACTACTCAAATTGAAGGGTGAGCCATCAATTTCAAGGAATTATGCTCATCTTGTGGAAGATAGAATGTCTCTAAACATGTTGTGGCATGTTTGATTTGGGAACACTCACTATAAAAAAATTCATGTATTGCAAAATAATGGTGTTTTTGGCATGCCTACATTTCCCACAAAATCAGATGAGAAGTGTGAAGCCTGCATCTTGGTTAAACATATAAGATAATTATTTCTAAAGTCACAGTGGAAAGTAGATAAAAAATTGCAACTTATTTATTCAGACTTGTGTTCTCTTCTAATCCTAAGTAATGGTGGTCATAATTAATTTATGTTATTCATTGATCACTATCGTAAGATGACATGGATATACTTTTTAAAAAATAAATCAAAAGCTTTCGATACTTTCAAGAAGTTTCAAAAAATGATTGAAAATGAAGCATAAACTCATATCAAGACACTTAGGATAGATAATGGTGTTGAATTCACATCAAATAAATTTGAATCCTATCTTGAGTAAAATAGGATCAAACACCATCTCACAGTTCCTCACACTCTACAACAAAATTGAGTAGTTGAAAGAATGAACATAATTGTGATGAATATAGTTCGTGTAATGTTATATTTCAAAGGGGTAAATCTGCACTTTTGGGCCAAAGTAGCTAAAACAACAGTATACCTTTGCAAAAAATCACCATCAATAGCTCTTAAATCAACGACTCTGTATGAGATGTGGTGTGGTCACCTCCCTTCAATGTGACATCTTCAGATTTTTAGATCCACTTATTATACATTGATTCCAAAGGAGAAGAGAAACAAATTGGACCATAGGAGTCAATAATGCATCTATTTTGGATATTCTAATTCCTCTAAGGCATTCAGGCTATATGATGAGAAAGATAAGAAGTTATATATTGCAAGAGAAGTTTTATTTTATGAAACTGTAAAGGAGAAAGAGCATATTGATCGACAATTGAGTCGACTAGACAAATATGCAAAGTTTGATGTTTACAAAGAGAGTGATTTGAATGTTGTAGAAAATGAGTGGGAGACACAAAGTTGGGAATCTATTGATTTTGTATTGTATCTTATACATAATATTGAAACTCCTCTTGAAGGAGAGAGTTAAACTTCATTTGATATTGAATAGGGACCAACAAAATAGAGGGCAAACAATGAAGGAAATTCAGAGGATGAACTCAAAGCACCTAAAACATAGAAAAAGATGCCTAAATGGGCCACTAAAACACTAAAATATGTGAGGTATGATGAAGTTGGGAAAATAGGGACTTAAAGTGCACATGCAACCTCATCTCAACTAGATAATTCTATTGATGAAATTTAGGACATGATTGGAAAACTCACATTGGATGATTCTCAATAGGAACTCAATGTTGCGTTTGATTCAGAACCAAAAACTTTCAAACAAGCTGAGAAGCTTGACTCTTGGATAAAAGTAATGAAAGATGAGTATAATTCACTGGTGAAAAATGGGACTTAGAATTTGGTTGATCCACCATATGGTTGCAAACTGATTGGCTACAAGTGGGTCTATCACAACAAATACAAGGCAAACATCTCACTTGAAAAATAAAAATAAAGGCTTATTACAAAGAGAGATGCTCAAAAGGAAGGAATTAATTTCAATGAAACCTTTTCACCTACAACAAAATGGACTTCCATTCAGACCATGTTGGCTTTGGTAGCTCACAATAGATGGAAAGTTCACCAATTAATTTTAAAACTATATTTATGAATGGAAACATCAAGGAAACTATGTACATGACATGACCTTATGGTTTTGTAGTAAAGGGACAAGAGCACAAGGTGTGCAAATAGGAAAAATCATTGTATAGTTTGAAACAAGCCCCTTGAGCATGGTATGAAAAACTAGCTGAGTACCTTATAAACATGAACTTCAAATGTTTTGAGTTTGAAGATGTAATTATTTTCATCAAAATAATTGACAAAATATTTGTATTTTTGGTGGTGTATGTTGATGATTTACTCATCATAGGGAATAATGAATGATACACTACAAAATTCAAATTAGAGTTGATGAAAAGCTTTGAAATGACTAATTTGGGTTATCTTCATTACTATTTAGGTATTGAATTAATTCAAAAACAAAATTATTTATTCATCACTTAGGAGAAGTATGTTGGTGACATTCTGAACAAGTTCAGAATGGAAGATTGTAATCCACTTAGCATGCCCATGGAGTAAAATCTCACATTAACATCTGAAGATTCAATAGATTTGGTTGATGCCACTAAATACATATAACTCTTTAGAAGTCTGATTTATGTGATTTCTACTCGACTAGATTTATCATATGCAGTTGGTGTCCTCTCAAGATTCATGATACAACTTAGGGAGAGTCATTGGGTAGTAGAAAAAGGGTCCTCAGATATCTCAAAGGCACACAACATTTTGGGCTCAAGTACCCTAGGGCAGGAGACTTCAAACTAGTTGGGTATTCATATTCTGACTATGCTAGTGATCATGAAGGTGGAAAGTTAACCTTATATTTTTTAATGAATTTGAGAACATCAGTTATTAGTTGAAAATCTAAGAAGCAATTAGTGTTGGCAATTTCTTCAGTAGAATCATAATATATCGCCATTTCAGAGGCAACTAGAGAGATCTTGTGGCTCAAAAGGGTTATTTTATATTTATAAGAATAATAGGTTTCATCAACACCTCTCATGGTTGACAACACTTTTACAATCTAGATGGAAAATAATCTAGTCTTTCATGACCAAACCAAGCACATCAATACCAAATTTTATTTGATTCGACACTATGTGGAAGATGGCAGTGTTAATTTGTAATATTGATCAACAATAGAACAACCAACAGAGATCCTGACAAAGGTGCTTAGACGAGAAAATTTTGAAAATTTTAGAGGAATGATTGGTTTGATAAAGACCCCTACACATTAAGGAGGGAATGTAACAATATTATAGATATTAGTTATAAATCCTAGGTGTCTAGCTTAGATGTCTTGCATTTCATCTTATTCAATAAGCTTTCCATTCCTATAGGAATAGGAAGATTCATTGAGAATGTGAATTGATGGGTCATTTTTTGGCTTTAAATTGTAATATTTGATTTTTTTCAAATTTAAATCATGAAATAAGAATTTCATTGCCATTCTAAATATGATCTGCCCTGTCAGCCACATGGCATAATTTCATTAACTTAGAGCTCATAAGATCAAAGCAAAGCCTAATGGCCTAGTGGGTTTGTCATTTAATTACTCCAAAATTTAGAGCTCTAAGGGTTTGATAGTTGGAAAAATTTCATTAACCTATAACTTTAAAAGGGAGAAATCAAGTTAATGGCCTCGATGTTCTGAGGATATGAGACTCTGAGTCTTCGTAACTTTGAGACCACCTCATGCATCAACATCCTAGTACTTAGAACCCTCTCAAAGGATGTAAATAGTTCAAAATTAAAACAATCATGGCCATGAGTCTTTGAGCTACCATAGCCCCAATAACACTCCATGTGGATAAATTTCAATACCTCATAACCCTAGAGCATATAAAGCAATATCATAAGTTTGAAGACCCAGGTGAATGAGAATTAAATAAGTGTCATGATCTAAGAGATGTGTGGCTAGAGTACACATAAAATGAATTCACTGGCTAGGAAAAAGGCCAAAAAGAGAGAGATTGACACCTATATTAAAGAGATGATAAACAAAGTGGTATAATTTCAAGGGTAAGAAAGAGGAAAGCAGTGAACACAATTACAATGGAAAAAAGAGAGTTTTAACAAATAGAACTTATTTAACTTAGCAAAAAAGGTGAAAAATAATCCAAATGACCCTACATATTATAGAGAGTATTTTTTATATTTTGTGGATTTATATGGAGAGGTGATGAAGGATATTTATAGGAATAAGGATGAAGCACAATAGTAGCTACTATAGACAAAAATTATCCATGCCCCTTAGGAAATTATAGATAGTGTCCAGAGTGCAGCCATAAGGTTGTAAACATTTTGAATAATATTCAAGCCTCTAGGAGTGAAAGTCAGCTTGAGGGAATGAAGGTGCTTAAAATTTGGCACCAACTAAAGGAATTTGAAAATAATCTTACCTTCCTAGTTTAATGTGCCAGAAACAGTGCATTTAATCACCTAAACTTAATAACCAACTAAGATGTTGCATGAGCCTTAAGTTATGTAATTTTAAAAAAAGGATGCCTCCCTTAACCAACATACACAAATGAAGGATTTGATAGAACATTTTTAAATACATGAAAATGAGACCCTAAAAATTTTGAGAGATATGAGGGGCATAAATTAGATAACCTATACTAGAGAGCTAGTAAACAGGCCCAATTTTGAGACATTCCTTAAAGTAGCTACATATAGCTTTAAGGAGGAAGTTGAGGGAACTATTTATAATTATAATGATGATATTATACAACTAATTAATTTTTCCAAAGACAAAGTAACTAAGTCAGATTCCCTTGGAGTAGAATTTAAGACATCATAAGTAGAGCACACAAGGTTGATGGTCGAGGCCATCAATGTATTTAAGCCTATCCTGCTCAATTTTGATATTATTAATAAAGAGTTTGACATAACACACACATTATTTTAAAAAATCATAGCCACAAAGGGAATGTTGGGTGGTATGTGCACATATTTGGGGGATAATTCTATGGACATTTCCCCCAACATGTATGCATTATTTAAATTTAAGATCAGAATTTCTAAGCCATAATGTATACGTGTTATGGAGACATAACATTTATGTGTTATTAAAAATAAGATTAGTTTAAATAATGCATACATGTTATGTTTCAATAATGCATACACATTATTATAACCACAAAAAGGCCCAACCTATAGGCACATCTATCTAATTATCCTACTTACTTTATGTTTATCTTTGTTATACCATGATCGTGTTCTGCGTGGTGAAGGACAAAAACACACTTGGATCACCTAATACCTCACTGAATCATCAATGTCATTGTGGAAGAGAGGTAAGTAATAAAAAACTAAAGCTATTAACACTAATTTTTGACAATTTTTATTTTCATTATTTAATTGCTAAATCTTATTCTTTTTTAACAACTCATTCCATTTCAAGAGACCATCATGTTAACCATCCTCCTAACCTTGATAACTCTCCACCTAAACCTTATAACCATCTACCTAACCCTCATAACCCTCCTATCCCTCTTATAGTTCCATAAGATCCCCTAGATAGTCAAAAGGATTTAGCTGCACACAGTGGAAAAAATAGAAATTAAACAAATAATTAGGAGAATGAGGGAACCCACATCGACTAACACCCACTTCACCTATTTGGCCAATACCTTATAGTTAGTATTAGGTCAAGTTGACTCCATAAAAAGTAAAATTGATATGTAGACATCATATAAGGATAGATATAGGGATTACTATGCTTAAAATTTATCAGCATGTGAGGTCAAGGATAAAGAAATATCAAAAGAGCTAATTGGGTGCCTTATTCTTCGACCAACAACCAATGCACATTTTTCAATAACAACTAAACATTTATAAATCTATCAATGCCAACATAATTTGATTATAAATTATTTTTGAGACTGATGGTGGATGGTGTTTTATTATCCACCATGTAACAACCATGAGGTCCCATTCTATTTTTTTGAGGAAAATCTTATGCGAGTTTCTCCTCAATGAGATTCCCAACTATTTTGACTATAGTGAGTTTTAGGTCTGCGGGAAAGGCTTTGTGTATAATCAACCATATACATGTCATGTGCCTAATCATCCTACAAGGATCCCTACCCAAAAACCACTTCAGACCAATATCCCCCTTGTGGTAAAGTAGGTAATGGAGATTGACACTTTACATGTGCTTAGTGCACTTATTGATACATTTAACCAGCATACGAGCAAGCTTTATAAGACTGATGCTAGATATGCTCCACCTAGTGTGCATACCTAACCTCAACATTGTAGATGTTATGGTGCTATATACACTAGACCTTCAGATGATGATGGTGGTGCTTCTGAAGGCTTACATGATATACTCATGAGTGATGAGTTTTTGGTATGTATATATGGTGTGCACACATCGATCACTACACTCATGCATGTATCTTTTATACAAATGTCATGTTAAATTTAAGTTATATTTGTATTTAAAAAATAATAATTAATTTTCATATAAATTAAATAATATACATGTAATTTTTATGTTGTAGGAGGACACTGTGCCTACATCTTCACGGTTTACAATTGCATTTATGGATCTTAGCCATCCAATTTTTACATATACAAAACTAGCTTGTGGGTCATCCGATACTTCACCTATCAATATTACTAAGCCATTTTTTACATATACAAAGGTAAAATTTTGAGTTAAGATTATACTCTATGTACATGTTTTTATTTATATAGATATATGCTCTTGACTAACAATCATATATGTTCATCAAAACTAATT
Organism: Torreya grandis; assembly: GCA_037957365.1. Lineage (NCBI taxonomy): Eukaryota > Viridiplantae > Streptophyta > Pinopsida > Cupressales > Taxaceae > Torreya > Torreya grandis. The sequence continues at coordinate 3,990,169 of JARHVA010000380.1, read as the reverse complement.
GAGGTTAATTTCTCAACTAATGACGATAATAGACACTACTTCATCTCTATGAGTAGAGATAGACATAATAATTATTGTTGTGATGTTAACTAAATAGACACTCACTGAAGTACATGTTAAGTTGTAATTTTAAATTGTAAAAATAAAATTGTTTTAATATTTTTACTCCATACTTGGGATAATATAACTTATGTGAATGTATTGTGTATGTAGGGTTTTTGTATGACATATGATAGTCCCATTTAGATGATTATTAGAGAACCTTCTCATGTTTATTCCCCATTTCACATGCCTATTTGTGCACCTTGACATGCCACTGACCCTATTGATCATCGGGCTCATATTGAGCATGACCATGAGATTGCATTAAGTGCACGTTTAAATTATTTTTGTATTCTAGTTTAATATTAATTTATGAACTTGGTTGCATGTATAGTAGGAAAAATTTCTAATAATATTTGTGTTAGAATAGGTTCAACTATAGGTGAGTTATGAGCATATAATTACTCACAGTTAGACCTTGGAGGAATCCAAGGCATTTGAGGTATCTCCATATACGAGCAAGGCATCCCGGGGAGAGTCTTCTTTGAGGAAGGCAAAGAGAGAGATATTATTTTGTGAGTGGGATGTCTTAGATTATGTACTTGTTTGTATGCGTATATGGAAATGTACACATTTTTGGAATTGTATACATATAATACATTCACCTGACATTCTATTATTTTATTAGATGATATAATTTTTTGTACACCTTTATTTTGCAATGTATGCATTATGGGCATTATATACCTAACTAACATTCATATAAAATTCTATTATGTTCTTATTTTGTATGCCTTTATGGATTTTATGGACACACACACACACACACACACACACACACACACACACACACACACACACACACATGTTCACATTTTGTGGTGATAATATTTCCTATATAATTTGGCTAACATTATTATTACAAAACTAAATTTTATGGTTGTATGGCCATATTTGGATATGATAATCTTTAATATTTACTTTGTGTAATTTATTAATACTAACTTAAAATCTTTCAATATGTGTTGCAATTAAAAATCTATGGAAGAAAAGAGTATAATGTTTGATATAGAGTCATATATTACTTTGAAGTACCTCTCATAATTGGGATACAACATTTATCACTATTGTATTATGGATACCCTTGATACAATAGTTTAATATCATTTGAGACTTGATATTCATGTTTTGTAAATTCATTGAATTTATAGACATACTGCATTTCTATTATAAGTACTTGATTGAAATAAACAATGAAATACTCATCTCTTGCATACCTTTTTTGAATGACCTTATACATTTTAATTGTGCATGTTTGATCAAGTGGTTATGTTCTACCTCTTGCTTTAGGATGTTATCTCTTTGGAGATGCTTTGCTTTCTTGTTTGGAGACTCTTCTTTGGCCATTTGAAGTGGTGCAAGATTTTAATTCTCATGTCTCATAAGGCCTTGGAATATTTTGGTGTTTATAGCTCTTTTATAATTCTCTCTCTCCACTGCACTCAACTTGGGAATTTTTTGTTTCTCTATCACTTGAGTTAAATATTTATTTACCATTTGATAAATATCCATGCTCATGCTTGTTTGGTTGCATTTCAAGTTCAAAATATGTAGATCCTCTGCATTAGATCTAAAAATGTCATTTTAATTAAAAATCACGTCAATTATTTCATTTGATGGTTTATTATCATGCATTACATTTGGCTTCTATATATTACCTCTAGTAGAGGCTACTACTTTCATGGCAGGTTCCTTATTTGAAGATTAGAACAATGGGTTCAAATAACTTTAGGAATTTTTATATCATAAAACTAGTATAATTTGGGTTATTATCACTGAGTATTTGGAAAAAAATAATAAGACATAGAGCATTATCTTTCATCACATGATTGAAAAACTTATGAAAAAAGCTAATTTAGTTTCCATTAGGCTTCAAATTTAGATATACCATTTTTTTCATATGTATATGCAAGTTAAAAATGATATATTTATGTACCTATGTGTATGCGTGTGTCTCTCTTCGAGCATGATTTTAATAATTTAAATATATTAAAACCATGCCCACACACAGAGACAAATACATACATATATTTGGGATATAAAAATAATACATATATACACATATAGGCACACTTTGTATAGAGACGGATAACACACATTCAATAAATTAGATTTGTGACAGTCCAATATGAAACAAAAGAACAATCACAATCATATATAACATATAAACTAGTGTAGGTATAATAGAATTTTAGGGCATAAAAAAAATTTAGTTATATTTAAATATATATTTATAAAATGGATTAATGTAACCATTATATGGGGTGGTTGAGATCCTGACAAAGCAATGCATATCGTGTATATGTCCATACTTACTAAATTCATGGTCACTCAGAACAAACATGTCCATCTCTACCTCTACATCATAGGACATGCTATCACTTTCAACATCAGTAGCCTCCAATCATACCCAGTGGAGATACCCACCACCTATTATATCTTGAAATGACACATGATTCCATGACCATGATGTCTAAATCCACCTTGATGCATGGTTTCACTATTGTTCAAGAGCGTGGAAACATTGACAATAAATGTAGTCAAATTTGAAGTTGTAGTTAGAGAACTTCACCTCTAGTTATTGGTGGCTCAAAACTAGAACTAAAAACACATTCAAACTAGTGGATAACATCTAGGACCACATTTTTTGCCTTTGACCACCCTTGATAGAGAGACCTACCACCTATTTCGGCTTCAAGATAACCTTCCTCAAATAAGAAAAATGTAGTTTTCAAGCCTAACTTCAGCAATGTATAAAATCTAAATTGTAAGTCATTATAATGAAATAGAAGATCCATAACATATGTGTCTATTCCCTCTAATTACACTCTAAATCACATTAGTGTAACCTTGGAGACTAATTTGTGGCACAAGTTACAAAGGCAGGTCCTAAAATGGAACTTTTTTGCAGTGAAGAGATAAGTGTTTGTCCTCTAACTAGCATTTTTACCTCTAAGACATCTAGGTGTAATTACATCACTTTTATCATGTTTATATAGTAAAATTAATTGTTCTCCCACAACCACAATTTCCAAACCCACTCAAAAGCATGTTTTCACTACTGTTTAGGAGCATGGAAACATTGACAACATATGCGGTCAAAGTTGAATTTATAGTTGAAAAAAATACACCTACAATGTTTCATGGATCAAAAATAGAGATAAAAACATGTTTATGGTGGTATATAATGTCCAATAATACATTATTGGCCTCTAATCATACCCGGTGGAGAGACCCACCACCCATTATGGCCTTAAGAATGAACTTCCCAAAATAAGAAAAATATAGTTTTTAGCCTACTTCAGGCATGTGAAAAATGGAAACCATAAGTTATTGGAATGAACCAAAATAACCTTTAATTTTGTGTATATTTCCTCTAATTTCACCTAAAATAATATGAATGGAACCTTGGATACTAATATGTGGCATAAGTTGTAGTGATGAGTCTTGAAATGTAACTTTTTTATAGTGAAGAGATAAGTTCTTGTCCTCCAATTGGAATTTTATCTCTGGGATCTCCAGGTGTATTTTTATCACTTGAATCAAATTTATCTAAGAAAATTACATTTTAATTTTTATCCCATGACCACGATGTCCAAATTTACTTGGAAGCATGTTTTCACTACTATTCAAGAGTACAGAAACACTGACAACAAATGTTGTCAAAGTTGAAGCTGTAGTTAGAGAACTCCACCTTTGGTGCTTCATCGATATAAAATGGAACTACCAGAACATCTGAGGTGGAATATAACATCCATCAATACATTATTTTGCCTCTGATCATGCCCGATGGAGAGACCCACCACCCATTTTGGCCTCAAGAATGACCTTCCCAAAACAAAAAAAATGCATTTTTTTGCCTAAGTTAAGGTGTACATAAAATGAAAATGTAATTCATTGTAATAAACCATAAGAAAACTCACATGTGTTTCTAATCCATATAATTACACCTTAGATCATTTTTATTTAACATTGGCTACCAATATGTGACATAAGTTATAGTGACGGTTCATGAAATGCAACTTTTTTGTAGTGAAGAGACAAGTGCTTGTCCTCTAATTAGCATTTTTACCTCCAAGACTTGAAGGTGAAATTTCATCACTTTTATCACATATAGATATAAAAATTACATGTGATCACACAACCATATTGTATAAATCCACTCAGAAGTGTGTTTTTACTATTGTTCAGGAACATGAAAACACTGACATTAAATGTTATCAAAGTTGAAGCTACAGTTGAATAACTCCACCTATAGTTCTTTGTGGATTAAAAATGGAATTTAAAACATGTATAGGGTGTTTTATAACATCCATTACCACATTATTAGCCTCTTATCATGCTTGGTTGAGAGATCCACCACCTATTTTGGCCTTCTCAAACAAGAACAATGAATTTTTAGCCTAACTTTAGGCATGCATAAAATTGAAATCATAAATCATTGGAATGAAATATAAGAACCCTCATGTGCATGTCTAATCCCTATAATTTTACACTAATTTTTTTTATGTAACCTTAGATACCAATCCATGGCACAAGTTGTAGTGACAGTTCTTGAAATGCAACTTTTTTGTAGTGAAGAGACAAGTGCTTATCCTCCAACTAAAATTTATATCTTCAGGACCTCTAGTTGAAAATAAATAACTTTAAGAAAATTTATATAGTAAAATTACACTTATTCCATGACCATGACATCCAAATCCACCAAGATGCATGTTTTCACTACCGTTCAGGAGCATGGAAAAATTGACAACAAATGTTGTCAAAGTTGAAGTTACAGTTGGAGAACTCCAACTATGGTGATTCATGGATCAAAATTGGAATTTAAATCATGTTCAAGATGGTGGATAACATCTAGTACCACATACTTTTATTTTTATCATTCTCGGTGGAGAGACCCACCATCCATTCTGGCCTCACGAATGACCTTCTTGAAATAAGAAAAATGCAATTTTAAAGCCTAACTTCGGGCATGTATAAAACACAAAACATAATTAATTGGTAAAAACCATAAGAAATAACACATTAATGTATAATAATTATAATTTCACCTTGCATCATGTTTATATAACCTTTGATACCAATCTGTGGCATAAGTTACAATGATAGGTCCTGAACTATAACTTTTTTGCAGTGAAGAGACACGTGCTTGTCTTCTAATTGACATTTATACCTCTAGAACCTCTAGGTGAAATTTAATCACTTAAATAATGTATATATATGAAAATTACACATAATAATATAACCATGATGTCCAAATACACATGAAATCATATTTTCACTATTGTTCAAGAGCATGGAAATACTGACAACATATGTTGTTAAAGTTGAAGCTACACACAAAACTCCACCTCTAATACTTCATGGATTTAAAATGGAACTTAAAACATGTATAGGGTGGTGTATAATTTATAGTACCACATTTTTATCCTATGATCACTCCTATTCAATAGACTCACCACCCATTCTAGCCTCAAGAACAACCTTCTCAAAATAATAAAAATGCAATATTAAGCCTAACTTCAATCATGTGTAAAATATAAACCATAAGTCTTTGGAAAAAGCCAAAAGAACCATAAAATGTGTGTAAAATCCCTATAGTTTCACCCCAGATCATGTTGATGTAGCCTTGGATGCCAATCCATGGCATAAGTTGTAGTGACGGGTCCTAAAATGTAACATTTTTGTAAATAAGAGACAAGTTCTTATCCTCTAATTGGTATTTCTACCTCCAAGAATTATAGGTAAAATTTTATCTATTGGATAATGTTTTTATAGGATAATGGAATGTTTTATCATTACCATACTTCCAAACCCACCTATAAGTGTATTTTAACACTGTTCAGGAGCATAGAAACACTAACAATAGATGTTAAATTTGAAGCTATAGATGGATAACTCCACCTCCAATGATTCATGGATCAAAAATAGAATTATAAAGACATATGAAGTGGTGGATAACATATAATAAAACATTATTATCCTCCAATCATTCATGGTCAAGAGACCCACCACCAATTTTGGCCTCAAGAATGACCTTCCGAAAATAAGAAAAATATAGTTTTTAGCCTAACTTTAGGCATGCATAAAATGGAAATCATAATTCATTGTAATGATCCATAAAAATCCTCATGTGAAATAAAAATACATTTAATTTCACCCTATATCATTTTTATTTAACCTTGGAGACCAATTCGTGGCACAAGTTACAGTGATGGGACCTGAGATGTAACTTTTTTGTAATGAAGAGACAAGTTCTTGTCCTCCAACTAAAATTTATACCTTTGGAACCTCTATGTGAAATTTCATCACTTAGATAACATTTGGACAAGTGAATTACATGTGCTCCCATGACCTCAACATCCAAACCCACTTAGAAGCATGTTTTCACTATTGTTTAGGAGTGTAGAAACACTAACAACAGATGTTGTTAAAGTTGAAGTTGTAGATAGATAACTCCACCTCTGGTGCTTAGTGGATAAATAATGACATTTTCAACATGTCCAAGTTAGTAGATAACATCTAGGACTAGGTTTTTGGCCTCTGATCATGCTCAATGGAGAGACCCATCACCCATTCCAGCCTAAAAAATAACCTTCCCAAAACAAGAAAAATATAGTTTTTAGCCTAAATTTAGGTATGCATAAAATAAAAGCCATAAGTTTTTGTAATGATATAAAATAACCCTCATGTGTGTGTCAAATACCTATAATTTTAGCCTAAACCAAGTCAATAGAACCTTGGAGACCAATATGTGGCACAAGTTGCCATGACAGGGCAAGAAATGCAACATTTTTGTAATGAAGAGACAAGTTCTTGTCCATTAATTGACATTTATATCTCTAAAACCTCCAGGTGCAAGTCTATCACTTTAATAATTATTGTACATGCAAATTACAAATGACCTCATGACCTAGACCTCCAAATCCACATGGAAGCATGTTTTCACTATTGCTTAGGAGCATGGAAACACTAACAATAGAAGTTGTCAAAGTTGAAGCTATAAATGGAGAATTCCACCTCAGGGGATTCATAGATAAAAAATGGAATTTAAAACATCTTTGGGGTAGTGGATAACATCTAGGACCATGTTCTTTTCTATTAATCATGCCTAGTAGAGAGACCCACCACCTATTCTAGCCTCAAGAATGGCCTTGCCAAAACAAGAAATAATAAAAAAAATTAACCCAAATTTAGGTGTGTGTAAAATGGAAACCATAAGTCATTGGCATAAACCAGAAGAACCATCACATTTGTGTTGAATCCCTATAATTATACCCTAAAGAATGTTGATGGAACCTTCAATACCAATTCATGGCATAAGTAGCAGTGACAGGTCTTGAAATGCAACCTTTTTACAATTAATAGATAGGTTCTTATCCTCCAATTTGCATTTTTTCCTTGTGGCTATAAACTAGCACTACCAACATGTTTGAGGTAGTGGATAACATATAGGACAAAGTTCTTGGCCTCCCATCATGCCTGATTGAGAGAACCAACACCCATTTTGACCTCAAGAACATAATTTATTGAATAATTGAGTACTTATATTAAACTTTTGAGCTTCAAGAATATGAAATTATTTACTAATAATGTCAACAACATGAAGGTAGAAGCTTATTTGGCACCACTAGCCTAGAAAAAATTGTTATTAAGTAATTAAAAATGAAATTATATGTACTACCTACAAAATGAATAAAATTTAATAATATTAAATAAATTTACATTTGACAAGTTAACATACCTTGGAATTTTAATCCAATGAACCAATATGATCTATTCTAATCTTGATACTAGTAAGATTAGCTACATAGTCTGACTCACAAACTTTCCATAGATTTCTTTTTAATGACTTCCTATGATATTTGACTAATTGGAGATTTGTTTCAAAAACCAAATTTGAATAGTGTAGTATTTTTTTGTGTTTTAAAGTCTTGAAACAACCCTACATCTAAATTTTTTATAGGATATTGTCAAGGCTAAGTTCTAGTGATAACCACAGACCTAGTGGGATGGTTAATGTTTTTTCATCTATGACTAAAAAATTCAATTTTTTATTTTCCTCTACACACTAACAAAAGTAGTAATTTATTCCCTCTTCATTGTCCTCATCAACAATAATGCAAAAATATGCCCTGTATCACAAAAAATAAAATTTTAATGATGTTATCAAGATAGATAATGAGAATAAATAATACATAATGATCAGTCTTCTACTCAGTTTCACTAGATCAGATACATGGTCAAAGTCATGTGATGATGTCATATCTATAAGTTGTAACATTAGTGGAACATGATATTTGTCGATTGGAAGTAGAGGTTTGCAACTCCATTCATCCACCAACTCTTTTGAATGACACTCATTCAAAATAGAGTCCATGGATGTATTGAAAAAACATGCCAAGTGTCCCATATGAATAGTCCAATAACTTGTATTTGAGATACGAAATGAGTGGAGCTCACTTTATCCAATCAAAGTCATACAATCCTCATACTTTTCCAAGTTTTCTTCCTCCATCAACCAAAAATATCTATGAACAATAGAATTTTATTGAGAACCATGGCCCATTTTTTCATTACACCATTCAATAATGGTTGTTGCATTAGTTAAAGTAACACCATCTTCAAACTTCAACTCCTCTCTTACTATGGATATTTTTACACATGCTCTAGCACCATTATGATCCCTTTTTTATGGCTAACCTTAGTTAAACTATAAATATAATCTATGCCATTGGTAATGTGCATCCTGCTCAACCAATAAAAAATTCATGCATTCTTAAATTATGATGTGATTTTTTTTGACCAAATGTAATGTTGATTGAAAGTAATGTTCCTCTTAGTCAACTATCGATAGAACATCTCAAAATAACATTACATGTACTCTATACAATGTGATTGGTCATCACTAAAATATAAATGGTACTCCATTAATATTTTTTGATCTTGTTGTATACTATCAGGTGCATGCATGAATGCATTATGCATGAATATGGTAACTTGTATTGAGTTATAATATTGTGACCAATCTTCCATTTCTGGCTTGAATGTTTAATTCTAAGTAAATTTGACTACTAAAATAATAGAACCAAGTAAGAATGTGTCCTTATCTTGAAATTTTCATCTAACCATCTAGCCCTGTGTGTGCCTTGCATACTCATAAAAAAATTCCTCCATGAATTTGACCATAAATTTTGAAATAGGTATCTGTTTTGTAATAAGCTCACACCTTTTACATTCTTTGCCATCTTTTACTTGATAAGTCACATATTTTTATTTACTCAAACCAACTAATTCATGTCCAATTTCACTTGTACTCTTCCCATGGATATACTTTTTGAATTTTGTCAATCCACCACAAATTCTACAATTTCCATCTAAATATGTTTTTTATAAAAGAACTATCTATATACACATAATATTTTTAAACTTTGTCAATCACTAATTATCTCTCTTACATAAACTCATCAAGTCTCAACCTCTCTAAGTGTATGCCTTAAATGGTGCATTAGAAAAGGGGTGGGTAGGCTTTTTGTGCTTCACAAGATTTTTGTTCCCTATACCTCCACCTAAAACCAATACAAAATCCTCATGTACATTTCCCTAAGTTTTGATGCCTCCCTTACACTCTTATCCAAACAATTCACTGCCTCAAATAGCCCTTGCCTAAGCCAAAACCTTTTTTTACCATTTACCAAAAAAATTTGATTAGGTCGACTTATTTATGAGGATTGAACATGTTATGAGACTAAGTTAGCCCAACTAAATTAGTCTGGGACCTAACTATTCTATTTCTTAACTAACTAGGTCAATTAGGTTGAATGCATCAGCTAAAATTTTGGAAGAGTTTAGGATCAAATTAGGGTATATATACACATATTTCACCCCATTTTCAATAGAGAGAATCATTCATTTTTGAATCTTTATTTGCTTATCTATCATTCTACTTGAGGATTCATTACTTAGGGTTTCATACTACTTATAAAGGAATCTTATCTCATGAAAATGTCTTGGATGCATAGGATAAGTCTTACAACCTAGATTTGACCTATATTTGTGATCCATATGAACCAAAACAACCTCTTTCAAAGAAACATTTCCCAAGGGAGAGATTGAGACTCAAGAGGTTTGTCTTCAAGGTATATATTCCTAACTCTTATTCCTCTTTTGTTAATAAATATATTTACATGCATAATGGATTATGAATGTATTGTATCTCCATACTTAGGATTACCTCTACATTTATTTGAGAGAGTTTTTGTTTACATGTTTATTGTTTATGTTTATCCCCCATTTGTGTTAAAAGATTTGGTGAGCACTAACTTAGATTTAATTTACTTTGTTATTGCATTGAAATATCAAGACCTATCTAGGGTTATTGTGTGGTGTTATTTGATTAGAGGATTTGAAAACCTCTCTATAAATTTCATATGATAAAAGATCCCTTAGATAGCTTTAGAGGATCCATATTGGTCATAACCCCATTTATCAATGTATTACTAGTGGTATAGTTGGTTGATTTATCTTTTACAAGCTAAGATTGATTTGTAGATCAACTTCACTTTCACCTGCATAAAATTCTAGTCAACTTGATGTGAACTAACCCTTTCAAGTTTTCAATTTTCATCTTCAGACTAATGGATCGACTGTATTGACTTAGTTTAATAATTTCTATATTGGTCTCAAGACTTAATCAATCCAATCGACTTAGTTCAGTTCTATGTGTAGGTCTTTCTCTCTTCTAGACATATAGATCGATTTGATCGACTTAATTATTTAATCTTTGAAGGTCATCTTATACTTAATCAATTTGATCGACATAGTAAGGGCATCAACTTATAGGTTTTCAAGTGAGGTGAATCTATTGATCTTATTTGGCTCTTTATGATCAGATCTTTCCCTTGGCACACTAGATCGATCATATAAATTTTGTTTTATTAATTGTTCTAGTAAGCATTTGGTTGCAACATGGATTTCAAGAATTACCTAATGTTCATGAGCTCACACCATGATTACTAATGGGAATAAGATTACTATTTACTAAACACTATTCATGTAGACATTATTCATGGTTAATATTCATAATGAATGTGTATGGTGATGTGTCATAGTTGTGATGTGATATAGTGGTGAGGTGGAATTTGAGTGATGTGGCATGGACCAAAAGGAATATTCATGAGGAAAAGATGACATGACAAGATTGGGGCACCATTTTTAGTGTCACATGGTGGTGGGTCTCAAGGTCAAAATTGAGAAGCATATTTTGACCTTAAACATGTGAGGATAAGCCTTACATGATTGATCGTACAACAAATGTGAAGGTGGAGGAGTAATATCTAATTCACATGGAGGTAGTGAATCTTGTCCACTTGGTACTCTTCTTTTTTACTCCTTTTTACAGATGGAGACAAATATCACTATTGATCACTATGCATGAAGGAATGGGGCACGTTTTTTCCTCTTTCTTTGAAGCTTCTCCCTCCTCTCTCCTTCCTCATGTATTTTTTATATAAGGATGGTGAATCCTTTGTAATTTTATTCTTGGTAAGTTTGAAATGCCTTTGGAGGATAATATAAAGTTGTTTTACCTTATCTCATGCTTATATTGTTATGTTAATTTTTAGTTGTGTTGATATTTCCTTGTGTTGAAGTTCATTTTCCCTTTGATTGTTTTTTATTTCTCCTAACCTTTATGCAAGATGAAATATTTTTTGTAGGTCATAGTCTATGTAGACTTATGTTTTATACATGGTTAGTTGTGGTGATGAATTCTTTCCCTCCTAATATTGCCATAGATCTCTCTAATTCTCTATGAGCCACTTACACTAGATAATTCATGAGTGAGTTGTGTATGCCATTAGTTTTTTAATACTTCATTGTGTATGCTTAATCAAGTCAAGGATCACTTATGGTGCATCACCTCTTATTTTTGTAGTCTAGTTTCCTTCTATTCCTTTATCCCCTTTCCTTGCAGTAATAGAGTTAGTATTAGTATAGGTGATTCACTAGGGGAACTAGTCCTATCTGGAGATTCACTCCATCTTTAGGTCACCCACAGCCTAGGAGTGTTTCCATTTTGTCACTTTGATGAGGAGGCTTGAAACACCTCCTCAAAGGGTGAAACTTTGAGTGAAAACAAGTTCTTCATCCTATTTTCAAAATTTTATAACCTCTATCTAGAATACTAGATCGATCCCATCAACATACTTATTCCAGTTAATTTTAACTATTCAATCTATGCAAACTCAATCAACTAGTTTTACTTTGTTTTAACATCTTATTTTGTAGGTTCAAGATCTCATCTGGATAACATGACTCAAAAACAACAAATTGGTAGATTCAATACCTTGATAAAATCAATCAAAAAGCAAATTGATAAAAACAAATTTAGGTTCATTCTAATCAACTTAGTCATTTCATTTTTAGTTAAATTATAATTTTATTTTCCTAGATTTTAGTCCTGTAAAAACTATGGCCTTATAGTAAACTAAGGTGACTCATTTGACTTAGTTTTGTAATTATTTTTTCCATAGGAAACTCAGTTGACTTGTTCGACTGTATTTCTCTAGATTGTCTTGCAATAGATAGAGTCGACTTGATTGACTCTGTTTATTACTATTTGCATATTAGGTCATTCCAATCAACCTAGTATTATGTTTTTTTCAAGCAAAATAGATTAACTCACATTGGTAGTAATTATTTCACCTTTCATTTATCTAAATTCTTGCTTAGAGTAATGCACATAGTATAACTAAGAAGGTTGATTTATTATATTATTTACTTTCTTTATTCACACACTACCAAATCATAAAATATAAAATAAGTATTCAAACAATTCTATCTAGGTCTACCTACTTAGAATTCTTCACCAAGGGAAAAGATGACTTAGTTTTTTGGTCGAGTATAAATACGTGGTTGATGGTATATATTGGAAAATCACCTGAAACCTTTATCATTATAAGATTATGAAGTGAGGGGTAGGCCCTAATAGCAAACCAGTATGATCAATACAGATCCCTTTCAGCCTTAACTACTTAAAACCAACTTTAGATTATCTTTTTTAGTTCATTTACAATGCCAAATGCCCTATCACATTTTAAAAACACAATCTAATTTAAAAAACATAGGAATGTTCAATATTTAGATTAGCATTTAAATTTCATTATTGTTATTTTTAGTTTTCCAATTGTATTTTGTATTGCAAAACTTATGTTATCCAACATTGATACAAGGTTTGTGCTGTGTGGTGTAACTAAATCAAGTTAATCAACCTAGTTGCCTGTGTGTTTAGCTTATTTTATTGAAAAATTGCTAACTTAGTCATACGATTCCAAAAATTTACTACCTATAGAACATAATCAACTCAATCTCTTATACACTACTCTATTTGTCTTCCCACATAACATAGTTAACTCATTTGACTCAATCTCTTATAGGTTATTCTGTTTGTTTCCCCACAGAACACAGTTGACCCATTCAACTTAGTATCTTATAAATTATTTTATTTTTCTTTCAAAACCCAATCAACCAATTTAAATCTATACCATCTGGCTGACTCTATAGGTCATGTTTGACTTAGTTCATTAAACTAATAATTTCATAATTATATCTTCTTTTCATATTCCAATTAGTTAAAAACACTGCATAATTAAGGATTTATATTATAACCTCACTTTTATTATTACTTAAGATGAAACTATTGAATTCCATCCTTTGTGTCCTCCCAATATAAAATCAATTTCTACACAATGTAATACAGTTGAGGTTATTCATCCTATTCCTCCTCCTACTACCAATGTTGGGAATCCTCCACCCAAAAATCCATCCCCTACTAATCATGAACCTTTCCAATCATTTTATCCTAACATTTATTCTTATAAACCTCTTATAACTCAAAAGGGAGCATCCAATTCAACCAATTTTAACACCACCCACCCTCCCTTGAGTTTAGAATAATTTAAGAAGAAATTACCACCCTATAAACCCATGCACTTTGATCCTTCTAAACCTCCTCTAAAATGGTATAATATCAATAAGTTTTATTGGTGGAACCCTAAAAAATGTCATTATTAGGAGACTTACCATGATCTTAATTTATTCTTCATTACCTTCTTCATTGATCCATAAACCAACATTAATTTTCTTATAAAACAATATTACCAAGACTACCTTCAAGCATCACATATTGGGGCATCTTGTGATGCCCATCCACATATCACTTTAGACTTTGAGGTATCCTATGATGCCCATACCTACATCTCATTACCCTTTAGTGAATCCTATGATTCCAAATCTTATTCTACATTGCATTATAATAATCAAATTCAACTTCAATAAACCTTTACAGACATATAAACGTATATTTCACATGCTCATCTTTGATATAAATGTTAACATAGATTTTACTTGTTATTATTATCTCATGTTTATTTTTTTTTTTGAAATTTATTTAATTTAGTCTCATTTTACTTACACCATTGTTTCCTTTGGTTTATTTTGTTGTTATTTCAATCTATAGTTTGTGAGTTGCATTGTAATACCTCAGATAAGATCACATCTTCCTCACAAACACATGTTACTCGCATCATTGTTTCCTTTGGGCTCTTTGGTTTTATTTCACATTATGTTTGATATTTTTTTCCATTTTGGTTCTTAGACATCTTTTTCATTATTTTCATTTTAACTATTTATGTCATTATTTATCTTAGTAGATTTATGAATATTTTGACCCTTATTTACTTTCCCCCTTTGTTGGGATGATCATTTACTTTCGCCCTTCTTGGGATGATCATTTAATTTCCCCATATTTTGGGATGACTATTTAACTTCCGCATATTTTGGTATGACTAATACTTTAATTGGTGCTTGTGATAGATCTATTGTAGGTTAGTATGGATTCTTAGTGACTTGACTCTCATAACATAGTCTCATCCCTTTTAGAGCACTATTTTACATCATTGTGATCATCTACGAGCATATTCATCATTGTATCAATTATTACATGGATGGATCCCTCATGATCCCCATATTCCCCTTATTTCCTTTCATTTGAGGCACACATAGGCCAATTTTGATATTGCACACCTGTGTAAAAATCTAAGAGTCTTTAGACACCTTTGTCTTTAGGTCCTTTTCTCTAGTGACTAAGTGTAAGCTCTCTTATGTTTGTCACCTATTTAACTCATGAATGTTTCTTTGAATTTGTATGGAGGAGAAATATAAAAATCCAAAATATTTAAAATACAAATCATAAAATAAATAAAAGGCAAAAACAATATTAAAAGTTAGATCACACCAAAAGACGTGGTCTATATTTGGCACATCTCTTATCTTAGACAAAGCTCAAACTCCATAATTAGCCTCATGATAGAGCCAAGGTCCATCCCAGGTTGTGTTAGGATAGTACAATGGGGTATGAGGTCTCATTATATCATATACTATCTAGTGACACCTACTTTCTCACATAAGTACACATCCTTCATAGTAAATCGATATAAGGGGTCTTGAGGAATAAGAAACATGTTGTGGGAAGGTACATTGATTTTAATTTTATTGCATATAGCCTTCATGGGTTGATCTATGCACTTCACTTATTAGTGCAAGATTTGTGTTCATTATTCAAAATGTCATAATTCTTTGTTTTTGATAGATCTTAGCCTTACTCACTTGCCTAGTATGTCTCATTCTTACTAAGGATGTTCACATCACCCATGCGGCACCTCAAATTCCTTATTTACATCACATTATTCCCATTCTCCCCTTATTAGATATTGATTTTTATTGATCACATCCTTGATCACATTTTCATTATTACACCTCTTGGTTTATAGTTTGTGAGTTACATTGTAATAACTTGGACAGGACCAGGGCTTCCTCATAAGCATTCCTTCACATTTGCATACCATACCATCTCATTATCATTCTAGTCATGTCATTAGGTGGTTATGATTTCTTAAATTGTATTTTATAATAAGCATTAAGTTTGAATTGTCATCCTTTTAGAGCTTCTATTTTTCATCTATCAATCATATTCTTATTTGAATTTTGTGGACTTCACTTATCTTATATAGGACATTTGACATTCTTACATGTTTTTGCTTATATATGATTTATTAATGTTTGTCATAAATTTTGATTTACATTTCATTTTCAATCATTTGTGATTTATTTATGTTTGATTTGACATGATTATCTTACATATAATTATCTTTCACTTGATTGCATACCTTTGTTAGATTTTTTTGCATGATTTTTTATTTACTTGTAATGTTTTACATGCTTCCTGACTTAATATGTTCTAAACTCTCTTTTGTCATTCATGTTTTGCATGCTTCCATAAATGATTTAGTATGTTTTACATCCCCTTTTATCATTCATGTTTTAAATGCTTCCCAACATGTTTTAGTATGTTTTACATGCAATATTTTTATCATTTACATGCTTGATTCCTTGATTCTACCTTAGCCTTAACAATCTCATGTTTTGATTCTATTTGTAATCTTGCATCCTTAGGGTTTGTCTAAATCATATATTGTGCCCTCCATGATCAAGCTTATTTAGCCTTGTATCATTAAGGTTTGTCCAAAGTAGGTACTGCACCATCCATGATCTATATTATGTAAGTCTTGAATCCTTAGGGTTTGTCCAAATTAGGTATTTCACCCTCCATGATCAAGATTAGTTAGCTTTATATGCTTAGGGTTTATCCAAAGCAAATATTGTGCCCTCCATGACCAAAACTACAAACATAGTAGACAAATATTCAAAGATAAAGGTAAGTAAAGGTGCACATATATTTCTTGTTCATTTTATTTATTGATTTATACTGTAATGTATTTAGCTCATCATTTTTTATTGCTATATTATTTTATCAAAGCACCATCCCATGTTACAATTTCATGACACATTATGAGCTTCACGTGGAGCATATATACACACACAATCTTTTTAAACTTTATCAATCACTAATGCTTTCTCTCTTACAAGAACCTATCAAGTATCAATATCTTTGAGTATATTGGGAAAGGGGTGGTTAGGCCTTTGGTGCTTCACAAGATTATTGTTCCCTACCCTCCTATATGTTTCCCTAATCTTTGACACCTCCTTTACACTCTTATCAAAATAATTCACCACCTCAAATAGCCCCTGCCTAAGCCAAAACCCTTTTTTACTAGTTACTGAATGGAGTCAATTGGGTTGACTTAATTATGAGGATTGAGCATGTTATGGGACTAATTCAGCCCAACTAAATTAGTATGGGACCTAACTGTTCTATTTCCTAACTAACTAGGTCGATTGTGTCGACTGTGTTGGTAAATTTTTTGGAAGGGTTTAGTATCAAATTAGGATATATAGACACTTATTTCACCAAATTTATAATAGATAGAATCATTAATTTAAACTTATTTATCTATTTATCCACCATTCTACTTGAGGAGTCATTACTTAGGGTTTCATACTACTTGGAGAAGAATCTTGTCTTGTGGAAATGTCTTGGATGCATAGGAGAAGTCTTGTAACCTAAAGCTAACCTATCTTTATGATCCTTAAAAATCATAGTAACATCTTGCAAATAACCATTAGCCAAAGGAGAGATTAAGACTCGACGGGTTCATTTTTAAGGTAAGTAAATTTTTAACTCTTATTCCTCTTTTGTTAGTAGATAAATTTGCATGTATAATGGATTATGAATATATTGTCTCTCCATGCTTAGGATTACCTCTACATTGACTTGAGTAGAGTTATTATTTGCATGTTTATTATTTATGTTTATCCCCCATTTATGATGCAAGCTTTGGTGAGCACTAGATTAGATTTAATTTACTTTGTTATTGCATTAAAATACCAAGACCTAACTAGGGTTATTGTGTGTTGTTATTTGACTAGAGGCTTTGGAACCATCTCTAGCCATGACATATGATAAAAAATCCTTTATGTAGGTTTAACAGATCCATATTGGTCATGACCCCAATTGTCAACATGTTACTAGTGTATAGTTATCTAATTTTTATTTTATGAGCTACGATTGATTTGTGGATCAACTTCACTTTTGCCCACATACACTATCCATTTGTTCTTTCTTAAAAAAATGGTTGGAATAAAATCCATTGCTAATTTAGTGGAAATTCTCTACCACAGTCCTAAAAAATGTTATCAGTATGCAAAAAACAACATAAATGGCAAAAAATATCATAGAACATTGAAAATTTAACATGTTGCCCACAATAACAAGTGGTGTGTGTGTTATTTATTTTTACATAAACAATTTTGTCCATCTCAAAATATCTTTGACTAATAGAAATTTATGATATTTTCTCAAAAACATAGAGTAAAATTATGTTTGGGTCATATATAATAAATTTTTAGGATTCCGGTTTATGGTTATGAGAACTAACTCTTCTTTTCACTACATATCTTATATTGGGTGAAACTCTTGTATTGTCTTTCCAAAGTTGTGTAAGTAAAATTTTGAGAGCATCAACTATAGCCTTGTCATTTATTTAAAGTCTACCAAATCATGCCTAGAGTTAAAGGGTATTGGTATCATTAAGTCTTTGGGGTCTTCCAATTGATTTCATTAATGTTTTTTAATTTATGTCTAATGCTTAGCTAGTTTTTGAAATCAATCATTTTTTCCCTATTTGACCACTTACTACCCAAGTTGTAATTATGCCTCGAGCAACATTACAATCTTTGTTGTGTGATTTTAGGCCTAAAATATGATATGTGTCATGTAGATTTTCAATGATTTCATTATTTTCATCATCCATGTTAGATGTTCTTAGTCCTAGGGTGTTTATTGTATATCTCATCTTAAAAAATTTCATCAATGCAATAAACACTTGACATTTTTGGCTATCAAAATGCAATTTATCAAAGAAATTATCCTAAATTTTTTGAGCTAGTCTTCTTGAATGGTGGTTAGACATTTTATTATGCATTGGTTTTAAAGTTTTTTCATCAAATTTAATTAGGTGCTTCCCTTTTCTATGTACAATCCTCAGATGTTTTATTAATGGTGGAATTTGTTGAGAGGGTGTTTAAAAATTGTTATGTTCACTACTAGTTTATTCATTGTTAGTTTCAATGTTTAGTTGTGGGATGACATTTTTTTAATTATTACTTTCATCATTATCTGTTTCCATGAAACTATCTTCATCGATAGGTGGTAAGTCATCATGCATAGATTCATCATCAACAAAATAAAAAACTTTATACTTTGAATGTGGACTTACAACATAATTTGGAATTTTAGGTAAATATTCATCATCGTTATTCAATTGATTATTATCAATTTCATCATTATCTATGACATTTTACTCATTAAGGATAGTGTTTGTACCTTGTCTTGAGAAAAATGTTTGTATTCATACTTTTTTCTCTCTCAACTCTTATAATTGCTATGATGTTTTGTGATTTAACTTTTTCCTCTTCTTTGAATGAGCTTTGTCACACATGATTAGACAAAGAACAATTTGAAATTATTTTTTATGGTGGGGACATGAAGAGTAATTTGATTCCTTTTTATAGTGGGGTACCTAAAAAATAATTTGATTCCTCTTGTCTTCACCATGGAAAACATAGAATGATGTAGAGAATGTCTGCAGGGTCAGAATTCTTGAAATTCCCTAAAAATAAATGTTGGACAATGAATTGTTTCCTATTAAGACAATAACATGTATGAGTTATAATATAACATGTACACATTATTTTTAGTATGTCTACTATGAAATTAATACATACATATTATTGTATAATATGTAGGTATTATTTATAGTATGCCTATGTGATCATATACCATATTGTTATGAGATATGATTATATTACATGATGAAAACCTAGTTATATTATTATTCTAGGGTCTATTTAACCATATTGTTCATCTTACATAATCAATTGAGCCATAATTTAGGTTCACGGGGCTCAATTTGGCCAAAATCATGTTTTAATTACACCAATTGACTAATGGGATTAACTCATGACTAATTTATGCCAAAATCAAGTTTCTAATTACACCAAAAGACTAATTGCATCAATTCATGACTAATTTATCCCCCCACCTCTTTCTCTTATCTAGTTAGGTTGAAGGGGCTTGAATTGGGCCCAATTTCTTTGTTGATTGAATTGGTGGACTTCCTACTTTATTTTATTATGATATTGGGGTCAATTGACCCCCAAATTACTTTTATATAGTCAAAATTAGGTTCATGAGTTTCAATTTCATCAAAATTTCATTAATCATTGTAAAATGGACTAATTATGTAAATATGTCAGGAAACAAGAGGTAATTTATCCCCTAGAATCGCATCATAGACTTAACATTAGGTTCAAGGGGTTAATATTTGCCCTAATTACCTTTATGTTTGCATTTGTAATAAAATTAGTATCTATTAAGCCATATATTGCATCTTATATAGTCAATTAACCCATAAATTAGGTTTAAATGGCTTAGTTTTTTTTCCAAATCACATCCCTAATTGCCAATAATTGACTAATTACATCAATTCATGACAAAATCAAACCTAATTTATCCCCAATCGCGTCCTGCACTTTTAGTTAGGTTGAAGGGGCTTAAATTAGTCCCAATTTATTTCATGCTTGAATTCATGGAATATTTGATTTATTTTGTTATGATATTGGGGTCAATTGACCCCCCCAAATTACTTTTATATAGGCAAAATTAGGTTCATGGTGTTTAATTTCATCCAACTTGCATCACTAATTCTAAAAATCAACTAATTAGCTTAATATATTGATAAATATTGGCTAATTTAGCCCTAAATCACATTCTAGACTCACAGTTAGGATAAATGGGTTCAAATTGGCCCCAATTATCTTCATGTTTGCATTTTTGATAAAATTAGGGTTTAGGGTTGTAACAATCATAGGGTCAAATGAAAACTAAGATGTTATCTCTGAATCAATCTCTTATATCATAACGAATATAACACTTTCTTCTAAAAAAATAATTAATAGAGAGCATGTTTCTTAAATATCATCCTCATGACCACTTTTGAAATGAGACAATCAGACCAATTCATCACTTGGTAATATTATTGAAGGTTTCCATTCATTCATGCTTATTATCCCTTGCTTATATACAGAAAATTTACAATGACAATGTTTCATTCTAAAACATGTTTAAGCATGAATTGGATAAAATCCTATGGTTTTACCTATTTATGATTAATTGGCCACTACATGCTTTGTAAAGTATATATGAATTCCACCTACCATGGTTACCTCTTTCCTTACATTTTCATATACCCTTCCAAGTACACCTGGGTTATAAGCAAGTGCATGATACACATGAGCCTATCCCTCACCATACCCATGCACTATTAATTATTGGTCATTTATGTACCCTTAATCTTCTAAAATATGGGTTTGAATAAATATTATACCACCTCTCATCTACATCCTCTCAATTCTTCTTGGTCATTTATCACATGTGATCCCATTCCTCACCATATCCCAAGCACTATTAACCATTAGTTGTTTATGTGCCCTTCACCTTCCCAAGTTGGTTTTTGACTTTAGTCCCATCCCTTCCCGTCTATATCACATTTATTCCTCTTGGTCATTAATCACATGGATATATTCATCACCATACCCCAAGTACTATTAGCCATCAAGGTTGTCCATTTGTCCTTCACCTTCCCAAATGAGGCTTTGAATTCAGTCTCCTCCCTCCCATCTACATCCTCTTTATTCCTTTATCACTTTGTACTTGCTCACACTTGTCTTGTTCACATTCACAAAATCTTAGTCTAATTGAGAAATATAACCTTAAAACCAACTTTAGTGTTAATATAGAGACTTAATTTTATTATGGTTATATTTATTAGTCATCAAATTACATTATTCTAGGGTAATAGTATGTTTGTCAATCAATGATCTAGATTAGGCTCTTATTAGAGAATTTTTTCTTTATGTTTTGGTTGTCTCATGTCATTTAACCCTTAATTACCTTTGTCTTTCCTCTCTACTTCCCTCATGTTTCCTTAGATTTATAAGATTTTATCTCAAAATGTACACTCTGTGGTTTCAACCCTAGAAGTGTATCGTGTATGATTCTAGGGGTGGGCCCTTTTGACCTTTATTTTGGGCCTCTTATGTCATGTGATCTTGGTTTGTTGGCTTTATTTCTTATTGTGTGTCATATTTCATGCTAATAGACTCCTAATTTGAATTCAAGAAGTATATAAATACAATAAATGTATTAACACATAGGACATTATAGAGATATACAATGAATGTGTGAAATAAATAATTTCAATCATTTAGAGTAGTGATTCAAGAGTTTAAGGAAATGTGAAGCATTTATTAGTGAAAAAAGCATTCATTGTAACATGAAAAGTCATATAAAGTACACTCTATCATCATTGGATTACCTTGTTGACATTATTTATACTTGGTTCATTGATTTCAATATTGTGATGTGCAAAGGGACTTGGTAAGTAGTTAATATTTAAAACCAAAAGCCCCAAAATGACCATTTTCATTATCAATTTATAGTTTTAGTTACCTTATTGGGGTTTTGAAGAAGATTAGTTTCCCATATATTTGCACAAATTTTTAGAAATGTTAATGAAGTTTTTGGACCCCTAGACTAGGAAAACAAAGTTGTAAAATCATTTTTTCATCATTTGTTTTTTGTCATGTGTGGCCTCATGGATTCATGAATGGTCCTACTCTTTAAAAAGTCCATGTATGGTTCTTGGAGCAATATTTGTTTGCCTTAGATTTCTTGGGTTTATTTTACCTTATTCTACATTGTCTAATCATGATGAGTATTTATCAATTGGTGTGAAACTTGATATTCCTCTAAACCCATCCCTTATCATTTATTGTAACTGAAAACTTAAGTATGCATATAATCTAGTTTTATTATTTTAAGTTTGATTATGTTTATTTTTAATGTTTATGAATAGACGTTATGAAGTTTGACTTAGATCCATTTATTTATAAAATACTTACAAGGGTAAACCAAATATTTTATTAATAATTTACTTTATACATGATGTTCATTCAAACACAAGTAAGCCAAACTTTTGATTAATACATGATGTAAATTTAATATATATATGACATCTCTAAATATGCTAGTTTTTGGTCAAAATAATTTAAACTTAATTCCTAATTATGATCATGATGCTATGAAAACATAATGCATATGCAATCCATAATGTGTATGCATTATGTTTAATTTGAATTCAAATACCAAGCCTTTTGGCTTGAAAATGGCTTGGATTTCTATGCCAAAGGCTTGGACATATCAACACACATTTGAATCCAAGAGTTTTGATAGAAAATAATAAAATTAAAATTACATCACTAAATACGCTATGTATTTCAATGAGAAAAGTTATAAAATTATTACCACGACGACGAGCGCACTCTCCTATTTCCAAATATATGATTTTTATAAATTTTGGACTATTTTAAGGTTTTAATCCATATTCATTTCTAACTATAGCTTTTTTAGGCCACTACATGCCACAAATATACATGCCTATATATGTTTGTGTATCTTTTTTTCATTGATATAAATGCGTAAAAAAATTATATGGTTACAAACTAGGCCTAATTATACATGCATTAAAAAAAAACTAGTTTTTATTTGTCTTTGTAGTTAGGGGGACTCATGACTAGCTATCCATTTTTGGTCAATTTTTAGGATCTATTTACTTGTAAAATTAATTAAAAAAATATTCATTGAATAATTATAAAAAATATAGGTTATAAACTAAATGATCTTATATAAATCTTCACCAAATAGTTTTAAACAATATTAAATGATGTCAAAAAAAGGGTCCACACACCAGCTATTTACTCTATTTTTCTAAAAATGAGGAGTTTCTACTCAAAGTTTAGATGTTTGACCTATTTATTATTAATCCTTTTTGAAAATAATTAGTGTTTTGGAAACTATAATCAAAATGCTACAATTCATGTTCTTACACCATCCTCAAATTTTGAGTGTAGTTATCTCAAATTATCTATAAAAGTTCACATTTCTTAAATTTTTAGGAAAACCATGTCTATGGGTAGGCCTCTTTTTATCCCCCAACTTTGTGCACTCATCCTAAGGTTAGTAATAAGCACACAATCAACTAAAATTTATGCCACATTATAATAGGGTCCCTAATTTTCTAGATATGCAGTAATGTATACTCCAATAGGGCCAGATTTGATCCCTCAAGGAGCTATAGTGGCTAATTTTATTTCAACAATTGTCATTGAACCATTTGTTTCTTCTATAAGTTCCACATAAATACCACCTTGAGTATGTATATATATTTACATGTTTAAATTAATTTTGGACTAATGGTTCTAAATCTATTTAGCATATATATATATTATATTATGGCCAATGAATCCTATTTATGTATACACTTTATATATGCATGCTCTATATGATTTTGACACCCAGTTTTATTATTAGAGATGTAAATTTATATTTAACTTAGAGGATGAGGCATACCCTCCCCAAACCTATATATATATATATATATATATATATATATTTGTATTCTCCCAATCCCAAAGGGAGGGGAAATTTTTTTATTAATATTAATAATAAATTCTGTGGATTGTTCTGCATTGGCCTTGATGTGTAAATGTTGCTCTTCTCTAAACTTGTGAATCTTGAAAGAATTTTAATAAAACTAGTATATTAGTGTTTTGGATATGTATAAGTATTATTTTAATACATTTATTCATATTATGTTATTGTTAATTTGAATATTTTTGAGTAATAATCATAATCTCCCTTTGTAGATGTGCAATTAAAATCTCACAAAAACATCAATCTTTGATTATATATGATAAAGTTTAATGTATTGTTGTTCCCTTGGACTATTAAATGTGTTTCATTTTTGGTATACTTATAATATATTGAAAAAAACATTGGCTCCTTATTAATTGTCCAACCTCTAATTCAAGAGCCAACTTAGAAAAGTTTCATCTTGTTTGATCCACAAACCTTCTTTCCTTCCCTATTTCCTTCATTTTTTTGAGTTTATTTTAATTAGGCCCATATTAGGTTAGATCCATCATCAATACATCCATCTAAATTTGATCTAGATTCATATCATATCTGAATAATCTAAGGTAAACAACTGCTTCACTTATCACTATTCCCCTAATAGGTTGTTTACAAAACTCAATACCCCACAACTTATGCCTTGGAATGAATCTTTCGTCACTTATCCTAAAATTTTATAGGATACATCGTAAGTTTCATAGTGCACATAAAACCCACATCAAAATTAATTTATTTGATGCTAGAAGGAGGGCCCCCTTTTTTTTCTTAAAAAATATCACTTCAGTTACACTCGATATACCTAGAAGATTAACAAGGTCTACCTCAAAAAATATCTTTCTATACCCACTTTTTGAAATCCATAGAAAAGTTAGGTCAGATAAAGGTGACTTGAGAGGACCCTAGGCCCAATAATACTCCCCAAATAGATGATCATGTGTTACTCTATGCATGATGGCCCAAGTTTGGTTAATCAATTCTACTATTATTGTCCCTAGAGATGTTCATGGTCTACCTAGAAACCCTAATAAGTATATTCATTTTCTCCTTCAAGAGCTATGACTTCTAAATAACACGTAAAGGAATTCAAGACTAATTTTAGGATATTAAATGTAGTTCATAAATATGTGGCTTGAAAACTCTTTCCCTTTACATTGTAAGATGCTTCATATGATTAGTTCCTTAATATCCCATAAGGTTCGATTACATATTAGAATCAATGTCAAAACACTTTTCTTGAAAAAATTGGAAAATTTGCCAGCACAAGTGTTGTTTACTAAATTTTTTTAGAGTATTAGGAAAGAGATGAATGAACCAATTCAAGCCTTTAATGTAAGATTTTAAAAAATGTACAACTGACTTGAGGCTACGTATTAACCCATTCAAGCATTAACCCTTAAAATGTAAAAGAATGCCCTAGACCCTATGACTATTATATTTATTGATAAGGCACCTAACATTACCTCATTTTCACTAGAATATGCTGAGGCTATTAACATTGATAGACAACTAAATCCTTAATTAAAGTATTTGGCCCAACTTCATATTGGTCATAATTTTCCAGCTTTCAACCCAATTTCAAATGTTAATTAGAATGTTGTGACTCATAATTAAAACCAAGTGTACACCCAATTGCCATTATCCCATGCTCTACATAACCAACACCTTAACTTCTTGAACAATCTTGTGTCTTCATCCAACCAGTAAAATCAAAACCAATATTTGATATGGGTTAATGTTGTTAATAATCTGGGTATTGTTATTTATTCTACAAAAGCAAAATTGGATTCCATCTAAAAAATGGTATAAAAGCTGAGCAATGAATTATTGAGCATGTAAAAGTAAATGGTAAACACCATGGGATAGAATTATAAAAAGAAATTCACATTTAGGGGTACAATAGACCTAAAAACAATTTAGAGTAGTACCCACCTAACAAGATGCCATAGATAAACATCTTGGAATCAACACTTCCAAGCTTGTGCTGAGTTCACAAAATAGGAAAACATGGTGAAATAGATTGTATAGAATTACACTACTTTCAAAATATTTTAGAAGGAAATGGATAGACAAGAAGGTTTTACAAATAATCCAAAACCATATTCATCTACCACTCCTAGTACTCCTAGAATAATCATGGTCTTTGAGACATATGACTTCCCATTCCTAGTAGAGGATGAGAATGAGCCCAAGGACAATATAAATGAGATCCATGATTTACAATAGTTTCAAAGGAATAATTATAATTTGAGGAACAAATAGATTGATACTACTTACACAACCCTAAAAAATAGTGCTACCATTCCTCTAGATCCTAATGCCAACAATCTACCCCTCCAAAAGGGAATGATCAATTATAAAGTGGATAGACATATAGTGGAAGAGGGTAAAAGATTGTTTGATACATTAATAATATCATCACTAATGTAGTCTTCATGGGATAGCCTAGATCACCAAATAGAGAGTTGTTAATCAAAGCTTTGACTGAGAGGTTACCTATCGATGAAAAAAAATGGTACATGCAAACATGGTTGTTTATAAGGACAATTTTTAAGTACTAAAGTTTTTGATAAATGTCATAATTTTTAGAAATAATGTGGATAATATTTTGTTTTAATAAGGTTTCTTAGCCAATGTGATGCTTACATTTATATGCAAGAAACTGGATTTGACCCCATACAAGTAAAAAAGAATGGTTTTACAACTGGACAAGTCTTCTATTTGATGTGTTGGAGAGATTAAAAATGTATACATTTAGCTTGCATTTGAGCCACATGTAAAAAAATACATAGATATTATGGTTTTCAACATTATAGAAGCTTATGGGGCTTTATTGAGTCTTTATTGGTTAAAGACACTGAATGGCCTTCTCAGTTATGGACTCTACAATTTGACATAGACAAATCAAAACAAGGTTCAAGTATTGGCATATCCCTAACATATCTAGATAGAAAGTAATACCTATATATCTATAGGCTATAATTCCCTTGTACCAATAATAAAGTTGAGTATGAAGCTTTAATCTTAGACTTGCAATTCACACTAAAGCATAGTGTCAAGTAGTTGAAATTATTTGGTGATCTAGAACAAGTTGTTAACTATATCATCAATAAATATCAATACAAACTCACTTACTTGAGTAACTACAAGCACTAAACATAGGTCTTGATTGAATCCTCTAAACATTTAACATTATAGTGATCTTAAGGGAAACAAACAACACAATGGATTCACTATCAGCTTTAGTTACCAATCTATCACCATTCCAAGAATCTAAAATGTATAAATTATTTATGGATTTGGTTCCTTATCCATCTATCCTATGCAATGTAGATAACTTCCAATGATTTGAGGATGGTCATTATATTATCCAATCTATGAATAGTTATGGATCCTTTAAATCCCAGATAATAGATGAAAAGGATATTAAACCTATGCACAATAAATATATTGGATAAGATGGTGCATCCATATTAAAAGAGAACCAAATCCCCATGGGGATGGTATCTCTAGATTGATATTTTTATATGGACTGACAAACTCAAAATAAAAAATAGACTAAAGCAACTAAATCTAATTTTATCAAGCAGAATCCAAGATTTCACTAACATCCATATTATGTAAACATTGGTATGAGTTTTACTGAAAGTGAGAAATAAAATTTCAGGGGTCTACTGATAGAGTAAAAATATTTTATCACTTAGATGCATGAGGAGCTAAAGGTCTTAAACCTTAGGGTCATCACACACACCATCCCACTAAAGCTAAATCATGATCCCTTAATGTATAGAAAAAAGATAGTAAATCTAATTATGGAACCTTTCATCTAGATATCAGTATGAAATCTATTAGATGTCAAGATTGTATCCCAAATTAGGTACTCTACCTTGGTATCCAACCTAGTGATAGTTAGGAAGAAGGATGGAGAAATTAGGCTTTATATAGACTTCAAAAATTTGAACTAAGCATAAAAAAAGGTTAATTATACTTTTCCCTCCCTATATGGGGTAATTCATATTGTTAGTGGATATGATATTATGTATTTTAGGATATATTCTAAAGATATAATCAATTATTAGTATAAGAGATAATGAATATTTCGTTCATAACTAACAGGGGAAATTTTGTATACAAAAGGAAGCCTTTTGGCCTAATCAATTTAGGATAATCCTTCCAACACACTATGGAGTTTAAATTTTAGGGACTCATTTTAAAATGCATAATCATACATATGGATGACTTAAAAACATTTTTTAAAGTTAAATATGATCATGTTGACCATCTAAAAAGAGTATTTGATAGGTGTAAAAGGTATGGAGTATCACTCAATCCAAAAAGGAGCATCTTCAAAGTCACTAAAGGTAATTTTTAGGTCCTTTCATTACTAAGTATGGGATATCCATTGAACCAAAATGAATCCATGAAATTTCCAAGTTGAGACCTCCTAACAATAAGAAAGAGTTAAAGTATTTCTTTGGTAAGATAAAATTTGTAAGGAAATTCATTTCTAGATTTGTAGAGATTTTCAAGACATTGAATGTTATGCTAAATTAAGACACCAGAATAAAATGGATAATAGAAGAAAATAAATCATTCCAATTCATTAAAACTACCATTACTCAATATCCAATTTTAATCAATCAAGATTTCTCTAATGATTTATATCATTATTCATGGTCCTTGAAGCACACCTTAGTAGATATAATCACAAAAAATGTAGATAATAATGATATAATTTCCTTTATGATCACTAACTTGAAAGATGTAGAGTTGAAATATTCAATGATAGATAAAGAGATATATGCACTAATCAAATATGCTAATAAGTTTATGCATTATATTCTAAATATCAATACATATTCCATAATTCCTAACCTAAATATTAATCTCACACTCAACTACAATGAATTGGGTAAAATAAGAGGCAACTGTATGGTAAAATTATATGAGTTTGATCTTGAAATCTAACCAGACAAGATGGTGAGAGGAAAATGAATCATCCATCTTATGACTAAGATAAATGCATGTATTTGTATTAAATAAAATAATAATACCTTGTAGCCAATGATGAGTGTTATTCTTATATCATCCACTACTTACTCATAGGTATATGTCCCCTTGAGCTAAACATAGAGAAAATATGATCCTTTATGCTCAAATCAATATATTATATGATAAAGAGAGGATCCCTATACTAAGAAAACTATGAAGGCATATATTTGATTTGTGTTTCAAAATAATAAGATGTGGAGTTCTAAACAATATACATTACAATATAGGTAGTATACATCCCTTAGGCAACACATCTCATAAAATCTTGAATATTAGATACAACTGTTGTACAATTTTCAAAGATGCCAACAACCATGTCAAAACTTGTCATGAATTCTAGGTGTTTGGAAAAATGTAATAAAATGCTACCATGCCACTATAATAGTTATTAAATGATTCCCTTTTTCTCAATGGGATGTTGACTTTAATGGGGTGATAAATCCAATTTTTAGTAGGCCACAAGTTTGTCCTAATAGCTATGGACTATTACACTAGATGGATATAATTTTTGGACACTAAGAACTCTAGAGCACTGGATGTTATCAAAATTTTGTAAGAGAACATATTAAGCTTATTTGATACTTTAATATCCTTAGTTTGTGATAATGGTCCAGCTTTACAATCTACTAAATTTACTGAGTGGACCTACAAAAACC
The DNA here is from genome assembly GCA_037957365.1 of Torreya grandis. Classification (NCBI taxonomy): domain Eukaryota; kingdom Viridiplantae; phylum Streptophyta; class Pinopsida; order Cupressales; family Taxaceae; genus Torreya; species Torreya grandis. The sequence continues at coordinate 3,959,812 of JARHVA010000380.1, read as the reverse complement.
AAATCACCATCAAGTTCTCTTCAAATTATTATCCATAAGGGAATGGAGTGGTTAAACCTACAAATAAAAATATTATTTATGCCATCAAAAAGTTAGCACAAGATAAACCAACAGAATGGTAGTTATTACTAAAATATGCATTATGGGACAATAGAACAAGGCAAAATCAAGCCCTCAAGGATTCACGTTTTCTACTAGTGTATGGACAATAACCAGTTTTCTCCATCACTCTTAAAATCCTAAATTACCAATTCATTCAAGAATATATGGTGGAAGATGAAAGAATTCAATCTATCCTACTTGATATATTCTAGATGTAATATGCTTTAATTGAATCACTACATAACTTTATTAAACACCAAGACATTGTTAAAAGACGATATGATAAAAAGTCTAAAATTAAGGATTTTAAGATTTTAGACCTAGTTATTTTATGGGATAAAGCACATGAAAATAAAGGACAACATTATAAATTCACACCTTTATGGATTGATCCATATAAAGTATCTAATATTATAGGCAAAAATGCCTTTCATTTTAAGGACCTTCAAGGTAATGACCTCAATTTTCTAGTCAATGGATAGTTTTTTAAACATTATTTCATGGTTGCTCCAACTAGAGATGCTTCTAAATAGCTATATTTGAAAATGTAGATGTAGGAGTAGAGTAGATCTCCTAATTTCTAGAATAGACTTCCTACTTTCTAGGTTAATCATTCCTATTATTTTAGATTAATGTTTCCTACATTCTAAGTTTATATTTGGTTAAATTAGTTTTTAAATTTTATACATTAGTTTCTTAAAATTATAGAATAGACCCACTAATTTATTATGTTGGAATTAAAAAAGACTTTTCAAAAATAAGGGGATAATATAAAAAAGCATAATTATTAGTCACAAGGATTCTTTTGGTAGTACTTGATCTTTTGGGGTTGAGGTATGTGTTATGACTAAATTAGGTTATACTTTGAATGAGTGAGTCTGATAAAAAATTTGGATTTACTATGATATGCAAATTTTAAAAATAATTTTAATTTTTAAAGATCAATTGCACTATTGTATGTTAAAACTTGGATGGGAGATAATAAACATATAAATGGATGTACATTGTTAGGGATGTGTTGATTAAAATAAATTTTATTATACATACACCCAACCAATAGTGATTCCCAACCCATTTTCTATTTGGATTATTAAAAAATTATCATGCAAACTTATAAAAGATGTGTGATTCAAGTAATCTCTATTAGATCTATAAAGCCTAGATGGAAGTAGATCAAGGCTTAAAGTGGAATCAAAGGTATCTCTATCAGGGTTATGGATGATGATTGGCTAGAAATAGAGTAATGCCTAGGCTTTCCTTACAATTTAGTTAAAAAATCTAAAGTCAAAATAAAACCTACATGTTTATCCAATACTTTATTAAAACTCTCATAATAAGGGGAAAATAAATCTCATAAAATCACAAACATATATATTAGGAATGAATAGGGTTAGTATGTTCCATGAAGAAGGATGAGTATTTTTCCAAAGACTAGTTTACTCATTCTTTTCTTGTTAGATCTAAAATTTTGTTGTGATGCATTACCAAAATTTTGGGTTCTCAAATACTCACGAGTATTTCCACTGAATTGACATTTTTTGTTCCCTAACACACTCACACACCCTATTTAATGAATTCAAACAAGGACCCACTATTGTTTGAATATCCTTATTCAAGGTCCTATAAACCTTACATATCCTTGATATTGGTTTTAATATGTAAAAGGCTAATGTCATCCTTAAATGTCTAAATTTACAATATTTCAAATGATGAAAATCAAAGCTTGGGCATAAATTGTGATTTATTTTAAAATTTGGATATTCATAATTTTTTCTTGGGAACTAACTTTATGCTTTTTGGACTAATGGAGCTAATATATGGAAATCCTATTATCTCTTTGATTTTCATATGTTCACATGACTATTTTCAAAGACTTATAAATTATTTATCTGGATTCCAAAAACTCTTTGAGCTCCAAGATCAGGACAAGTGGCACTATGACGTTACTTATAACCCTTTAGCCTTCATAAAAAGTCCTAAGTGTTTCAAATTTATAGGCAAGATGGCACCACCATGTCATAGATTTAAAAAAATTTATGTGCCTTATCGATAGTCAAGTTCCTATAGGTTATCTACGTGGAAAGACCATGTTAATTAGGTTGAAGATCACTTCATAAAAGCTCTAAGTCCTTTGTGTTCCTAGGGACCCAAGACTATGCAATATGACACAATTCCATTAACCCAGAGCCCAGAAGATCAAAGTAAAGCCTAATGGACCTATGGCCCCAAATTCTAATTACCTTGAGGTTTTGAGCTCTGAGGGTTTGAAATTTGGCATAATTTCATTAACCTAGAGCTTTAAGAGGAAAAAATTGAGTTCATGGCCTTGAGGCTCCAAGGTTTTGAGCCTTTGAGTTTATGTAGCTCAAAGATCACACCAATAATCAACATCTAAGTACCCAAATCCCTCTCAAAGGATTACATAGTTTAAATACTTATGGCTCTAAGTGCTTAAGTTCTCATAGTCTTGAGATCATTCCACATGGATCAATTATATTAACTCGTAACCCTAGAGCATATAAATTAAGATCATAAGTATAAAGACCTAAGTGAACTAGAAATATACAAGTGTTATGCTCCAAGATTTACATGGCTAGAGTACACATAAAATGAGTTCAATAGCTAAGAAAAAGTCTAGTAAGTGAGAGATTGACACCCATCTTAAAGAGATGATTAGGTATACATGAATTGACAAAAAGTTTCCATTTAGCAAACAAAAACCTGCCAAAGATAACTGATGAATTTAAATCCAAACGAGAATAAAATCAAAAGGTTACTATTTGTATTGATGTTGCATGAATTATGCATTCAAATCATAGGATTTGGAAATATATGTGAAATCTAACCAAATAAAAACCACTTTGACATTAATCAAACATTGTAATCTTGAGATCTCATGTGACCAAAAGCCCTAATTTTTTTCAGTGAATCTACAAGAGCATCCATATAGTTTTCAAAAGAAAAGAAATAATCCTACATTACTAAAATGCCATCTCCAGGACCACCATGCATCTAAGCTCCTTTTGTGTACTCCATTGTTGGAAACACCTTAGACATTGTATTTGATAAAATTACCATGTATTTAAAGTTTCCATATTATTCAACCATATAGAATGTAGTAGAGTTAATAACATTGTAATCTTCATAAGACCATCTATTTTAGGAGGATAAATAGTACATTGATGAATTTATACCAATCATAACCATGTGGCTCCATCAAACGATGCTGAAACTAGAGGTAATAACCTGTATCGATTTGCTTCATGATTTATTCTTTAATGGTACTTGTTTTGATGACTATTTACATATTAGAAAAGGAAAAATGTAGTTGCATATGTTTGATTTTCCTCTAACTTTCAAGGATTGAGGTTTCCTATAACCAAGTCTCAGCCAACTTATGGCTCAAGCACAACACTATAGAGGGCAAATTGAAGCAGTAGCTAGTGAAAGGCCAGAGATTAAACCCCAAGGGAGGAATTTACTCCAATAATATCATCAATTTTAGGCATGGTATTAGAATAGACATGGCCCTTTCAAACATATTATATGGTTTTTCTAAGATTAATTATAAATAGTTAGAATGGATCCGATTATTATAAATTCTCTCAAATTTTGACAAAATTGTTAACCTAGGAGAGATTATCAGATTTAGATTGAACGTAGATATGTTCAAACATGAATAAAGGCTAATTGATGGAAATTTTTATATGATGTTATGTCTATTGGATGTGGTCCTTAGGTCAATACATATAACCCATGGAGAACTATGGAAACCATCTACAAAATATGTGGATATAGGATCTATGAGGATTATTTTTTCCTATTTATCTATAGATTCAAGAATGAGATTACAAGAATTTGTGAGGAAATTTATCCTCAAGTTTACCAAGCCATTCTTGGCACTTAGATGCCTCAAATATCTGATAATTTGAGAAGAAGAGTAGCCAAGATGTGGTATTATTGGTACTATCTAGATTGTACTATAATTAAAACTGAAGGAACAAGGGAACACCCTCTATTTTTATCATGAGACATCCCATATAAGGTGGATAAACAAGAGATTTTCCACCAGTTATACAAAAATGTAGATGAGGATTTGGGCCTCAAAAATACAACTTATTATTATAAGAGGGAACACTTCAATCAGGGGGAAAGGTTTGATCTGATTACAATTTAAAGGTGGCCCAATTCAGGGGATGGGACCCCAAAGGAAATGATATAAACTATATTCAAATCAAAGAGAAAAAAGGGAGTAACCTTTACATATGGTCACCAAGAGTATGAACATGATATTATCTTTTTGAATGCATCAGATGATTTTAAATTTTGGACCTATATAAGGGGCAAAAAAATGTCAATGATTATTTTTTAAACCATATAATATGACTCAAATATTAACAAATATTAGGAAAATGAGATGGTAAGATAGGTAAAACAAGTTGGGAATCATCAGTGGCATCCACAGGTCCCAACACAATAAGACCAACCTCCATCTCCAATAAAAAGAGAAACCAATCTACAAGAGGGAGAGTATAGAAGTCAAATGGAGGAGAACCTCTAGATTAGAAAGGAAATATTTAGAGGTCTCTCTAATCCTCATATTATATCCACCCATTCAGCTACTACTATCATGGGCACAACCTATATAGTTGAGAAGATTGGAACTATTCAAGATAGACAAACAAACACATTCTCTTTGACACCTCTCACTTCACTTACAAGAACTAAACAGGTATTTCTCTTAGAGTTTATGAAAGCTTCCTTATCATCTCTCAAATACACTCTTCCATCCCCTCAAGCACTTCAACAAAATATATCTCCATTCATTCTTCCCTCTACCACTATTACTCCACTTTCAATTCTTTCACCACCTATAGTGGTAGTCCCTTCTACTATGGTTCCTTCGCTAGTTTCACCTTATCCCTTACCTCATATTCCCCCCATAGTCACCTACCAAAGGAAATATAGATTCCTCCATACCCCATTCAAATTATAAAAAATAGAGGAAAGACCATCATCAGGTCTCTCTACCCTAGGAGGATCCCTTGATTAGGAAAAAAAGGAAGAAGAGCATGGACATGTGATATAACTAGTGAACTATCCTATGGACAAGGAGGAAGGGAATGCAAAATCAATGATAGGAATTGAACCAATGCCAAGTGAGGAAGGATATTAGATTGAAATAGCGGGGGAGGAATAGCTAAAAAAGGCCAAATCAATGAGTTTGGGAAGCTTGCAAGAAGAACAAACTCTAGTTGGGACAATAAATCAACATTTCCTCACTAAAGAGGAAAGATAAAATATCAATAAGGTGGTTTCTTATTTTGATTCTTCCATTACTTTTTAGATACTCCAATGATAAATTTTCCATATGAAATTCCAAAGCCACGATATTCTAGTTTAATTGATTCTTTTATTCTTTCAACATCATCCCAAGCAATGGCTCCAAAGAAAAGAGTCTATTTTGAAATTTTGGTTTTAGTTTCTATTTTTTAATCCATAAAGGCCACCAATCCCATCAAAATATTTAGCTCAATTGAAAATAAAATTATCATAATAAGAACCTATAGAGTTTACCATAATGACAGTTGTGATAACTCCAAGGTTGACTAAGTATATAGTTGAAGTCACCCCTTAGAGGAAAATATCAAAATGGCAACCAATTATTCATCCACCCCTCCAATTCCCTATTCAAATAAGTTATTAATCAACACCTTTAATAATAACTCCCCTTATAATGACCATTCCACCCTCTACAACTGAAGACCTAAGTTAACCTGAGGAATGAGGGGAACTTATTATTCCCCAATGGGTCAAAGAGCTAAAAGGTCGAAAGGATGATAGATAAAACTTGGTCCTCACAAAGTTTCCCATAGTCTCAACCCAATTTGATAAAAAAAGTGGTAGAATTTAAAGAGTGAGAAAGAGGGAAGTAGTGAACACAAGTACAAGGGAAGTAATAGAGTTTTAACAAAAAAAAAAAAAAAACTTATTTCCTTGAAAATAAAAGCCAAAATGAATCCAAATGACCCTATAGAGTATACAAAGAATTTTTGTTCTTTTTTGGATTTAGTTGGAGAGGAAATGAAAGAGATGTATAGGAGAAAGGAAAAATCACAATAGTTGTTACTATAGAAACATATCATCTATTAGGTTGTGAAGCTAAAAGCTTCACTGTTTGCAAACATGAAGGAGGTTGCTGAGTTTCAGGGATACCGGCGTCGGTAGAGAAATCGACGTCAGTCAGGGGTGAACAGGAAGGGAACCAACATCTCCGCCAATGTCAGTCATCTCTATGCAGACATGGACTAACGGCGGTCGCATGTGCAGTTCTAGAACTATTCGTTGCATGAATAGTTAGTTCGTTAAACTGAGTGTTTGCATGTAAAGGCTATTTTTGGTTTTGGAGCTGCGTGTCTAATTATTGTAAATTAGAAGTCTAAGTTATTTTTTAGTATGGGATATATTTATAGACTCATTGTCATGTATTATAATTATGAGCAAATAGAGGAAGGCAAGGAAGATCCTTCCAATTGTAAGAACAAGGTGATCTGCAGGTTGTTGCAAGATCAAGGAGAAGTTCTACATGTGTAAGTAAGATCATTTGAGTTGCAGGTTGTTGCAAGCTTATGGGAGATCTACTTGAAGTACTTTGAGTACTTGTGTAGTGGCAGGGTTATTACTGACTGGTTGGAGGTGAACACCAACTCTGTGTTTGAGTTGTGTGTTGGGACCGTTTTTGGTAGGAGAGTGAACTCTTGAGGGAAAGAGATCTGTACATCTGAGAGGTGTGGAAGATTGTGGCATCTTCATTGTATTTTATTCAAGCATGAGTATTAATACAATATTGTGTATTATCTCTCATATTCTGTGTCATGTGTGAATTCTAGTTGTTAATTCTGGTTTAATTCCGTGATTAGTTGCTTATACAAGGTAATCATATTGTGCTCTTATTGAGGAGCAAGATCCTGACAAGTGGTATTAGAGCATGTTTGTTGTTCTAGGTGCCTGACAAGTGGTATCAGAGCATGTTTGTTGTTCTAGGTGCCTGACAAGTGGTATCAGAGCTTTTGGTTGGGATACTAACAGGTCTTTCAGATCTGGTTAGTGTGTGTTGATTACAGGTTACTCACAGGGGTTTCTATTTGAGTGGGAGTATAGCAATGGCAAAAGAAAGTAAGCTATGAATGGAGAAGTTTAATGGCAAGAACTATCAATTATGGAGGATGTAGATTAAAGATTATCTGTATCAGAAAGATTTTTACTTACCATTGGGTGGGGTTGCATGCAAGCCCCTGGATATGAAGGATGAAGAATGGGAGGTTCTTGATCAGAAGGCTCTGGGATCTATAAGGTTGAGTCTTGCATCGTCTATGATTTCCAACTTATCACAGGCTAAGACAACGGTAGAGTTGATGGAATCTTTGGAAAATTTATATGAAAAACTCTCAGCTTCAAATAAGGTATTTCTTATGAAGCAATTATTTAATTTGCAAATGTTGGAAGGTGGATCTGTACATAGTCATCTTAGTGACTTCCATGGTTTGGTAAACCAGTTAAATTCAATCAATATTGTTTTTGATGATGAAATTAAGGCTCTCTTAATCTTATGCTCATTACCTGAAAGTTGGGAGAGTTTGGTAATGGCAGTTAGTAATACTGCGTCTACTTCAAAAATCTTAAAAGTGGATGATATTGTGAGTGTAATCTTGAATGAAGAAATTCACAGGAAAAGCACAAGTGAATCATCAGGGAATGCTTTGAGTGTGGAAAGTAAGGGAAGGCAAAGAGAGAAGATCGAGCATGGGAGATCAAGGTCAAAGATAGGCAGGAGATCCAAGTCCAGGTATGGTAGAATAACCTGCTGGAAATGTGGAAAGCAAGGGCACTTAAAGAGAGATTATTGGTTGGTTGAAGATCAGCAAGAAGGAACTAAAGAAACAGATGTTGCAGGTATTGTTACACAGGATGCTCTGGTATGTTCTTTGGATAAAGTAGAATCTTGGGTTTTAGATTTTGGTGCCTCTTTCCATGCATCCCCAAATAGGGAATTTTTTCATGAGTATGTCTAGGGAGACTTTGGAGAAATTTATTTAGGGGATTATAAGCCTTGTCAAATGGTTGGAAAAGGGAAAGTGAAGCTGAAATTGCAGACGAGCAACACATGGGTGTTGAAGGAGGTCATGCATATCCCAGTCCTGAAGCAAAATTTGATATCTGTTGGAAAGTTTGGTGATGAGGGTTGCACAGTAACTCTCACAGCGGACTCTTGGAAGGTTACCAAGGGTGCACTTGTTGTAGCAAGAGGTAAGAAAGTAGGTACGCTTTATCTATCTACTTGTATTACTGATTCTCCTTCTAGTTTATCTACTTCAGCTGTAGATTCAAAGATGTGGCTTAATAGGCTTGGTCACATGAATAAGAAGGGGATGCATGTTCTTAAGTCAAAGGGGATGCTTTCAGATTTGAAAAGCATGGATCAAGATTTCTGTAAGCAAAGGAAGAAAGTGACGTTTCTTGAGAAATCTAATGTTGGTGACAAGAACAAGAAAGCCTTGGTTTTCAAGGAGAAGATGATGGACAAAGATTAGTGCAAGGGGCTGAAGAATTTTGAGCAGAGCAAAGTTGATTTGGACAGGGTTTTGATCTAAAAGGAGCTCACAGGTAGAAGTCATCGCTCATAAGTAAAACACAGAGACCGACATCAACTATGTGTAGCCTAACGTCAGTGACTCAAGGCAAATAAACACCAGTGTCAGTCAGTGAGAACTGATGTCAGCGATGAGGCAATCGCATAGAACTGACATCCGTCGGGTGCAGACTAAGATGTGATCAGCATCGGTCACTGAGACAGATTGTGGGTGGACAACAAGCTGTCAAGGAGTCTCAAGCACCCATATGGAGGACTTAAAGGGTATGTAAGCCTCAAATTTGTCATTTTCCTTCTTTACACTACTTGTTGCTCATTGATGGTCAAGAACTAGGAAGTTATTAAAGAAGCAAAGCAGGTAGATCCAGGAAATAATGGGAGCTTGGCATGGATGAAGGATGTGATTCCTTGGAGAAGAACCAAATGGGAGTTTTTTGGTGGAGTTGCCAGCTGGAAGAAAGCACTAAGAGACAAATGGATGTTCAAGATAAAGAAGAGTGGAAATGGATACGTGAGACGGAAGGCCAGGGTATATGGTCTTGTGTTAGCTGCAAGACAATAGAGGTTTGACCATTGTGTTTCTCTTTACCAAGTTGGATAATATTATCTACATCATCCTATTACTATATTGTGTGCTTATTGCAGGGTTACATATATAGGGAGTTGCTGAACTAAAGGTAAAGTTAGTTCAGAGGTGTGTCATGAAGAATTTGGGAGTAGCAAGATTATTTGGCATGAGTGTGTTCTAGAGAAATGGAAGGTTACAGGTTGATTTTGTCTCTAGATGATTGTGTGAAACTGGTTAGCACGCCGATGGTTGGACAGTTCTATGAATAGTGTCATGATTCACATAATGAGGTTAAGTGCAGGGGTATGTACTAAACCTGAGATTTTCCAAGTAGTGGGAGTTGTCAGCAAGTTTGGAGCCAATCTGGGAAAGAAGCAATGGAGGGCATTTCAGTGGATTCTCAGGTATCTGAGAGGGACCAACAGCAGGTGCACATGCTATGCAGGGTCAAGTTATTTTCTACATGGGTTTGTAGATGCGGATGTGGCAGGTGATTTGGATGACAGGAGGTGTACCATAGGATTTGTGGTGGTTGGTCTTTAAGGGTGATACTGAAGAGGGATACAAAGCTAAGGAAACAAACTAGATGATGTACAGGTACAAGTATAGGTGTAGCTATTTATCTCCAAGTGGGAGATTGTTAGGTTGTGGAGATAAAAGCTTCACTGTTTGCAAACATGGAGGAGGTTGCTGAGTTCCAGGGATACCAGCGTCGGTAGAGAAACTGACATCGGTTAGGGGTGAACAGGAAGGCAACCGGCATCGGCAGGAGGTCGGCTGACGTCGGTCATCTCTAGGCAGACAGGGACTGATGTTGATCACCTGTGCAGTTCCAAAACTATTCATTACACGAACAGTTAGTTCATTAAATCGAGTGTTTGCATGTGTTTGCATGTGTTTGAGTGTGTGTCTAATTATTGTAAATTAGAAGTCTAAGTTATTGTTTAGTATGGGATCTATTTATAGACTCATTGGCATGTATTGTAATTATGAGAAAATAGAGGAAGGCAAGGAAGATCCTTCCAATTGTAAGAACAGGGTGATCTACAGGTTGTTGCAAGATCAAGGAGAAGTTCTACATGTGTAAGTAAGATCATTTGAGTTGCAGGTTGTTGCAAGTTTATGGGAGATCTACTTGAAGTACTTTGAGTACTTGTGTACTGGCAGGGTTATTACTGACTGGTTGGAGGTGAACACCAACTCTGTGTTTGAGTTGTGTGTTGGGACCGTTTTTGGTAGGAGAGTGAACTCTTGAGGGAAATAGATCTGTACATCTGAGAGGTGTGGAAGATTGTGGCATCTTCATTGTATTTCCTTCAAGCATGAGTATTAATACAAGATTGTGTATTGTCTCTCATATTCTGTGTCATGTGTGAATTCTAGTTACTTGTTAATTCTAGTTTAATTTCATGATTAGTTGCTTATACAAGGTAATCATTTGTGCTCTTATTGAGGAGCAAGATCCTGACAAGTGGTATCAGAGCATGTTTGTTGTTCTAAGTGCCTGACAAGTGGTATTAGAGCATGTTTGTTGTTCTAGGTGCCTAACATCATCCATGTCCCTTGGGAAATTATAGATAGTATCCAAAGTATATCCAAAAATTTGTACAACATTTTGAATAATATTCAAGCCTATAGGGGTGAAAGGTAGCATGAGATATTAAAGGTGCTTAAAATTTGGCACCAAGTAAAGGAATTTGAAAAGAGGCTTACCTTCCTAGTTCACTGTGCTAGAAGTAATGCATTCAATCACCTAAACTTGATGTCCAACCAAGATCTTGCATGAACCCTAAGTTATGTAATTGATAAAAGGTATGCTTCCCTTAATTATCATACATAAATGTGTAGACACCTAAATCTGGCCATCGATAACCTCCAATCAAGATTTTGGCTAATTTCCACCCAAAATGCATAATTTGACCTAAAAACACTAAAACATGCTAAATGAGTTGAAACTAAAATATTCAAGTGCCAATTTTGGCCAGGGTATCACTAAATGGGGCAATGCAATTTATGGACTAGCTAACTTTGATCAGTTCATTTTGAGTCAAAATGCCAAATTTGCACCTAAGTGCTCTGGATTGCTCTTTCCTATCAAATATTTTGCACAAGATATGTGCCTTTGTTATTTTTTGTTGGAAAAATCCTAAATAGGAATATGGTTCTAATGAATCTAACATCACCTTCCAATTTCAATCTAGTCAAATTTTGGACTAATAACAAGGCATTTTGATCAATTTGTGTACAAAGTACTTAATCATGATGAAGAGATAATTAACCCAAATCAAGGCCTAATTAATAATTCCATGGAAACTTGTTGAATACTTATTTTTGGAAATGGATATTGAATATCTACATCATCAGGTGATCTCATTTCTTGAGAAGATATCCCTAGGCCATAAATGCCATAAATATCAAGATTCATGCCCTGCATGCCTCATCAATGCCTTCCATGATGCCCTCCATGCCTTTTAATTGCCCCTTCTCCCAATGTAATGATGAGGGTAATTACAAACTTAATTCCAAAAATTGAATTAATCCTCAATCACACATCTCAATCTTTAGATGGACAGTTCATGTTGATTCTGATCAAATCAAAAAATCTATAAATAGAGAGGCCATGAACATCATTTCTAAGTCTTGATAATGCATAGTTATAATGCACATATGGTTCCAAAAGCTTCAATAAATTAGTGTTATGATGCCAAATTGATTCAGCCAAGCCAAACCACAAGCCAAAGGTGGCAAGGAGAAGAGGAGATAGCCAAGCCTCCTTTGATGAAGACTTCATGAACACAAGCCGAGCAAGCCACCACTACAAAGGCATTTGGAGCATCCAAGGAAGGTGAAAAAATTATTATGTTTTCATTCCTTGATTTCTAGTTGTGTTCATCATTTTCTTTTTTTAACTAAGCTCTTCCTATTGTCTAGGCCTAGAGATGTTATGCTATTAGTGTGTTCCTTTCATTTTGTTTGTCATTTTAAAACTAACACCATACTAGCCATCCTCTCTTGAGTCAAATTCTTAGATCACATAATGGAACACAAAGTGGGACTAAATGCATCTCACACCTAAAGGAGATCCTTTTGCAACTCTAAAACATTTATTTGGGCCCTTAAAACTCTTACAAATTGAATTTCTAACTTTATTTTGCCATTTTTGTTTGCCACAGTTTTACACAGTAACCAACATCAATAAGTAAGACTGACATCGGTTACATATCTTAACTGACGTCAATTAGAAAAAATGACATTGGTTATATATCTATTAGCCAAAGTAATTGATGTTAATGGTAATAACTGATGTTGATCATTGTGTTTTTCCAAAAACATAGACCTGAGAGCTACTTTTTCAAAGTACATTATTTCAAGCTAAAAAGAGCTTCAAATCTAAAGGACATGTGAACATTTTTACTACAAGACCAAGCTTGATATTTGATCAAAACATGTTTAAATCACCTTTGCATTCTTAAAAATCAATTACGAGCCTTGTTTTTGTCTTTAACAAAGAATTTAGATATTTTTGGTGAATGTTTTCAAAGTTTACAACTAAGACCAAGGGGTCAAATGAACACCACTAAATCTTTCATTTTGGGTTTAAAATTAAACACACTTGTCAATTCTTATTTGCAATAGTTGTTTAATCAATTTTTTTTGGGCAAAAAGAGGAATGTTTCATGTATGCTCTTCCATTTGTCCCTTTTAGGGAACCCTTGGAATCAAAAGTGCCATTCCTATTGCAAGTAGCCTAGTCCAAGTCTTAGAAATAAAGTTGTCTAAAGCACTCCCCAAAACTCATGAAAGTTTGGGTGACCTTTAAAATGACCTTAAAGTATTTCTAGTTTCATGCTTTCTTTATTTTTATGCATCTTGGCCTGCGAGGGGGACTTCATCACCTCCCACAAGTTCTTTAGGGAAGCTTTGACCTAGGGTTTCATCTCCCAACATTGAATTTATTTGGATCCTTTATAGTTTCACATAGGATGTAGTGGCACTTTGGACATCGTACTAAACTATGTAAATAACAGGATGTAGTGGTTGAAAAAATGACTACACCTTTTTGCAACAACCCAAGTGATACAAACCCAAAATCCATGCTTTTATTTTGCATTGTTTGGTGTGAAAGTCATTATGAAATTGATTCCCCTAGATCATTCAGAAACTTATTAGATCTTAGACAAATACCCACTTACCGTTGAATTATTTTTGGTGCAAGGTGCGCCTTAAGGTCTATGTTGTAGTACTATCATTTGAGACAAGGATGCACATTTACTTTTGGATGAGCACTTAAAATCCTCTCAAATGATGTATATTGATGGATTATAACAATACCAAGTGACATTATCAATTTAGGATCTAAGGGAGATTAATTAGTTGGTCTTCTCCTAGATTAAAGTCTTGTTTGAAGTCAAAACTTGGTGTAAATAGACAATCCAAACCTAAACACATAGTCCAAATTTTTCCTTTGAATAAAGAGGCATTATGCTGCCCACATGAGATCATCAATTTGCCTTGTTCAAAGTTCATCAAAAGCTTAAGAGTCATATCATCCACTTTGGTATATTTATGCTTCCCAATTAAGTCTAGACCTTTACCAAATTGGTTTAAGTCCACTTATAATCTAAATTTGAAATTGCACCTTTATAAGTTCATAGAGTTGATGTATTAAGTGGGTTCGCCATTTGTACTAAACTTCAAGGAACTTAGGTTTAATTTCCAATTTGGGTTGAAGGCCATTTAAAACTCATAATCATTATCATCACTTGATAGACTTAAGCCATTTTGTGCTAAATACTTGCACTTTGAGTTTATACTCCACAACATTTTGAGTTAATAAAAGTAGTGTTATGCTATCAAAATTGTGGAAAAATGTCTTTGCCTTAGAGAGTATTTAAAACAAACTTTTTTATCACACCTTTTGGGTAGTATAGCATCATTATGCTACCCAAATCATTTCAATTTTTTTTTCATAAACCCTCTTGCATAGAGTTCAAATTTGTTCCTACATTTTCAAACCAATCCGAGTGTACTTTTATGATCCTTTGTCTAAAACATAGTTATACCATTCAATTTTGTCTAGTTTATTTGTCAAAAGAACCAAGTTTTATACCATTATTTATGAGAAAATAAACTATTGCTAAAGTGCCTTTTGTTTCATACCTTATACCTAGTTGATCATGTTCAAGTCCAAGAATCAAATGCCTAGTGTTTGTTAGAAGTGTTTCAAATCCGTTGGATTAAAACGTTCATCTATTTTCAAAGTCTAGCTTTTGACGTTGTTTGGCCAAGAGTCCTAGCACATGATTTGTTTGAGCCTAGATTTTGACGCTGCATTTGGCCAAAAGACCTAGCAACTTTTAAATTCTTAGATTAGACTAGTTTGAAACACTTCGACCTTAGAGTTTGGCATTTTTATTTTTGGTCCATTTACTTGCTTATCTTTGTATGAACAATGAAATGTTAGATATTTTATGCTATCTTGTTTCCTCACAAATATTTGCATAAACCTTTTTATCCTTTTGACAAATCTAGACCAAGTTGAAGGCATTATTTGTCCTAGATTCTATCTTTTTTAGAGTTTATATAACTCTTTGACTTTTTATCACAAAACATTGACTATGGATCCCAACATGTATTCTTACACTCGTAGTAGACTCATGTATAATCCAGGGATTAGTAATGTAGTTGCATAGGAAAAAATAGTACAAGACCCCTATGTGAATAATATTGCTTATGAGATGGATTCTTATCCCTCTTATAAAACTCAATCATGGGCACAAAGCCAAGATCTATTGGATAACTATCTGGTTTACACACCACCTTATTTAGAATAAGACCAAGAATAAACCATGCAATACCTAGCTACAATATCCATAGTGGATGAACCAATTCTTCAACAGTCATATTCTACTAATACGACTTTCATGTATGATCCATTTTTGTTTGAATGATATTTGTTAGAGAATAAAGACAAGATTTTGGTTAGATCGATAGAGGTAGGGGCAAATTTTCCAATAGACTTCCCTCATGAAAATTTACCAAGTCTAGTAAGAGTGCCCTATAATATCATTTATGATCAACATGCTTATTCTAGTAATCCTATGGCTTTAGTCTAAACAACGTATCAAGACCCTAATATATCTAATCGAGGCAAAAACATCATAGAATATCACTTTAACCAAATGCAGACAACATATCAAACCTACCTAAATTTAACACGTGATTTCAATTAGATGAACATGGTAAGTAAGCCTCTCATTGACCTAGTACCTTCAATAGGAGTGTTGATAGATTTAACTAGACCAGAGAATCTGAGTTCTAACCCATTCATATAAACCAATTCAATAGATAACTTGATGTATATGCTAGTTATTGAAGAAGTGTCTTCGGCCTCTATACTAAATAGTGAGCCAAATATAGTGGACAATGTGCAAACAATGTCCAATCTTGATAAAAGTTGTACTAACTCATAAACAATTAGCCAACAACATGTGCCTACAGTTAATCCCATGAGTAGATCATCATACTAGGGAATAGGAGTTTCTACACCCCAGCCTCAAATAATTGCTTCCTCAAGTGTACAACTTATGGGATTAGGTACTCAAACAATGGCCAATGTCACATATTAATGAAAGAATGTGATGAATCCTATTCCTTCTCAACAAGTAATGAGTAGTATTCCACAAAAATAGACACCGTCTAGTGTATCAATGCAACAGAGGACAAATACATTACCACTTGAATTAGGGGCAATGAATGTTCCTCCTCACTAGTTAATGATGAACATAGCTCTTTAGTCATAGACTAATATGTTAATTCAAAACCAAGCAATAACTAGTCAACAATGTGCAAATATTAGTCAGTGATAAATGTCAAATCTGTAACCTAATTTGACTTCCTCACAAATATTCATGCAAAAAGGAGGTACCCATGTTTCTCAAGTACCTACTAGACAAAAATTGGTCCAAAATGTGCCAAAAATTCATAAATAGGGTCTTGGTCCACAAATTCCTACTCCATAGTAAGGTTTGATTATTTGGTAGCATGTCTCTTTTCAACCACAATAGGCATAGTATAGTTATATCCCTGTGTCCCAACCAAAAAATCCTCCAAGTCAAAACTTTATCACCAACCCAAACTAGAATATCATGCAACTAAATGTGCAATTCCAAGTAAAACTCAATCCATGTATGAGTATTCATGGTCCATTCCCCAACCCAACCAATATAACCCAATAGGTATCTCCATCATACCCTAGGCAAAGTGTCCCACTTGTGACCTCCCAACCATCCACCCAAACCAATGTCCCTTCCAGTTTCCTATCCAAAAAAATTTAATAGATGAAGGATGTAATTACTGCTATTTAGATTGAGAAATAGACTAAAAAGTTAAAATTGGATAACATGTGTTCCTATCCATTCAACATGAAGCATTTGTAGATACCATTTCCTTTAGGATATGAACCACCAAAATTTGACAAATACAAAGGGAAATGTGACCCTAAGGCTCATTTGACCAAATTCTTTGTTGCATGTCAACCAGTGGCAGATAGTGACATATACCTTTTGCTATTATTTTCAAGGAGCTTGGATGGACAAGCTTTGGAGTGATTTTTAAAGTTTCCCAAGAATTTAGTAATAGACTTTGATGATCTTTCTAATAAATTTGTGTAGCACTTTTCTTATAATCTTGAGCATGATATTTCATTAGTGGACTTGACACAAGTAAATCAAAAAGATGGTGAAAGCATTGCAAGTTATTTACAGTGATGGAGAGCCCTTGCAAGCTATTTGACCCATAGTTTATCAAATAAATAATTAGCCACTATATTTACTAAAAATTTACATAGTGAGATAGCTTACCATCTGGAACTACAATGTGCACATAATTTCAAAGAGATCATTGATAAAGGTTTATTGATCAAGCAACTGATCATAAATAAAGGAGTCATCATGCTTAATTAAACTAATCAAAATTAAAATACCAATTAAGGAAATAGCCAACATCAACATCCTATTCAAATGCAAGCATCATAACCAACATAAGCCAATAACAAAGAAAGATTGAGGAAATTTAACCATAATAAGAATGTTGTGGGAAACAGAGTAACTAAATCATGCCATGTCCAAACTATGCAAACATCATCTATACCACCTTTTTAGCTTACTCCTACCCAACAACCTCTTTAACCAATGCTGCAAGCACAACAAATACAACAACCTTTACCATTATAAACTCCTCCTCCTAAGAGAATCGTGCCTACATGTCGTGTCTTTAGTGACCTAGAAGAACCTATTAAATTTGTATTTTTTAAGCTTGCTACTGCTAATCTGATTAGTTAGCTGATACCAAAGCATTATCCCCAAGGCATTCCCTATCCTGATTGGTATCGTGAAAATGAATTCTGTGACTATCATCAGGTCAATAAACATAATCTACGAAGATGTGTCAAAATCAAGCATTTTATTGAGAATATATTGGAGAATTGGGAAATAACATTGGATAATGGTGATTTTACTTCCAATAATTAGACTTTTGGGATTTATCAAAACCCCTTTCCCTAGCATAATAATCAACAATAAAATAATCATTAACAACAACAATAATGGCCAGTGTATTAGTAAAATTAATAGTATCAAAATCAAAAGGCGAACTAGTAGAATCAACAAAATCAACAACAAAACCCACAATAACAGAATAATGAACAAAACCAAGGTCAAAATGGTAACAACCAACAAACCTACCATGCAGTTGCACATGATTACAACAGGGTTGTAGGTCATATTACAAGGGTTAACATTAATACCATCTCCATCATCCTAGACCAAGCACTAATCAGCCTAAACTATTGTTAAACAATAATATTCAGCCAAATCACATGGATAATCCTTCTTTGACCTGGGATTGCATACAAGAAAACCAACAAACTAGGACTTCCCATTTTTGATCTTATAATGAGAACTCATTCTTTCCACATGACCACATGCAAGTGCATTGACAACCAAGACTTGTCCTGTCTGGTTCCACACCATTTCCAATATTAGTTAGTAATAATGGTCTAATATTTAATATTGATTATGAAATCACAACTCAAAGGTTTAAGATTAGTATCCTAGGCCCACAACCATCTACTACTTTGCCTATCATCCAACCAAATATTTAGCCTTGAAATAAACCATTCACTATTGACCAAGACAAGAAGTTTGATATTGTGGAACAATTGTAGAAGATACCAACACAAAGTTCTATTTTAGATTTTCCATGAACATCAATAATCCACAAGAATATCTTGAATGAGTTTTTGACCCAATTCACTATTTATAGTGACATATTCCATGATAAATTTCAAGATTTGGTTGGACACCTAGCTCCAACCCAACAAGTCACATTCAACCAAAATGATATGTCTTCCCTTGGCCCACTCCATAATAATCCATTATACATAGAAGTTTATATACGAAGGCATAAAGTGAAACATGTCATTATAGACAATGGATCCAACCTCAATATAGTGTCTCTAAAGCTCATCAAGATTATTTTAAACATAATGATAGATCTCCAGTCATAAATAATAACTATTAAAGCCTATGATAATCAGGAAAGAGAATCACAAGGCACCATTAGTTTTCCAGTTATCATTGGGCCTTTGACTCATGATACACTTTATCATGTGATTGATCTTGAGTTATCATACAATATGTTTTAGGCAGGCCTTGGTTACATGAGATTCATGTAGTCCCATCAATGCTGCACTAATGTATCAAGTTTTCCCACTCAAGAATGGAAGCAAATATTCCAGGATATTTACACCCATATGAACATTGCAAGCATCTTGAGGCTGAATTTCAAAGCTATAATTATTAGTATGACATGAATCCAAGTTCCAAGCAAGATAAAAGAAAGGATATACTTATTGATCCTTCACTAGATAATTGCGTAGAGCCTAATACCTTAGATTCCCTTTCCCACATGATGCCTCCTAAATTTTCCAGTCATTTCACCATTTTAGATAATGGACAAAGAGATTATATGACCCATGATACATTTCATATTACCAGTCTTCCTCAGAATCCAAAAACCTTTGGGCAACCTAAAGTCACCCCACATATGCATTGGTAACAAAATAACAAAGATAAGGGAGCTATCACATTTGTACCAGCATTTGGCCTGGAACCTGACCCTCTTAAATGGGATGAATCATGGTTATACAATGACAACCAAGCTGATTGTTATAAAAGTGCAAAGTATCTTATTCCCAATAGGATCATGGAGCATCATAAATATGAAGGAAGAGGCCTTGGATCAAATTAACAAGGAACCATTGAGCCAATTTCCATGACTAAATAAGAAAGACCTTATGGACTTAAATTTAAACTACTTGGGGGTGATCCAACATATCTTATTCAAACTTCATCACCAATGACTAGTGATGATGATGTCGATAATGAAGTAGAGTTCAATCATAGCCTCACTTTTGATAACCTAGCTAAAACCAACATGTTTGATAACAATACCATTTGTACCCTTAACCTAGCCATTCATCGCAACCCTTTTCCATTATATTATCCCCAACTGGTAGATTGGGACCAATAAGAATCTATTCTACCTATTGATGAGTTCCAAAATGATGAGGCATTCTGTGATTTTTTAGGCATTAAAGATAATGTTCTATTGGGAGATCACAAATCAAGATTCTCAATCACATTGGATCCTGCAGCCTATTTTGGAAAGCGAGTGAACACCCTTAGCCAAAAATAAATAAGTAAAACATTGAGGTCCCAAAGTGAAAACCTCTTTGAGGCACTTTCTAAGCAAGAAAAAAGTAAAGATAAAGGCTACTCTAGTGGTGAAAACCTATTTCAGGTGCTATTAGATGGGGGTGTTCATTTTTATTTCAATTTAGACAAAGAGACCACCAACGATGAACTTGCCTATAGATCCAAGTTTAAATTTTTTCAACAACAAGTATTTGATAAAATTCTACAAGAATTTTTGACTATTTTTGTCACATGGCTAGATCTCCCATTAGGGGACCCAGATTCATCACACCTAGGAGAAGTTGAAGAGCAAGTCCTAACTAGAGACCCTGACATAATCCAATAGTTCAAGTCATTACCTACTATCCTAGAAGATGGTTCAACCTTCTAATCAAAGATACAATAGAGGTCAACATCAAGACTCCATCAGACCTAAAATGGATAAAATTAGGCACATCCCTCACTAAGAACATGACATCTTTACAGCTATGTTGAGAGAATTTATAGATATCTTTACATGGGCTTATTTTAACATGCCCAGTTTAGACACCACCTTGATTATGCATCGTCTTGTGGTTAATCCCTATGCCAAACTAGTAAAATAGAAGTTATGTAAGATGCATCCTCACATAACTATATTAGTAAAGAAAGAGTTGGGAAAACTCTTATAAGCAAGATGTATCTGATCCATTGACTACTTAGAATGGATCTCTAATATGGTACCTGTTAGTAAAAAGCTTGAAGGGATAAAAATTTTTACTAATTTTTAAGACATCAACAAAGCTTGTCCTAAAGATGATTTTCCCTTGCCTAATATAAACATGATCATCAACTCCATGGTAGGTTATGAAATGATTTCACTCATGGATGGATTTTTAGGATACAACCAGATTAGAATCACACTAGAAGACCAACTTAAAATAACGTTCACCACTCCATGGGAAACATTTTGCTATCAAGTGATGCCATTTGGCCTTAAGAATTCTAGAACTACATATCAGAGGGCCATGACTATCATATTCCATGATATGATGTATGATATTATTGAAGACTATGTCGATGACATATTGGGAAAATCCAAAACTAAGGCCAAGCATCCAGTAGTGCTGCATAAGATATTTGAAAGATTATGGGAGTACAAAGTCATACTCAATCCAAATAAATGTGTTTTTAGTGTAACTTCAAGAAAATTACTTGGCTTCATCATGTCTCATAGAGGTATTGAAGTCAAGTTGGATAAAGTCCATGCTATAACTAAGATGTCACCACCAACTAATTTAAAACAACGTTATAGTTTTTAGGGTAAGATCCAGTCAATCTGATGCTTCATCTCTGAGTTAGTAGACAAGTGCCATCTATTTACACACCTTTTGAAGAAAGGAGTTACATTTCACTAGGATGATCACTGCCAAATATCTTTTTAATAACTCAAAGACTATCTTGTTAATCTACCTATTTTATTACCTCCTATGTTAGGAAATCCATTCTTGTTATACTTATCATCTACTGATCATGCCCTAGGGGCACTCTTGGCTCAACATGATGATAATGAAAAAGAGCATGTTGTATACTACCTAAGCTGTACCTTAGTTACATATGAACATAACTATGCACTTATTAAATTTTTTTGTCTAGCCATGGTTTTCACAACTTAGAAATTGCATCATTACATGTTGAATAATAAAACCATGGTCATTTAAAAAGTAGATCCACTCAAGTATCTACTATCTTAAATAAATTTACAAGGTAGAATGCCTAAATAGATCATACTTTTTAGTGAGTTTGACATAGAGTATGTCAATCAAAAGGCAATCAATGGACAAGTTCTTACAGATCAACTTGCTAAAGCACCTCTCGTAGACACACAACCACACACATTTTAATTTCCTAATGAATCCATAATGACCATAATTGACACACCCCTTGAGGAGCAGCCCTAGAAGTTGTATTTTGATGGTTCATTTACTACACATGGATAAGGGGTAGGCCTATTGTTTATTACACCACAAGGGTATCTAATCCCTAAATTATTTAGAATCAACTTTCCTTGTAAAAACAACATGGCCGAGTATAAAGCACTTGTTTTAGGTCTTCAATAAGTAGTACATTAGAATATATCTCATCTCTAAGTTTATGGTGATTCTCAGTTAATCATCAATTAGGTTATAAATCATTTCTAGACCAAAGATGACAAGCTAGTTCCATATAAATCCATGGTCAACACTCTTAAACAACAAATTGCCAACATTCAATTTGAGCACATACTAAGGGCTAGTAACCGAACTACAGATGCCATGGATACTATTAGTTCTCTGATTCAATAGATAGCTAAAGCTAGAGAGTATCAATTTCTCTTCAAGAATTCTATTTGGTACTTAGACCTTTATAACTACCTTCGTGACCAAGTTCTACCACCTAACCTCTCAAAAATAAACCAAAGCCTTCATTCATCATTATACTCATTCTACTCTACTTGGATCCATCCTTTACCATCATAGTTTTGATGGAACTTTGTTTCATTGTTTAAATTTGGTAGAGTCTATGCTAACATTAATATAAGTTCACAAAGGAGTATGTGGAGCCCATTCTTTTGGGGTAGTCCTATCCAAAAAGCTCTTACGTACTGGTTACTATTGGCCCACAATAGATGCAAATGCCACTGTATATGTAAAAAAGTGTGATAAATGTCAACAACATGCTAATATGATTCATACCCTAACAAAAAACCTAAAATTGATGTTGACACCATGGCCATTTTCTACATGGGGACTTGACCTCATTGGTAAGATTAACCCCACTTCATTTGATGGCTATAAACATATCCTTACTACCACTGAATATTTCACTAAGTGGGTTGAAGCTATACCTCTCACTTACATGATTGGAAAGCAAATTTATAAATTCATCTTCAACCATCTCATCTATTGGTATGGTATCCCTTTTGACATTATGTCTGATAATGGAGGATCATTGAAGAATAAGGATGTAAATCAGCTATGTACTAAATATAACATCACATAACATTTTTCTATAGCATATTACCCTCAAGGTAATGGCCAAGCTGAGGCATCCAAAAAAACCATTGTCAATATTCTCAAAAAGATTATCAATGATGC
Organism: Torreya grandis; assembly: GCA_037957365.1. Lineage (NCBI taxonomy): Eukaryota > Viridiplantae > Streptophyta > Pinopsida > Cupressales > Taxaceae > Torreya > Torreya grandis. Next base: position 3,936,619 of record JARHVA010000380.1, on the reverse strand, counting down.
CGATCATGAATGGCACCTCCAGATACTTCTTGTCCTTTGGGCATACCATACCAATCATCATACCCCCACAAGATCCACTCCATAATCACTTGTTTATAGTACTAAATCCATCCTTCCCATTAAGGTCAAATTTCCTTTACTACACATCTCTTTCAAGCATGTCTTATATGATCATGACTATCGAGTAGCTCACCTAAAAGAGCTAGATGTACTTGATAAGAAATGCACAACCATGCTCAATAATCTTCAAGCATATTAGAACTGACTTAAAGGCCACTATAATCAATGTGTTAAGTATAGAACATTCAAAATTGGTAATATTATTCTTAAAGAAAACCAAAATAATACCATGATTGAGAAGAAACATAAAGGAAAATTCAAACCAAACTAGATAGGGCCTTTCATCATTACTACAGATTATAGATCAAAAGCATATAGGCTTGCCACACCAGATGGAGATGAACGTCCTGCTCTGATGAATATTATTTATCTCAAGCAGTATTATGCTTGATCACTAAGGTATATTGTCTGTAAGGACCATTTTAGTTATGCCATTTTGTCACTATTCTTCTTTGTACATAATACAATCCTTATCCATCCTCTTCGTCATATCCACTTTTTACTTCTGATCTATCAGCCTAGTATGTTCTAAAGCCTAGCCTATTTAACCTTGGTTTATGCCATTCATTACATAACATCAAGGTATCTAATCAGTTTCATCAGTTGGTTCAAGAACTTTAGATAGAGATCATATTTGGGAGTAGTATGATAGAAGTTTTGGCAGTTGCATCCTTCATTTGTTATTCCTTTCTTACTACCAATCTTGATACTAATTATAACCACCTTTGGGAAAATTAATTCTTTTGATCTATGATGTTGCATATTAGTTATAACTGCCTATGGGCAAACTAGGAGCAACATTAAGCCTTGACATACTAACTTGCCATTTCCTTTGTCAAACTATGCCTTTTACCAACTGTGCTTATTTTGTTTGAATTGACTGCTACACTAGTCGAATTCCTCCACTGTAAGGGTGGAACTACAGTGACTTGAGGTTCTACTTTGGGACTATGTAGGTAGAGCTCAATACTTGTTGAGGTCTGCTCAGTCAACCTAAGCTATGCTCTCACCATTTTTCAAGTAACTTAAGCCACACTCTCATCATTTTTTTAGCACCCTAAGCCACACTCTCACCATTTTATGAGCAACCTAACTGTGAACACTCGTCATTTTTTGAGCACCCTAAACCATGCTCTCACCATTTTGTGATCACCCTAAGCCATGATTTCACCATTTTTTGAGTAACCTAAGTGTGAACACTCTCACCTTTTTGTGAGCAACTTAAGTGTGAAAGCTCTCTCCATTTTGTGAGCAACCTAAGCCATACTCTTGCCATTTTTTGAGCAACCGTAGGTTAAATTATCTCACCATTTTGTGAGCTTGAACCATTTAGTGTCTCATCAATCTTGATTGAGTTGAGACACTCTAAATAAATTCTAAAAACATTTGAAAATTCATTAGAAAAGAATAAAAACATTGACCACTTCTTTGCCTTAAGGATTCTAGGAACCATTACTAAGTTACAAGCAAATCACTTTTCATTTAGTTTCCTCACACTTTTTAGCTTTTTTCTCTCATGCACTTTCCATTTTTCAAGACCATTCCTCTTCTTTTCTCACATCTATTATATTTATTTTCATCAGTTATCACATTCTTCCCATTCCTTGAGATAACTCCATTTGGATTAAAGTTTTTTATTGGATATTACATCTATGGAACAATGTAGGCAACATCCACTTGCCTAGTGCATATAGAGATAGCTCGATCACCCTTTTCCTTTCCTTTTATTCCCCCATTTTGTTCATTTGTTAAGTTGTCACCTATTTTCTAGGGAAAATGTTCGTAGGGTTTCTATTTGAGTGTTTCTTTATTATTTTGTTTATTTGTTTGTTTATTTAATTTCAACACTGTTGCCTTGGTTAAATTTATGTGTGTTCATTGGGTGATTCATTGCCCACAATTATACTTGATTCCATCCATATTCATATGTTTACATTGTCATCATGGTTTCTATCATTGGTGCATTGTTTTATATTGAGTATTGGATTATGGGAGTCAGTCCTCATGTAAATTTTGGCCAAGTCTTTATGGTGTTCTATCATAAAGATTACCATCACATGCTACAACAAACCTAAGCTTCAAAAAGTCTATTCCCAATCATATCCCAAACAGAGTAATTAACCACAAAATAATCTTAACCTTTATTAGTTCAGACGTGCATCTCCCTCCTAGTAGGTTGTTCCAATTAATCATTACCCTCTGTGTTAATTTATCATGTTTATCATAATTAGGGTCTAATGATTATAATTGCCTATGGGAAAATCATTGCACACCGTCCCACCTGCATTTCTCAATGATTATAACCACCTTTGGGCAAATCATTGCATTGTCACCACTTTATTTTTTCTATTCATATAGGGGAATGTTATTCTCTTGTTTGTCTATCCTAACTGAGGTAGCTCCATCTTCTCAATGATTATAACTACTTTTGGGCAAATCATTATGTTATCATGCCACATTACAACTATCGGGGTATAATGTTTATAACCACTTTTGGGGAAACCATTGTGCACTGTCCCACTTATATTCTCAATGATTTTGACTACTTTTTCAATATCATTGTGTTTTCACCCCATCATCTTTCCTTTCTTTGGTCCCCTCATTTTGCTTCTTTCTTTTCGAGGGACCATTTACTGACCTCCTTGTGACAACTGTTCCCTTAAGGGGGCATCATACAGTTAGTTTATCATCATTGCAGTTATAGGCATACATGACCTTTTCATTCTTTGAGATGTTACTATGATTATAGCTTGCAATGGCTTCCCAAAAAAGGAAAAACTATAGACACCTAAATCTGGCCATTGATAAACTCTAATTAGGATTTTGGCCAATTTCCACCTAAAACACACAATTTGGCATAAAAACACTAAAACATAATAAATGAGTTGAAACTAACATATTAAAGTGCCAATTTTTTCTAGGGTATCACTAAATGGGGAAATTCAATTTATGGGCCAACTAACTTTGATCAATTCATTTTGAGTCAAAATGCCAAAATTATACCTGAGTGTTCTAGATTGCTCTTTCCTATCAAATATATTGCACAAGACATGTGCCTTTGTTATTTCTTATTGGAAACATCCTAAATAAGAATAAGGTTCCAATGCATCTGACATCACTTTCCAATTCTAATCCATTCAAATTTTGGACCAATAATAAGGCATTATGATCAATTTGAGTAATTTGTGCACAAAGTGCTTAATCATGCTTAAGAGCTAATTAACCCAAATCAAGGCTTAATTAATAATTCCATGGAAACTTATTGAATACTTATTTTTGGAAATGGATATTGAATATCTGCATCATTAGGGGACCTCATTTCTTAAGAAAACATCCCTAGGTCATAAATGCCACAAATATCAAGATTCATGCCCTCCATGCCTCATCAATGCCTTCCATGATGCCCTCCATGCCTCTTAATTTCCCCTTCTCCCAATGTCATGATGAGGATAATTAAAAACTTAATTTCAAAAATTGAATTAATTTGCAACCACACATCTCAATCTTGAGATGGATGGTCAGGTTGATTCTGATCAAATCCAAAAATCTATAAATAGAGAGGCCATGAACATCATTTCTAAGTCTTGATAATGAAAAGTTATAATGCACAAATGGTTCCAAGGAGAAGAGGAGATAGCCAAGCCTCCTTTGATGAAGACTTCATGAGCACAAGTCGAGCAAGCCACCACTATAAACGCATTTGGAGCATCTAAGAAAGGTGAAAGAATTCTTATGTTTTCATTCCTTGCTTTCTAGTTGTGTTTGTCATCTGCTTTTGTTAACTAAGCTCTCCCTAGTGTCTAGGCCTAGAGCTGTTATTATATTAGTGTGTTCCTTTCATTTTATTTATCATTTTGGAAATAACACCATACTAACCATCCTCTCTTGATTCAAATTCTTAGAGCAAAAAATAATGGCTTTGATAGGATGTTTTACAATCCATGATAATGAGGCCTCATAAATTTTGAGAGATATGAGGGTCATAAATGTGATAACCTCTATTGGAAAGCTATTAAACAAGGCCAATTTTGATACACTCCTTAAATCAACTACAAATATATTTAAGGAGGAAGTTTAGGGAATTATATATAAGAATAATGATTAGATTCTATATTTAATTAATTTTTCCAAAAAAAGAGTAATCAAGGCTGAAGCCCTTGGATCAAAATTTAAAATCTCAAAATTAGAGCACACAAGGTTGATGGTTGAGTCCATCAAAGTATTTCTTTCCACCTTGCTCTATTTTGATATTATTAATAAATATTTTGACACAACACACACATTATTTAAAAAATGAGTGTCGTAGAGGGAATGACAAGGTCATTACTATGCATACCATCAACTAAAAGTGTTGCCAAATCATCATAGTATCCTCAATTTATGGATATGTAGTAATGCATATTATAACATGACCAATTTATCCGTCAAGGGGATATAGTGGTTATTTTTATTTCAATAGTGGTCACACAACTATTTGATTATCCTAGCACTGCCATATCAACATCACTTGAGTATGTATATATATTTACATGTTTAAATAAAGTTGGGACTAATGGTTCCAAATTTATTTGGCATGTATATATTGTATTTTGGTCAAGGCATCCTACTTATGTATACAATTTTTACATATATTCTCTGCATGATTTTGACATCCAATTATATTATTAGAGATGTGAATTTAGAATTCACTTAGAGGATGAAGCATCCCTTCTCTAAGACTATATTTATTTATATCCTCCCAATCCCAAAGGGAGGATAATTCTTGCTATTAAGGTTAATAATAAATTCTATGGATTGTTTTGCAATTGGTCTTGATGAGAAAATATTATTCTTCTCCAAACTTGTAAATCTTATAAGAAGTTTCATCAAACTAGTAGCTTAGTATATTGGTTGTGTATGAGTATTATTTTAATATAGTTATTCATATTGTGTTATTGAAAATCTGAATGATTTTGTTTAATAATCATAATCTCCCTTTGTATATGTGTAATTACAATCTAAAAATGCAACAACCTTTGATTATATATGATAAAATTCACTGTATTCTTGTTCCCTTAGAATATTAACTATGTTTAATTGTTGGTATACTTATATTAGCTTGTAGAAAACATTAGTTCCTGATTACTTGTCTAACCCCTAGTTAGAGAGCTAATTTAGAAAGGTTTCATCTTGTTTGATCTGCATAGCTTCTTTCTTTCCCTAGCTTTCCTTCTTTTTTTTGAGTTTCTTTTTATTATGCCCACCTTAGGTTAGATACATCATCAATTTACCCATATTAAGTAGATCTAGATTCATATCATATCCAAACCATCCAAGATAAATAACTGATCCACTCATCACCATTCCACCAATAGGTTGTTTACAAAACCCAATACCCTGTAGTTTGTGCCTTGAAGTAAATATTTCTTCATTGATCTTAAAACGTTAGATTTTACCTAGTAAGGTTCCCTAGTGTGTATAAAACCTACATCAACATAGATGTTGTATCTTTAATAATGGGAGAAATATAAATGCCAATCATTGTAGGAATATATTTTCTATACATCATATGGAGGGTATATGTGTTTCTATAATAAATCTCTAAAAATATTGTTGGCTTGAGGAAATTAAAATACACAATCTAGTTTTACAAGTGAAACCCTAAAAAATATTTTAAAAGGTTGATTTTGATTCTATATACACAAAATATAATTGCTAATTAATTTGATTTGAACTAAATATAGGTACACTTGAATAAGCCTTTAGCTTTCCACTATTTTATAATCAATATAAATAATGTGTAATAAGACTAACTTGATGAACTATATATGTAAAGTAGATAGGGGATTATAACAACAATTTTGTTTTTAACCTATTCATTATTTTTATTGTAGATTAAATAACCCTGTTACTAAATTTACAACCTCATGCCCTTAGATTTTCATTGCAATTTTTATGGAAAATCAATAGGATGAATTCAATATTTTGTTTAGATCATTGTGTATCATTTTACCTTGAAATTCCTCTTGAATGAGGCATTGGCAATGGTGGGTCATATGTGGTTGAGAATACAATGAGCTTCCACCACCAGTTGAGCCTTTACATCCTTATACACCATGGATGATGAAGAAGACACTGAGTAGATTATTTACTTAAAATGGTTTAAAAAAAATAAGAATCATAAGGAATGATTTGGTGGAGGAAGTGGCCTTGTAATTTGCAAAGATTAATTATGTTGACTGCTACCCACGTTGAACCTATCAACTTGTTATTATTGATTATAGCTCCCATATTCCCAAACCCATGACCCATTTCTTGGAGATCATAATTCAAAAATCCATATAAATGTTTTTTTACATTTAACAAATTATAATTTAATTTATAGAAGCATTACAATTAAATGTGCACTCTGTGAATAGTGACTATGATCTCCAAATTCTAATGACCAATATTTATCTATTGAATCATTAATTAAATAATTTTTTATAAGATTTAATAATTTACAATGCACAAGAAATGATTTAGTAGGAATGACCCCAATATTTAAACTTTAATGGAATTTCTAAAATGAGCCCTTCTTCTCACACTTTTAGTAATAATTTGTGCCTCTAATTGTGTTGTTTAAAATTTAGCTTTTGATTTTTTTCAACCTTAATTTCTTCATTATACTTCTTCAACAAGTTGAACACATTTGATATATTGAGATGGGTTCAATTTTGACAAGTACTCTAATGATTAAATGGTGTCCAAAAGAATATATTCGATCACCCTTTACTTTACAAAAAATATACGAGTTTTTTTCAAAATATAATCTTTACTTCTCTATGATGAGATGAGAATAAGTAAAAATAAAGTGAAAAATTATTTATTTCCATTATATAATTTTTAATTTTCCATCATGAAATGAGAATAAATAAAAATAAACTATAGGTCACCCTTTTCTACAAGATTGTGACTATGCACTCTCTCTACGAACTTGTCACATGATAAAAGATTACACTTTGTCGTGCATATGCAAGTGAGACTCTTTTCAGAACAAATAGGTTGGGAAAGGGATTAATCAATAAGGAAGAGGGCCCAAAGTTGGGCACTTTAGTATGTACGTATCATTTACATGGTGTCACATGTATTTGAAATTCACTTTACAATTAATTTAGTATATATTTATTTTTTATTTTTTTATAATTATATTGAATGAAAATTATGTTTGTAATTAATTTAAGGTAAGAAAATTATAATAAAATATAAATTAGGTTTATTTTATATAGGCATCTATCGAGAAAATATCATCTAAAGGATGGTAGAATAGATATAGGACCATCAGTCGAGCAACTATGTATATTAGGCACTCAATGCCATATGTAGAAGAATATAGATATATAATTCTGCCCTTGCGCATACATCTTTTCACCTAGTCAGAAGACCCATTTTATCTATATATATCCATCCCTCACTAGATCATCTAGTAGTCCTAAGGGACTGTCCCTACTTGATTAGCCTAGCTAGACTCGGTTAGTGCATGTGATGATTCATCCATAATTCAACGTATATATGAGAAACTAATTGATGATCCATGAATAATTTATAACCTTTGCCTCACCTCCCATACATATCTATATGGTGCCCCATAGTTTGGATAAGGTTGAGTACATCATATGCAAATAGGGGTAAACCCCCCACCTTTTTAGTTTTCATGCATAATAGATCAAGGGGTTGTCCTTTTGATCATCCTTGGCTACACCATAGATTATTTATAGTGTAATACATGTCTATGATAAAGATAAGGGTGAGAGTGATGCCAAAAATGTAGTTACTATATATTGTTGTTTCCTAAACTTTCTCTCCTACCTACTAAACTAAAAGAGTAGAGAATAGGATTGGTTCATTGACTAGTCAAACAAATTAATTTTAATGTATTTTAAATGTCTTATTTTAAATCAATTTAATATATATATTTTTAATAAATTTGACCACACAAAATAAAAATTAAATGTATATTAAATTAATCATAGATTGAATTTCAAATACATGTGACACTATTTAAGTGCTATGTAGATATTAAATTAGGAGCACAACTTTTGAGCCCTCTTCCCTAATAATTAAACCCTTTACCAACTCATTTTTATGAAAAGAATATAATACACACATATGATACCTAATAGTTGTAAATATGAAATTTTATTATGTAATTAGTTGTTTTATACTATTATTAATCACAAGTTTTATAATTTTATATAAATTTTACAACTATTTTTCATTTAAATTTATTTAAGTATTGAATATTATTTTCTTATGTTTTCTTTCAAGTATGAGATCTTATACTTGTCTAACTATTGGGCCCTATCCCTTTAATCAAAATTTATGTGTTCTTTTCTTTAAAAATGTAAAAATATATTTATAGATTGAATCTCCCTCTAATCAAGATTTATGTTTTCATTTCTTTAGAAATGTAAAAATGATTTTTTAGATTGAAAATATTATGAAATTTTATGTATTATTTTTTTAATCCTTATCATTAGTATAATTAAATTTTTAATATTTTTTGGATTGAAGAGCATAATTATATTGATATATACAAGTAATAGTACAATTTTAGTCTATTAAAAAAATGGGGGGGAAAAAGTCACAGCCCAAAAGCATAGTCAAACTGAGGTAGAAAACCCTTAGAAAAGATCAAAAATAGTAAAGGGTCAATAATGACCACACACAAAAAATATCACATCAAATTTTCATAAGTGCATAATAAAAAAAAATATGCACAAAAACCACAAGTAAATAAAGAGAACAATTATGCCTCAATAGTGAACATGGGGGCCGGAGGAGGTAGTGGAGGATGTAGATCATGCAACTTGTCACCCCATCCCCCTTGAACAGGAGGGTATTCATCCACATGCAAGGGATCCCAATCATAATTATACTAAAGATTATTAGTTTCTTCATTGTGTCCATCAGGTAGACTAGCAAGATCTAGCCATAGATATTTGTCATGCATGGGAGGGACCTAGTCTCTTCCATCACCTCCACCTCTGGTAGAGCCATGAATCTAATCATGCCACAATGCTGACCATCAAGGGTGTGACTAGTGAAGAGAGAGGCTCTTGTGTTGATTCCTATAATGTTTTCAGTGCATACCATGCCCTCTCCCATGAGGAAGTGACTATATATGTGGAAGTTTTAGAGGCTCATGACTAATCACACATGGGGCATTCCCCTAATGATCAAGTAAATGATGGAGTTGGTTAAGCTCCATTTATAATTTATTAGTCTAACTTTGAATATAGAGAGTAACATTAAAAATGATAGTAACTTTATTAGTAGCATGTAAACTACGTTTCATTCTATCATGATTAAAATAAGCATAATTTATAGCTTTCTATATTTAAAAAAAATATCAACATGAAAAAATTAGATAAAATATATTGTATCTTATAGGAACAAGGGTAGAGTCCCCCAAAATATCCATATTCCATGTAAAAAAATAATGCCTTAACGATTGAAAGAGGGTATGAATCCATTACCACACAATATGAGCATGGGAGTATAGCCGTAAAAGATACTTGATTATCTCATGTTGATGACATGCTAGGTAAATGGGATTTTAAACCCCTATGTGTTGAAGAAGATCACCCATAGGCAAACCTTGATATAGAATACACCAAATAAAATGAGCCTTCTTATGCTCAATGGGAGTAATCCACACAGTGTTAAACCTTTTGGACCAGACCACATGGCTAAATCAAAGGTTCCATCGGTGATTGAGAGTATCATCTTGAATATGCTATGGAGCTAACAAATTATACCCTATATAAGGAAAATAATGATTAAAAAGAGTGGTCATAGGCCAATGCTAATCCTTACACTAGGGAGTAAGGGAGTTAAATCCAATCTTATGAAGATACTCATCAAGTACGGAGCCTTGAATCTATGTGATGGTATAAACATCTACATTATTTAATTTAATATTTTTTAAACAAGCTACCAAGAAAGAAAATAATGACTCCCATTACAAAAAATATCCCCAATGTTTTTTAGACCTTTTTTGAACTACCTTAAAACTTTAATCCAAGGGACCAAAGTGAAGGGAACATTATGAAAATTCAGGTAGGGAGATGACCAAATAATGAGAATTAAGAGAAAGACTATTCCTGAAACCCTCCCTTACCCAAATGATATGGGGTTTGATCTTATCCCAATATTTATAAATGATATGAATGGCAAAAGTACCATTAATTTTAATAGGAACAAGGGTGATGCTTGACATGCTTGCTTTCCACAAGGAACCCTATAAAATATATAGTGACAAAGTAATATATTCTAAGCTTCATCACCTTACAATCCTTGGATAAACCATTTAATGATGGGAGCAAGACCTTGAAGCTTAATATCCAAGTTACCCAGACCACCTACTTATTTAGGCTAACAAAAAATATACTAGGAAACTCTATGAAATCCTTTAAGCCCTTCAAATTGGCCTAGAGGAAATCTCTTATAAGATATTCTAGTCTACCATGGGCATCATTAAAATGAGCCCAACATGAAGAATAATAAACATGCCCAATTGTCAACACCTTGCAATAAATCTAAAATTTACCTACCAAGGACAAGGGTTTTGTGATCCAAAAATATTTTTTTCTCAACCCTTTGAACAAAATAGGACCACAGTTTAGCTAGAGAAACCTGAAAAGCAAAATGAATGCCAAAGAAATTAAACTGAACACCTGGAAGTAGACACTACCATTGATATTCTTCTATCCATGGGTGTTTGGGAGAGAGACTTATAATAACACTACATTTTTTCCATTGAATGGAGGACCAAGAGGCCAAACAAAAAATATGAATAAAATCCATAGCATTCTTAACTAACTCTTCCTCTTACTAGAGAGTGTGAAAATAATCATTAGTTAAGTGGCCATTTAACAATTAAAATTCAAAATTAGGGAGAGATATGCCTTTCACCAAGACTTTGGAGGCATAATTAGCGAGTAGGAAGTTAAACCTTTTAGATACTAACACATAAAATGAAGTAGCTAAAGGGCATCCTTTCCTAATAGATCTATAAATCTCAAACCAAGAGGACTGGGCTCCATTAATAATAATACATGCCTTGGCATCATGAAAAAGCACAACGACCTAAACAAACTTGGGACCAAAATTAAGAGCTTACAACATGGCTAAAATAAAAGAACACTCATGTGGTTATATGACTTATCAAAATCAATCTTAACAAATAGGGCCTTTTGATTGGAAACTCAAGCCTATTCCATGCCTTCCCAGACAACAATGATGCTATCAAGGATGTATATATGCTAGATAAATCATGTTTTCTCACTTCAAATAATTAAAGGAAGGAGATGCTTAAGTCTTAGATCCAACACCTTAGCAATTATATTATAAGATAAATTAAGAAGAGTAATATGTATCCAATTAGTAATAACCTTAGAATCACCAACATTTGGAATAAACTTGATGTTACCTTGATTTATAAGAGGTCTTAGAGAATTATTTGAAACTACTTTATAATAAACCTTGTAAATATATAGACCCATGGTATCCCATAAGGTCTAATAGAACTCACAATGGAAGCCATCAATACCAAGTGATTTGTCAATATCTATACGCATAACCACTTCTTTAAGATGATTGAGGGCTAGAGGCCTATCACAAGTAATACATTAAGCATCAAAAATTTTACAAGGGACAAATTGAATGCACTGGGCAATAACATCTTCATGCTTAGGAGAATTGGGTTGAGGTAAAAAACATAATGATAATGATGGACAAAATCTTTTAAAATTTTAGGGAGTTTGGTAAATATAGCAGATCCCTCCTTGATAGTTTTGATTTTATCAGTAGCCCTTCTACATTGCAGGAGATAAAAATTCCTTGGTGACCTTGTCCCTAATTTTCAACGAATGCATCTAAGCTAATATTTGAGCTCCACTGGCTTTGTATGCCTCCTCAACTTATATATTTTTATGCCAAAGAGTTGTTTGGGTTTGTAAATACATATTAAAAGGAGAGGCTTCAAGGTCCTGTGATACCTAGATGTATTCATAGTTTGTAGCATTAAGAAGAAACTAGAAAAAGAGAGAGGTTTTCTTACCATAATTAAGGATAAAGGTATTAGTGTGAACAAGAGCATCCATCCACCATTGTATCCATCCAAAGTCCACATTGGGCCAGGGAACCAAATTCCAAATTTTGACAATGTACCTGATAGTTTTCTCATGATTAAGGTGAGCATTATTGAGATAGAACTAGGTTTTAGCAGGCCTCACTTGAGGGGTAAACCACTCAATATTGAAGCATATAGGATGATGATCTGAAAAGATTTTATTATTTATAATGATATTTCAAACAAAATTTTAGTTTAGATTTGATGCTTCCATAATCTATTAAAAAATTGTATTAATGTTTTTACAATATTGTTTGATTTGAACAAAAAAATTCCAAAAACTTATAATCTAAAATTATTTTTTTAGAAAAATATTAAAAATATATAAATATTTTATTTTGTTGCTCCTTGATGGTAAAAAACTCATCAAACTATACGACTTGTATTAATCCAATAAATGTTTTAGCAAATAAATCAGCGTTCTTATATGGTAGTCCCCCCATCATTTCACTTCTATGGTGTGATAGGAATTGTATCTAGGTCATCTAGTTGGAGATAAGTATTAGGACCTTCACTCTCTAAAATATATGCATGGGAATTTGTTTTATGAGGAAACTTATTCCTATGATATAAGGGAGGGAGGTCTTCATATGTCCTTAAATATTACAAGAGAGACTCTTCATTGGAGAGTTCATATAGTGTCCAAATTTTTAGTGAAACTTTAACATCAATGTATTCAGGATGTGCTAGCTATAATGTTGAAACATGATGAACTTTGTACACTTGCTTAAGTTTCAATATATGTAAAGGTGTATAAATAGTATGTTTCTTAGTTTCAATTTTTTATAAGGTGTTGAATCATGTTTATATGCAAGGCCTTTTCATCATTTGTGAGAAGATATAGGAATGGGCTCGATGATGCATTTTTCATGTTTTTCAAAAACATGACCTATATCATATTTCATAGATATTTTAAACCAAAACCATATTGTTTTAAAACTAATTTTGATGAAATTATAGGTTGAATATATACTAGTATTGGTATATCACTATGTTGAGAAGAATGTCCAAATTATTAAGAGAGAGAGGGTGCATATGGGGTATGTAATGACCTTGGGTTTTGTAATTGCACAATATTTGAAATGTTCATGATCTAAAGCACATGTGTGTGTGTACACACGTAGGCATGTGTACACTTGATAGATAAATTTGAGATATGCATGTAAATTAGAAGGTATCGCATTAATATAATTGATCCATGGTCTTCCCAAAATAATATTATAGTTAAGATCATTATTCATAACCTGACATATTGTAGCTATTATAATAAGACCTATAGTTATATTCAATGCACTTTATCCTAATACTTTCTGAGGGATATTTTCAAATCCATGAATGTCCATGTTTGAGTAGGTGAGATCCTTTGCTTCTATACCAAGTAAGTTGAGAAACTAAGTATTAAAAATAATCAATCATGATCTATTATCCACAAATACCTATTTGACTTCCTTAATATTTAAAACATGCACTTAAATATATACCAAGAGATGTTGTTAAATAATATGTTTAGGAGGTTGTTGAGTATTTTCATTGATTGTTGATTTTTGGTATTAATATTTTCATTGATGTCAAAGGTTATTGTAAAGGTGCATGGTCAAGTAAGATTTGAGGTGTGTGTATGATGAGTTCTGTTGCTAGCATAGTGAGTGTGGTTATTGTATGAAAGCAATAATGTGAGAGTACTATTTGAAGAATGTTCTTATGTTAGCTTAAGATCAACATGAGTAAGTACAAGTCAGTATGTCAAGTTTCAAGTAAATTTAAAAGCTTTGTATAGACCTTGTGGGATGGTATGTGTAGGTAGCATGATAAAATGTGTGAGCTTCAAATAAAAAGTTGTATGCTCTGAAGACCTATGTAAGCAACTATGAAGATGCTCTGAATGAGCTATGAAGATCCTCAGTGAAGCTCTAAATAATACTTAACAATAGAGTACGAGAGAGGTAATTTGAGTTTGTATATGAGGTGTTGAGGGATTTTAAAATGATTAGAAGGTCAGCTCTGAATATCTATGTATGCAACTCTGAAGATGTTTTGAATGAGCTACAAAGATCCTTAGTCGAGCTTTTAAGATCTATAAATAGCTCTGAATATGCTCTAAGTGAGCCAAAAATATGATTTATTAAAGATCTAAATAATATTAATTTTTTAAGGTTGATTGAGCATACATAATAGGTATTGGAGCACTTAGGAGAGTGTTAAGGTGAAGCCTATAGGGGTAAGTACTTCAGTTCAAATCTACAACTAGACTAGTTCCAGATCTGCTTGGCCTAATGGGGCATTATGAGCTACTAATAAGGCATTTGAAGAATGTTTGAAAATATATAAGTATGATACAAGATTTAATTACATGTACATGAGGTGTTGAGATCTTGGATAGTGGTTATAAGGTCAATTTCAAGGCCTAATGAGACTTGCAGGTCTAGGCCTAAAAAGTAAATAAATATATGGTGGCCATATGGGGTATCAGGATCAATTTCCAAGACATGGGTGATCAGTTGAGCATTGAAAAAGGTGAGTCAAGTTGTTTTTGTCATGTTCATGAAGTTTTAGGCCATGATCTAAAATAAAAAGATTGAAAAGTGTTTCAAGGTCTTTCAAATGCACAAAATGAAGAGTTATCAATCAAAGAAGGTTTTTCAAGTGCTCATTGGCATGTATAGCATCTGCATGAGAACCCAATCTACTCAAGGTATACAAAAAAGTTTTCTAGCTCAAAGTTTCAAGCTTTAGTTTTTGGAAATAGGCATTGAGATTTATGAATGATCATTAAGATTGAAAGTTGGTCTAAACCCTAACAATGATCTGATGTTGAAGATCTTATTATAAAGAGATAAAAATGGTTTGATATGGCCAATTAAGTGATTGAAAGTTGTATTCAACTCTCCCAGGCATCTCTAAGTGTGATTGGTTTCTCAGTTGAGTGAGTATACCCTACAAGAAAGTGCTTATTTTTATGAGATTTGTTATAAAAAAAGATAGATTTAACTGAGTCAAAATTGCTAAGTAGATGAAGGTCAAAGTGTGAGACTTGTAGTTATTATCTCAATGATCCAAGTTGGCTAGTCACTAAAAAACAATGGTACAGCCAGTAATAAAATTAGGTAGAAGAGAGAAGATGATTCTTGATGTGTTTTCATGAAAGAATGATGGATTGAAGTACATGATGATGTTATTTTGGATTTGAATAATCTATTCATGTTTTGAAAAATCTTGAAAGTCAGTGTAAAAGGTTGAAACATTGAATCCAAAATGGCTTATCTGGCTGAGTGAAGTCTATGAGAGAGAAGATCAATAGATTGGTCTGCAAGACCAATAGTTTTCATTAGAGTTCATGATCTGATTGGTTGAGGTAGTTCTGAAGATGGTATAATATATTTTTCATGTATTAAAATCTATTTAATGCATACAATTAGGTGTTAAAAGTGTATACACATAATATTTTCAAACTTTTATTGATTACTGACACTTTGTATCTTCCAAGAACCTATTGAGTCTCAATCTCTCTGAGTGCATGCCTTAAGGGCTGCACCAAGAAAGGGGTGGGTAGACGATTGGTGCTTTGTAAGATTATTATTCATTTTTCCACTTTTTGTCTACATTATTTCTTCTTAAAACCATGATCCTTAGGCTTATTTTTCTCTTTTCTAATCATTCCTATCATTTTCCATGCTTTATACCTATTTTAATTACTTTATCTCCCTTATTCCTATTCAACAAACTCGGTCAGCCATATAGATTTTAAGTTTTCCTTCTCAACAAACTAGGTCTACCTGGTCGACCTAGTGTGTTTTGGGACACTTTAGCTCTTTTGGTTTCTTAGTCTCTTGGCTAACCTAGACCAGACTTCAGACATTAGCTTGAGAATGTACTAGATTAACTTGGTCAACCTAGTATAGCTAACTTTTCCAATTTTTTTAGGAAAGATACTACTATATAGACAAAGTCATTTACCACTATTTGATAAGAATGGAAGAATTAAGTGAAAAAGTAATAACAAACATCTACTTATTGACCATTCTACTTGAATAATAAAGCTTTAGGGTTTAATACTTTCTTTGAAGCTCTGATATTGTCTTATGGAGAAGTCTTTTGGATGCTTAGGTAGGTTGTGTATCCTAGAGTTGATATATATTGGTTATCTTTACAAGACACATCAATCTCTTATGAAGCACCTTGGCCAAGGGAGAGATTGAGACTCAACAGGTTCATCTTCAAAGGTAAGTATTCCTAACTTTATTTCTCTTTTATAAGATTAGATAGATAATACAATATGTATTATTCTCTTTCATGTATTAGGATTCTATATACATTGATGTGAGTATTTGTCTCTTATGCATGTTTATTTTAGTTTTTGTTTATTTGTTTTGTTATGTTTTTTTCTAACCCATACTTTATGCCACAAGCTTTGGTGAGCACTCAATTAGTTTACTTTTATTGTTATTAGAATAGTTTACTTTTTTGTTTATTACATAAGTGAATATCAAATCATAGGACTATTTTAGGGTTATTGTGTGATTGTGTTAGACTATAGGCTTTGGAGCCCTTCCTAGCATGATGTGTTGTGACAAGTGATACAAGTGATCTCCTAATTAGGTCTAGCAGATCCTCATATTGGTCATGCTCCTACTTAACAAGTGTATCCCTAATCAAAAGTGTAGGTGTGATATATCCTATTCGATCCAAGATTAATTTATAAACATCATGTAATTCTAATTGTATAAATTTTGGTAAACCTGACATGAATTTTCAAGATTTGTTCACTTTTCTTTCACTTATTTCATTTTTTTTATCATCATTTTTATTATATATTTTGACCTACTGGATCAATTCTATTAACCCAACTATTTATCTCTATGCGTAGGTTTTCAATTTTCTAGACTATTAGGTTGACCAGGTTAACCTAGTGTATTTTTAAACTTCCAGTTCAACCTATTAGGTCGACTAGGTCGACCTATTACATTTTCAACACTTTTTTAATAGGCTTCTATATTGCTTGGTTGATCAACTCGACCTAGTTTGCATATTTTTGATAGATTTATCCAAGGTTATAGATCATCAATCTCCTTCATTTAAATCTCTAAACCATCAAGGTTAGTCTTTTATTCTTTGTCTCTTTCTATTTTGTACTTTCCTTTCATAGTTTTTAGTCTTTAAAATTGCTCTAACATAGTTAACTAGGTTGACCTGGTCAACCTAGTTCTATGTTCTTTCATAAATTTCTATCAACTTTATCATATTCCCTAAATAATCATAAATCTAATGCATTTTATGGTTTTTAAAATGGATAAGTATAACTAAATATATAGGTAAAACAAGAAATCAACCCCTATCTGCTATACTAAGTCTACCCTGTCAACCTAGTATCTTTTTCAACCCCTGTGCATTGTACTAAGTTGACTTGGTTTACCTATCACTATTTACAACCTCTTTTACCTTTTTTTTTCCAATCTCTATAAACTATATTGGATCAACCTGGTTGACTCTGTATAGTTTTACAATCCCTATTTTTGCACTAGGTTGACTAGGTTGACCTAGTACTATTTTCTATCACTTCTTATTCTCCTTATGTGTTTATCTAGTATTATTTCATCATGATGACATATTTCAAGCCTTCTCTTAGTATATAACATTTCACTATAAATTAATTGGATAATAACATCACTTATTTCATTACCTATGATGAAACTATCCAATTTCTTCCTTCCCCTTCTCTTAAGCCTAAACCACTCACTACACAATGTAATGTAGTTTAGATCCTTTGTCATAATCCTCTTCCCAATACCAATGTTGGGAATCCTTCATCACATCATACCAATAAAATTGATAATATATATGGTTCCCAAATATTCAAAAACCTTGACAATAATATTATTTATACTCCTCACAAGAATGGTGGCATTACCAATCTTCCTTCTTCTTCTACCACACTTAAGACAACTAATGCCAATGTTGGGAATCCTCCACATACAAAGAATCCTCCTCCCACCAACACTAACAATCTTCTTCCTATCAATACCAATAACCCACCTTCAAACCCCCTATTGATATGACTCAACTTATTTCCCAAGTCATTCAACAAATAAACATCATGCAAACTTCCAATCAATCTCAAATAATGAACATGCAATAACACTTATGCAACATGATTAGTCAACCATCTAAAGTCATCATGTCTCAACCAAATAAATTTTTGTCCCTCCTCCTCTTAGATATACCAATGGGAATATCATCCCTCAACCTTTTATGAATTAAAAATGCTTCAACATCTTCAAAATGAACCTTTAGCTCCATTTATTGCATCCATAAATATTGGAAACATTTATCCAACTAGCACTTATAATGGGACTAAATACCCTACTCTCTTTCTTAAGTCTTTTGGAAATCTCTATAAGGAATGGGTCCAAAGTAATACCTTTTCTACCACCAAGATTTTAGCCAAAACCTTTATTGATGATGCACTTGAATGGTACAACCAACTTCCTAAACATTTCATCTCACAACTAGAGGATTTAGTCAATGCTCTAGTGAAGGAATTATAACATGATGACCTTCTTGAAAACTATCTTATCTATTTCATCAATGCCAAGCAACATCCTAATGAATTTTCTCATACTTTCATCAAATGATGGAGGTATCTTGATCATAAAGTGTATCATAACATGAATTATGACACTCTTATAAAACTATTTGTCACTACTCTTAAACCTTATCTTTAATACAAAGTTCAAATATTTTCACCTACAACTTTAGAAGAAGCCTTAGACCAAGCAAAAAGGCAAGACTTTCTTACGACTCAATTTGAACCACCTCAAACAACTACTAAAGCATCTTTATAATCTTCTTCTCATACCATTGATTCATCCAAGTCTCCCTGACCTCAACATGGAGCATCTAATTCAACCAATTTTAACCCAACCCACCCTCCCTTAGGTTTAGAATAACTTATAGATAAATTACCACCCTCTAAACCCATGAGTTTTGATCCTTCTAAACCTCCTCCAAAATGGTACAGTTTGGATAAATTTTATTGGTGGCATGATACTATAGATAATTCTCATGAGTCTTGTAATGATCTTCACCGATTTATTATTTTTTCCTTTCTTGGTCCACATTTCAATCTTAATACTCTCACAAAACAATGTTATCAAGACTATCTTCAAGCTTCTCAAAATCAATATCAAGAACCAAAATCACATCAACATCACCTACCTAATGAAAAGATCTCATCCACTAATTTTATTCAAACCACAATTGATCCTTCTTTATATACCAATAAGGAAAGGATAACTAACATGGACAAATTTAAACAAGTTGTGGCATCCAATGAACTTCAAACTCTTAGGCCACATGAACCAAAAGAATACTTAGTTCAAATGCCTACTCCAAATCATATCATCCATGGTCCTCATTTATTTCATTTACCTCCTCATACCTAACCTACACATCATATATCACATTCAACATCCTTAAAATATAACAAACCAACACATTTGCCTATATCCAAATGCACTTACTAACCCAATGCAAATCATTCTAATGGTTCAATGCTACCTTCGTCTAACTCACATGTTGGGGTATCTTGTGATACCCATCCATATGTCCATTTAGACTTTGGAGCATCTTTTGATGCCCATCCACATGTCCCTTTAGACTTTGGGGCATCTTATGATGCCCATCCCTACATCCACTTACCCTTTGGGGTATCTTGCGATGCACATTCTTATTCTACAATGCACAATAAAAAACAAATCTAGCTTCAATAAATATTCTGAGACTTATAGACTTGTCTTTCACATGCTCATCTTTGATATAGACTTAAGCACAGATTTTACTTGTTATTTTTATCTCATGTTTCTTTGTTTTTATGCATTTTTCTTCTTTTTCACCTTCTTAAGCATCATCATTTTCCATTATGTTATTTTGGCTTTCTTATACATCACATGTGGCATTTATTTTCATTTTTGTCCTTATATATCTCTTTTATTATTTGTATTTTTATGTAATTCTTTGCCTTATTAGATTTTATGATCATTTTGTCCTTTTCTTTAGCATTTACCTCTTGATGTACCATAGTCTTCTTTTTCTTTTGACATTTCTCTTTTGGTACCCTCATGGGTTTCTCTTTTTGTGAGTTGCTTTGTAAGACCATGGATTGGAACCGACACCCCTCATAAAATTACCATATTTTACTTATGTTGTTCCATTTTTTTTGCTTACCAATGTTGTTTTGGCATCCTTTGGGTTTTTTTTTGTGAGGTGCTTTATACAAAGGCTCCATCACTTTTGTTTTTCTCTTTCTTATTAGCACCATCATGGGTCTTTATTTTATGATTTGCTTTATAAGACCACATATATGACCTAACCATCCTCATCAAATTACCACCTTTTCATATTATTGATCCTTGTTCTCACACTTTAGCTTTTGTTTCTTTGGCTAGATGGAATTTGTAAACAATCTATGTTAACATGTTTGCCTCCACTTCCCTCTTTCTTATGATAAGGAATCATCCTTTGCTGTCATTGTATCCCTTATTTTTTTCCCTTAGTCACAATTTTTACAATTTGAAGCAATTAAAATTGTTTCATGTATAATTACTCTTAATTTCCCCTTTCTTTCATCTCCACATTGGATAAAACAAGGTTGAAGTTAAGACATCACTTTTATTTTACCTAGATTTATGAGACTCTTATACCCCATGCTCTTTGAAGTTCTCTCTCTTAGCAACCTTGTCCAAGTTTTCAAATGAAAGTAATATTTAACATCCATGTTTGGTTTTCCAAATTTTTATGGAAGAGGAATCTAGAAAAAGTCATCAAAATAAAGTTAAAATCCAAATCATTTGAAACAAAAGGAAATGATATCTAAAAGGAAACATACAAATCTCAAAAGTCAAATTCACACCAAAATATGTAGATTACAAGCACATCTCCTATCTCCAATCGAAGCTCAAGCTCCACAATAAACTTCACATAGAGATGAAGTTCTTTAGGATGTGGTAGGCCAGTAGATTGGAATAGGGGAATTCAAAAAAATCTATGGTGCTACCTACTTTCTCATGCAAGTACCCAATCTTTGTAGTAGATCGATGGCTCTATAAGGGATCTTGAAGATTGAGGAACATGTCATAGGGAGGTAGGTGCATTCTAATTTTCATGCATATAGCCTTCATGGGATGATCTATATACTCCATTTATTGACCTAAGACTTGTGTCGCTAAGATAAGTTCTTTAGAGAACCTTAGGTCAAAAGTCCTCTTGTTTTGACAAACCTAATTTGAGTGTCTTGACTTCGATAAAGAGTCATCTCTACCTTATTTTTTCCTTTATTCTACCCTTCACCCATTTCATTTCCCCCCTTGACATGCCAATTATGATTCCAAATCTATTTTCCCTCTTCTTTAATTCTTTCTTCTTCATCTCTTAAAAACATGCTAGAACTATTTTATTTCAGTTTCACCTATCTTTAGACGTAAAACAACATGTTTGAGCAACTATGAATCACTATTTTATTTCATTTGTCATTATTATACTACCCTTCTGTTGCAGACAACTGAGTCTGTACCCTTTTTCCATTCTTACATGTTTCTCTTTATGTATGCCTTCTTCATGTTTATCTTAAATCTTGACATACATTTCATTCGACATTCTTTCATATTTTTCTTTATGTTTAATTCTTTCATGCCTATCTTGCATGAGCTTACTTTTTACTTTCTTACATATCTTTGTTAGATTTGTCTTGCATAGATATTTCATTTGTCATTCATGTTTTACATACTTCCCAATGTGATTTAGTATGTTCTACATTTCTTTTTGCCATTCATATTTTACTTATCATTTGTCATTTATTTCATATTATATGATTTAATTCATTTTCCAATCATTTATCTTTTCTTTCCAATATCATTTATCATTTATTTCCCATCCTTTTGTCAATAATTTGCCTTTAATATTCTAGCCTTTCTTTATCAATCCTAATTTGCCAAATTTTCCTAAAATTTGTATCCTTTCCACTATTATATGCCTATTTTTTTTTAAAAAAATACTAATTTCTAGCTCTCTATTTTTTCACTAACTTCTACAAGTTTGCCTAGTGTACTCTAAATTGGACACCTTCATTTCTTGCATCCTTCTTATTTATCTACAACATTAAGGTAAGTTAATGGTATGTGTTTTTCTATTCTATCCTTTCATTTATCTTATTTGCTTCTTATTAAACCATAATTAGCATTAGAATTATGTGTTGTCATGTTCTATCTTCGAAGCACTATCCCGTGTTGCATTTACATTGCATGTGATGAGCTTTAGCTGGGGCATATGTATACACATAATATTTTCAAATTTTTATTGATTACTAACACTTTGTATTTTGCAAGAACCTATTGAGTCTCAATCCCTCTGAGTACATACCTTAAAGAGTGCACCAAGAAAGGGTTGGCCAGAATTTTGGTGCTTCATAAGATTGTTGTTCCTTTTTCCACTTCCCATATACACTCTTGCTTCCTAAAACCATGAACCCTAGGATTATTTCTCTCTTTCCTAATCATTCCTATCATTTTCCATGCTTTATCCCTCTTTTCCTTCTTTTATCTATCTTATTCCTATTCAAAAAACTAGTTTAGCCATATGGATTTTTAGGCTTCTTGATCAACAAACTAGATCAACCTGGTTGACCTAGTGTGTTTTCAGACACTTTAGCTCTTTTGGTTTATTTGTCTCCCAACTGACCTAGCATAAAATTTAGGCATTATCTTGATAATGTACTAGGTCGACCTAGTACAACTGACATATCTAAAAGCTTTTAGGAAAGATACTAATATATATTCAAGTTCATTTACCACCATTTGATAAGAACAAAATAATTAAGTGAAGAAGTGTGAACACACATTTGCTTATTGACCATTTTACTTAAGGAATAAAGCTTTATGGTTCAATAATTTCTTTGGAACTTTGATCTTGTCTTGTGGAGAGTAATTTAGATGCTTAGATAGGTCATGTAGCCTAGAGTTGATTTATCTTTCTTATCCTTATAAACCATAATAATCTCTTGTGAAGTACCTTTCCCAAGGAAGAGATTGAGACTCGACATGTTCATCTTCAAAGGTAAGTATTCCTAACTTTATTTCTCTTTTGTAAGACTAGATAGATAATGCAGTATGCATTCTTCTCTTCCATGTATTATAATTTTATATACATTGATGTGAATATATGTCTCTTATGCATGTTTAGTTTTGTTTTTGTTTATTTGTTTTGTTCTAACCCCCACTTTGTGCCACAAGCTTTGGTGAGTACTAGATTAATTTACTTTTCTTGTTATTAGAATAGTTTACTTTATTTTTTATTACATAAGTGAATATCAAATCATATGACTATTTTAGGGTTGTTTTTTGATTGTGTTAGACTGTAGGCTTTGGAACCCTTCCTAAAATGATGTGTTGTGACAAGTGATATAAGTGATCCCCTAATTGGGTCTAGTGGATCCTCATATTGGTCATGCTCCTAATTAACAAGTTTATCCTCAATAAAAATGTTAGGTGTGATCCATCTTATCCAATCCAAGATTAATTTATGCACATCATGCAATTTTGATTGCAGACAAGCAGTTCATGTTTCATTGACTTTATTTTGAATCTAGTTGGTAGTTCTGAGTGAGCATCTTGCAGATAAGAGTTTGAGTTTGTATACCTTGAGTTGAAGCATATGATTAACTAGAGGTCATGAGGTTTATAAATATGTAATTTTTTTCCTTTTTTTTTTCAAAATTAAGTTTATTCCTCAATTGTTCAAGATTGATTTTTTGTGTATGCACAGGCCTATTGTGAATAGTGATTTGAGAAGGGGTTCAAATGGTAGTTGGACCTAAAAAGTGTTGTGGACCTAAAATGAAGATGGATAAGATATATTAGAGTGGAATATGATGTGTTCCTACCATGTGAGGTGTTTGAATATGCTTCAATAAAGATCAAAGGGTAACATTTTACTAAGAAGGCCTATTAGATCTTCATAAAGCCTAAAAAAGGAGTAAGAGCTAATTGAGCTATGGCTGACCTAACGTATTGATTAATTAATGTTTTAAGCATGTTATTATAATATTATATAACCTATTTCATGGATGAATTAATAATATAAATATGTGGCTGACTAAGGAGGATATGATCAAGTGTCTTGTATAAAAGTAAGGCTAATTAGGCCTATTTTGGGTGCTTAGAGAGTGAAAAGAACAAAAGAATGATATAAAACATTGGTGAGAAGAATAAGGTCATGAAAAAAATCAAATATCTATAATGAATATATAATATAGGTTCTACATATGAGGATCAATTTCAAAATACCTAATCAAGCCATGAAGAGGGATAATTGAGTGAAGAAGGCTAGAAATAAGTTTGAGAGGGATAGAAGTGTGAGAAGAGTTAGGAAGAATATAATCATATATTGTATGAGAAATAAGATTTTATGAAGGTGATCAAATGTATTATGTGGTTGAGTTAGTACTGAGTCATCTAGGGGGTTGGTGCCTCCTAGTAAGTGAGTCCTTGTTAAAGCTTAATTGAGTTGGTGCTTAGCTAGTTGGGGTTGGTGTTCCATGTGAAGTTCATGCTTAAATAAAGATTGGTGTTTCTATTATAGGACTATAGTCCATTTTAATCATTAGTGTGTTATTCCCTTAAGGTTTTCACATGTATATGTTGTGTTCATGTGTTTCATACTCTTTATGATTTGATGCTTATGCTTGCTAAGATGTACATGCTTATTAGATTGGTTCATGTATGTTTAAATAGAATTGAATTAAAAGTTTAAAATAATGATTCACCATCCCCTTATTTAGTTTTATTAAAACAATTGGTATCAAATCCTAGTCCTTTGTAGTAGGTTTAAAATCCTAAAAAAGATCCTAAGAAGCAAAGATGGCTAGTCAACAAGCTCAAGGTGGTTTTTCTACCAGTAAGGCTCTGTTATTTAATGGATCTAACTATGCCTTTTGGAATGTTAGAATGAATATATATTTGATGTCATAAGGACATGATATTTGGCAGTTAGTTATAGATGGTTATATTACACCTCTTATTCCACCAATAGATGTAGTAGGTAAGAAGGCCAGTAAAAATAACTCTAAGGAAATGAATGACATTCTTTGTGGCCTATCAAAGGTAGAGATTGTAAAGGTAATGCATTATGTATCAGCCAAAGATATATGGTATAAATTTAAGACCATGTATGAATAAGACACCAAAGTGAATATGGCTAAGTTGTAGACCCACCAAAGACAATTTGTAATCTTAAAGACGAATGAAGATGAAACCATTAGATCTTATCTATTGAGGGTTGATGAAGTTATCAATATAATTAATGAATTGGGAGAATAAGTTAAATAATCTAGAATTGTACAAAAGGTGTTAATATCACTAACTCTTAAGTTTGACTCTAAGGTGTCTATAGTAGAAGAGATGCAAGATTTGGACAAGATAGAGATGGATGGGCTTCATGGCATCTTGACTACCTATGAGATGAGAACAAATGAAGGAAGACCTCCCAAGAAGGAAGAATATTTCAAATTTGAAAATAAGGCAAAGGCCAAGAAGGTCAAGGATGAGGTATGTTAAAATATTGATGATGATGAACTCATAACTATGTTTTCTAGGAAGTTGAGGTTTGGCTCAAGTAAGTACAAGGGTAAGTTACTCTTCAAATGTTTCAGTTGTGGTAAGATTGGAAAATTTTCATCCAAGTTTCTTAACAATGATAACTTTGAGCATAATGAAGAACATGATGAGAAGCATGGAAATGACAAAAAAGTTTATAAGTCTGATAATAACAAGAGAGATTTCAAGAAGAATGAAGGAAGGAAAGGGTCATTCAAAAATAAGAAGAGTTTCTATACCAAACAAGACAACTCATTTGATATAAGTGATTCATGCACATATGACAGTGATGATGGAAGTAATGAACTTGAACATGATAATAATGAAACCTCGTTCATGGGCATAGAATCAAATAATGAGGGTTGCTCAAATAGGAAAGGCTTTATAGTTGATGTAGAATCAGATGAAGAAATATAGTATGATAGTGAAGAAGGAGAAGCTGGAGTGAATCTTAAGATAGAGTTGGTAAGTGCCCTAGAGTATTTGAATTTTAAAATAAGAAAGAATCACAAACTAAGGTCATTAGTCAAGGATTATGAGGGGTAGATTGGATTGTTTGAGGAAATATTGAGCAACATTTTCAAAGAGTATGATGAGATCATCAATCAATTTAAGGAATAGATGGAGGTAGTCAATACAAGCCTAAAGGTTAAAGAAGAAGATTGAATCAAATATGAAAATAAAATAGAATCTCTGAAAGCTGAGTTGGATCAAGCATCTAGAAAGGTAAAAACCTTTGTGAAATTTGAAAAGAGTAC
This sequence comes from Torreya grandis, assembly GCA_037957365.1. Lineage (NCBI taxonomy): Eukaryota > Viridiplantae > Streptophyta > Pinopsida > Cupressales > Taxaceae > Torreya > Torreya grandis. The sequence goes on along the minus strand of JARHVA010000380.1, from coordinate 3,909,947 downwards.
TGAGGCTCTAGATAATATCTTGAGTACTTAAAAGTCTATAAGTGACAAGACAGGTCTTAGTTTAAAAGAAGAACAAAAGAAGGAATCTCAAGTCAAGGAGAAGACTATTGAAGATAAGAATGTCAAAATGAAAATACTAGTCAAACAACCTAATGCTATAAGGTATGATGGTTCATTCAATGGCTATTATTTTGTATGAAGTTAGTTTGGTCATAGAGCAAGAGAATGTAAAAGATCCTCCAAGAATGAGTACTCATAGAACTAACTATTAAAAGATTCATAATTCACATTAGTCAAATGGCATATATAAGGTGGTATATTATAGCTATCATAATATAGGACACATTTCAAGACTCTATCCTAATAGAGTAAGAAGGTCATCAAGTCAAAACAAGAAGTTTAGAGCTCTTAGAGTGAAAGAAAGAAGGCAAATGACTGTATGGAAGCTAAAGATAGTAAAGATAAGTCAGGATCAATCTACAAGCTTAAGTAGACTGCTTGATGAGATATATCATGCCTCATATGTGAAATCAAGTTAGGAATGTCTATTGTTAGCTCATATTGATGATCAACTAGTTGATGATGAGATCAAGCCTATAGTAATAATCAAGCCCAAAAGGGCATTGAAGAATGTTCAGTCTTGAGAAAGTATGGAGATATGGTAATCTCCTTAGTTCATGTTATTTTAGTGCCCTATGAAAAGGGGTGGCTCCATTAGGCTTCATGGAGACAATATTCCATCAGTAGAAGCATGAGCTTATAGTCAAATAAGGTTTCATTTTTAGAAGATTCCAAGTTATCTTTGTTGTAAAAAAGGAGATGAATATGGATATTATCCATTATTATGTTGTTGGCTCTGAGATCAAAGTATAGACAATTGGTATATAAGAGTGTGGTATCCAAGTGTTTGATCTTCTTCAGTCATATCAAGGAAGGTAAGTGATATGAGTCTCTAGTTCTATTAAAAAAAGATATGCTTGGTCTAAGGGGGTGATTGGTAGTTCTGATTTTTTTGCCAAAAAGTGATTTATTTTTTATATTTATGGAGTTAATAAGATATTGTGTTTTATATGCTTCATAAACTTTATTTTTTGTGTTTTAGATGGATCAGCTAGGAGAGTGACCTAATTGAGAGAAGTTTCTAAGAATGGTTGTCATAGGTGGTCACCATAGTTTCTGAAGACTGTATGCCATCTAGTGTATTTGAGAGATATTATCAGCTTAAAGGGAGAAAGTATGATTTTAGTAGTTACATGTGACCCTTGATGTCTATAGTTAACAAAAGCATGGTGGATGCTTGGTTTGAGGGGGAACTATTTAGGTTGTTAAAGAAGCATAATTTGTGTTGAAGTGACCTTGTAATCTGAGTTCATTCTGAAAGAGATGATAGTTGTGGAATACCTTTGTCATTAATTCCAAAGAGGGAGAAATATAAAAAATGGATAGAAAAGGCAAGATCAAAAAGGATGAAAAAAGGCAAGAACTAGGTCTAAGAGATGATTGCCATCAAGAGTGGTTGACATAGTTTTCTGAGTGTGTTTGCCATCAATGACAAAGGGGGAGATTGTTGAGGATTGTCATTGACTGTTGAATTTTTGTATTAATTTTTAAATTTATGTCAAAGTTTATTATAAAGGTGCATGGTTAAGTAAGTTTTGAGGTGTGTGTATGATGAGTTATGTTTCCAACATTCTAAGTATTGTTGATGTATGGAAGCCATAATGTGAGAGTACTATTTGAATAATGGTCTTATGTTAGCTTGAGATCAACATGAGTAAAAATAGTTTAGTATGTCAATTTTCAAGTAACTTTAAAATATTTGTCTTGACCTTATGAGATGGTATGTGTAGGTAGCATGATAAAATGAGTGAGCTTCAAAGAAAATTTGTATGCTTCAAAGACCTATGTAAGCAGCTATAAAGATGCTCTGAAGGAGCTAAGAAGATCCTAAATAAAGCTTAAAAGAATACTTAACAATGTTTGATCATGAGAGAGGTCATTTTATTTTGTACATTAGGTGTTTAGGGCTTATAAAATGATTATAAGGTCAGATCTAAAGATCTATGTATGCAACTTTAAAGATGTTCTGAGTGAGACATGAATAAGCTTAGTCAATCTTTGAAGATCTATAAACAACTCTAAAGATGCTCTGCATGAGCCAAAAATATGATCTATTAGAACTCTGAATAAGATTAATTATATAAGGTTTCTTGAGAAAACATAAAATACATTGGAGCACTCATGAAAGTGTCAAGGTGAAGCCTACAGGGGTAAGTACTTCAATCCAAATTTACAACTAGACTAGTTCTAGTTCATGTTTGGCCTAGTGATCCATTGAAAAGCCATATGAAAATGTTTGAAAATATTTAAACATGATAAGAGATTACATGACATGTACATGAGGTGAGGAGAGCTTGGACAGTGTCTGGAAGGTCAGTTTCAAGGCCTAATGAGACTTGCAGGTCAAGGCCTAGAAAGAAAATAAATAGATGGTGGTTATATGGGATATCAAGATCAATTTATAAGACATGGATGAGTTTTTGAGCATTGAAAAATGTGATTCAAGTTATTTTTGTCATGTTCATGAAGTTTTAGATCATGATCTACAAGAAAAGACTTGAAAAGTGTTTCAAGGTTTTTTGAATGTACAGAATGAAGAGTTGTCTACCCAAGAAGGTTTTTCAAGTGCTCATTGGCATGCATAGAATATACATGAGATCCTAATATATTTATGGTAGATAAGCAAGGGTTCTATCTCAAATTTCTAATATTTTTTTTTGGAAAGAGGAGCTAAGATTTATGAATGATTGTTAAGACTGTAAGTTGGTCTAAACCCTAACAATGACTTGATGTTGAAGATCTCATTCTAAAGAGCTCAGAATAGTTTTATATTTCTAGTTAAGTTATTTGAGGTTGTATTAAATTCTCTCAGACATCTCAAGTGTGATTGGTTTCTCAGGTGAATGAGCAGACCTTATAGGAAAGTTCTTGTTTTATAGATATTTTATGTAAAAGACAGAGTTGACCAAGTTAAATTTGATAATTATATGAATGTAAAAGTGTGAGACTTGTAGTTATTTTAAATTAATGTTTTTAGATAGGTTACAGATATTAGGCTTGTCAAGTTGGTGATCCAAGTTGGCCAGTCACTAACATACTTGATGGTGCAGACAATAAGAAAATCAAGCAAAAGTGAGAAGATTCTTGATGTGTTTTCATGAAATAATGATGGATTAAAGTGCATGATTATGATATTTGGGATGTAAATAACCTATCTATGTTTTTAAAAATATTTAAATTTAGTGTAATAGGTTGGAACATTGAAGCTAAAATGGCTTATCTGGCTGAGTAAAGTTTGTGAGAGAGAAGATCAATAGATTGATCTACAAGACCAATAATTTTCATTTGAGATCATGATATTATTGGTTGAGGTTATTATTATGATGTTATAAGATATTATTCATGCATTTATATCCATTTAATACATATAATCAAGTGTCATAAGTTCATGTTTCATTGACTATGTTTTGAATTGAGTTGGTAGTTCTGAGTGAGCATCTTAAAAAGGAGAGTTTGAGTCTATATACCCTAATTTGAAGCATATGATAAATTTTATGATGAACCTAAGGTCATTAGGTTCCTATATATGTAATTTTTTTCTATGTTTGTTTGTAAAAATTAAGTTTATGCCTTAGTTGTTCAAGACATATTTTCTCTGTATGTACAAGCCTATTGTGAACAGTGATTTGAGAAAGGGTTCAAATAGTGGTTGGACCTAAAAAGTGTTGTGTACCTAAAGTGAATTTGGATAAATATTTTTTATTTTTATATTATGTGTTCCTACCATTTTATATGAATATGCTTCAATAAATATCAAAGGGTAGTGTGTTGTTAAGAAGGCCTAGTAGGTCTCCATAAAGCCTAAAAGAGGAGTAAACTAATTAAAATATGGATGACCTAATGTATTGATTGATTCATATTTTAAGTGTGTTATCATAATATGATAAGACATATTTTATGGCTGACCTAAGAAGATAAGTATGTGGTTGACTAATAAGGATATGATCAAGTGTCTTGTATAAAACTAAGGCTAATTAAACCTATTTGGGGTGCTTAGAGAGTGTAGAGAACAAGTGAATGATATAGAAAATTAGTGAGTATAATAAGGTCATTTGTACCATAAATTATATGTCATGAATATATAATATAGCTTCTACATATGAGGACCAAGCTTTAGAATACCTAATCAAGAGGGATATTTGAGTGAAAAAGGCTAAAATATAGTTTGAGAGGGATAAAAGTGTGCGAAGAGCTGAGGAACAAGATTAACATTTTTTGTATGATAAATAAGAGTTTTTTAAGGTGATAAATTGTATCAAGTGGCTGAGTTTGTGTTGAGTCATCTAGGGGTTTGGTGCCTCCTTGTAAGTGGGTGCTTACTAAAGCCTAGCTAAGTTGGTGCTTAACTAGTTGGGGTAAGTGCTCTATGTGAAGTTGGTGATTAACTAGTTAGGTTTGATGCTCCATGTAGATATAGTATTTAAATAAATATTTGTGTTTGTATTATATTACTATAGTCCATTTTCATCATCAGTGGATTTTATTCCCTTTAAGGGTTTCTCATATATATGTTGTGTTCATGTGTTTCATGCTCTTATGATTTGGTGCTTATGATTACTAAGATGTACATGCTTATTATAATGGTTAATGTATGTTTAAATATAATTGAATGAAATTTTTTGAATACTGATTCACCCCCCACCTCTCAGTCAATTTACTTCCAATAGAGGTAATTATTCTTTTTCAAAAGATATATTTTCCTTTGTCCATCGTAATGTGTTACATATAGAAGCAACATCATGTGGTTTTTCATCACTTAATAAATTTGTGCCACATAATTACACATAAAGAGTATACTTATAAACATGTGTAGTATATAGAAACTATAACATATAAAATTTAGTCGGTTTATTCTAAACTTTATCATACTACAAAGAGATAAATCAAGCTATGTGTAGTTCTCCCACCTAGTTTGATTATGCAATTGTGTTCCTTCACTATATGTATGTAAATAATTATGTGGATTGGTACTTGATAATTCTTGATTTTAATTATATTTTTAGTGCTTCATACTTATATTATGACTACTCCTAGTGATAGGTATGCAAATTGGGAAGAATATGGTAGATTTTCTCAGATTGTAATAGTGTATAGATGTATAACAAATTAATGAAAAGTCCATTTCAAATGAAATATTTATTTTTTATATGAATCCAATTAAATAATTAATTATGACATAAACATATTAAGCTAATGGGTTGACCCTAATTATGGGTTTGAATTTATAAAATAGTCATTGTTGGGAGCAGGTTGGTATTGACTGATGATATAGATCATATCTAATGGAACTAATCTTTGTATAGGTGGATTGATTTTAAATTATATGGATGTATGTGTAGTATAATTATTAGGTTTAAAATAGATAATGAGATTACTATATGCATATAACAAAAAAAAAATTGACTCATAAGATAACATGCAAGTGTGAAAGAATAATGATTTAGGACCCTAGTTGAGTGCTCAAGCCATGCATGGTAAATGTATGTCAAGATTATCATTTTCAAGTACCAAAGTCCAAATTTTAGTATCTAAAAATTTATATTTTAAATTCTAGTAATGGAATTGTTAGATAAAAGGATAAAATGTACCTTAGTATGTGAAACACACTTTGTCTTTGGAAGATGGTTCCAAATTTATAGCTTTGCTCCATGTAAACCTTGATGAAAATGAAGTAATCAATGTTCATGTGTGAAATATGAAATATGACATTAAAAATTTAAATAAAATTTAATTGGAAGGAAGGAGTACACCTATATGTGAGTAAACAATGTTTCCTTATAACATTTTTGAGATCATACTTCTTTGTTGAAGCATTGGATAAGTATGTGTCTTTGTTGAAGCACACAGAGAGTTGGGGTGATCATGCCCCAATTTTTTTTAACTAGTAGGATCCTAGGTTGGTAAGGATTTATTCCCAACCCTAATGAATGTGAGGAAAAATATGCAATATACTAACCCAAATAACTATATAGGAAAAAGAGAGAACCATCAATCTAAGTTTACTCAAAGAAATAACTTGATAGATAAATAAAGAAACATTAGGATAGGTTCACTCAAAATAAATGACTTAACCACTACAAATGGCTTATTGATTCAATTGTGATGTTTCACCCTAGTTTGATGAAGTTCCTTCAATGTAAAAATATAAAGGCATGATTGAGAAGAAATGAATATTCATTTCCATGGGAGTGCATGTTTTATTGTGTAGTTTCACTCAATGTAAAATGGAATACATGATCGAAAGAGAATTGACCATGTTTGTGCCCTCAAAATAATTTCAAATCTGATAAGTGTGGAGTGGAATGAAAACCATTTACCATTTAACTATATTGTGCCTCCATGTATGTGCATGAACCAATATCACGCCCCATGAATATGTAATAACTAATATAGAAGGATATGCATCTATATGTTGAGTTTGAGAACATGTATCACCAATGTATATATATGTGAAAATTGGTAATCATGTCTATGTAAATTGTTGTGCATGTGCACCTAAGTGTATCTGAATCTATATCAATGTGTCCTTATTTTTCATGTATCTAAACCATTTTTAATCTCTAAAATTTGTACTATTATATGATTTTATACTCATGAAGGCTTATGTCTCTATGACAAACCCATTGTAATATCCCCCTTTGAGATAAGGTATGTATCCTATAATTCACTCATCTAAAGAAGAGTTAACTATAACATGACACATGTAAATATAACATCATGTAATATAATTTGATCATGTGGATAATATGTCATCATAGTAATGTATATATCGATCAAGGAATTTATGTAACATATGGTATGAAAGGCATATAAGTGTCATATATAGATAGATATATCAATGATATAATATAAGTGTAAATGAATAACAATACATAGTAATAGTACATGATATAGAACATGTCACCAATGAATGTTAGCAATATTAACTAAGGCAACAAGCTCAAGTGTTAGCATCACACATAGGGCCAAGTGACACATACAAGTGAGATAAAATTTAAAAAAAAAAAAAAATCAAAGAGACTCACAAAGAAGATACATAAAGGATTTCACATCAAGCAAGGCCTAGGGCCACACAAAATAGTCAAACATAAAGTATTGTGTAAAAGAGTAACAACATCAATGGAGAATATAACAAAGAACTAGTCTATACCATCCATATGTATTAATGTCCCATCATAATATAATGGCATATATTTTATCATAATATAATAAATAAAAAAAGGCATGTATAATTAATATTATTATCTCAAGATGGTACAAATGTTATAAAAATATATAGCTTGTAATAGTGAAACTTGTGGAATAATATGCTCTCATTATCAACATCACAATTTGGTAGAGGGAAAACTAGCATATGTATGTCTATGTGTAACATGTATGTCTTGCATAACACTCAAATACCATGAAATGCATGTGTGTATGTAAATAATATTCCATCTACCAAACATGGGATAAATAATATATGTAAATAATGTAAACTAACAATAATGTCATGCTCAGGTCTTGATTTTAGATTTTTTGAATATTTGAATGTTTTTGTATTTTTTATTATTTTATTTTTAGAAAATCTAATCAATTATGATTTCAATTTAAGGGTAATTATAAATTCCTATGATGAGTAGTGAAATGTCCCTCCATTGTGGGAGGGAGATATAAACTAGGGATGGGTTAGGATTTGATAAAGAGCCATGTGGTATACCATGTTTGTCATGATAATTGCTCATAAAACTTGGGGTATGATGGGTATCTATTGAAGGTTGAGTACTTTGTTGTGTCTATTGTATAATCAGAGGGTGTATTGATCCATGTATTTATTTATAACATGATAACCTATCCATGGTACTAAGTATGTATTATAGAGATGACAACCTCTGTGGTCTTTGAGTAACTCTCTAGTGTGATCAATATTGAATAGTTGGCTATATATATCATGTATATGTGTAGAAATCTACTTTGAATGTTGATCCTAAATAGGTATATCTTGACTATATTTGAATAATGATATTGATTATGTGCATCAACAAATCATGGTGGTGGTGGGGTTGGAGAAGATATATCATTGAATGTAGAGGATAATCATACTATACACATGAAACTATGACTACTTTAGGCATCAATTCAATATAAACAGAACTATTCAAAGTCTCAACATCCAAGGGTTTCCTAACAACATGTTAAAGACCCCATTACTTTGTAAAACTAGGAATGGTATAGTTAATGTGGTTGAGCCAATATGAATATGTAATACTATGCATCACAAGTTGTTGAGTCGTTGTGCATAAAATCCTTTAAATTTTTTTTGTATATTCTACATCTTTTCATGTGTATCCAATTGGATAAGTGCCATCATGAAAACGTTCTCAATTGAACCATTATCAATCAATGCATTGTGTATATATTATTCATCAATGTAGGATCATGAAAAATTCATAAAATTTGAGTGTTAATCAGCTATATATGTATCATTGTATGTGATAATGGGCCACTGAGGTGGAATATCTCTAAGTGTACCAATGATAGTATCTAGTGGATGATCTTATGTTTGTATTAGAGGATGAATGTTGTATGCATAATTTACCTCTAAAGTGTCCTTAGTTTATATCAACTCATGTATATTAAAATGATATTAAATTTCTTATTTCCATTGTGTGGCAGTCGATATTCCTATGGAATTTCCCAAACTGGAAATTTCTCATCAATTAGATCTTGTATCTTATGTCTTAGATTGAAAAATTTGTTAGTTGAATACACCACAATCTGATGATACTCACATTATGAATTGTTATCATAGTTTCTTGGTCTAGGTATTATTAGATCAAGCTCTTATGGATGAAGGATTTTTATAAGGTTACACATGAGAAACTTATTTATTATCACATGAGGAGGTGATGATAATTTTGAAAATGAACTCTTTGGTGGAGCTATCAATTATAATTTGTTTATAGGCTGTAAAATTGCATTGACTATAATATTCACTTAATTTTATTATCATTTGGTTTGACCTTATAATTTGATTTAATTTGAAACTTCATTATTGAATTAGTTATAGGATTTTATGTATACTTGAGTTTATTCAAATAAATTAACTTAACTTATTTTTCCCTCATTATATAGCATAGATCATCAAATAATTTGAATATAATTTATGTTTGGAGCAGTGCTATCAAAAAATTATTTTAGTATATATTTCAATTAATTGTCAAGAATTACATTAGTCATCTTAGAAAGCATGGTCTTGTAGCAAACCACATAGTCACTTATCAGTTCATTGGGCCCTTACTTTAGCTTAACATTTTTTACCTAGGATAACTTTGCATCAATGCATATGGTGAATTGTGCTAAGAATTGGTTGTCTAGGTTTTCAAATGCATATTCCTTAAGACTTATTAGAAATTACTTGGTTAATGTTTTGTCCTTGTATGTGTAGTCCAATCATGTTTCATGAAATGATCTAAGATGTTACTTGGAATCACCTTTACCATCATATAATGGGTAATTTTGAGCTAAAAATCATGTTGGTAAAGGGTAGGTTGATATATCAGGGGCTAATGGGTTATGGAACAAAGCATATGAATCCATCACTTGACTAATTATTGATGCACCTTGATCTAGCTACACCATCTTGGCATGTAGATCTATAATAGTCTACTCAATGGAATTTGTATTATGAAAGGATGTAAATGGAACATGTGTATCCATCATGGGAGGGGTGAATATTTCTTGCATAGGAATGGGCATTAAAATCTATAGAAGGCCTTGTGTTTACCCCAAATTTGGGGTTGATGTCACATAGGTCATTAAAAATATAGGCATACAAATAATATTGGTATTATTGGTTTGAATACATGATGTAGAAGCACTAGATTGAAAGGATTGGTTGATGATGGTAAAGGTTTCTTAATAAGGTACATGAGATTTATCATATTAACTTGGTGTGTGGCCTTATATGTTAAGGATCAATTAGAAATATCTAACCGCATATTCAAGAACTTGATTGAGTCCTTCAAAAAATTAAAAAAATAATTTAACTTGGTTATGATCTACCCCATTTATTTCATTGGAATTACTTACATCTAGGCCATTGTAGTTATATTTATCATTATGGCCATTTTTATTTTCTTGATTATCACATTCAAATGGAGGCATACTAAAATAATGATCTATTTTCACATAGTCATGAATAATTCCATTATAAAAAGAATAAAAAAAACTCATTTAATCCATTTTAACTAAAATAATAGGAATGTAAATATGAGCTATATGGGTCTCACTTCATCTATCACTTCATCTTAGGGGTACAAGGGAACTAACCTTCTTGGATGGAATAGGATGGAATAAGGCAAGTATGCAGGAAGCTAGGGGCAAAGGTGAAAATATTTATTGGATTTTTATGTGGGGAAATTATAAATCATATATAAAACCCTAAGACAAAAAATTAAAACCATAGAAGGATGAAACCCTGAGGGAAAACCTAGGACTTTACATTGTTTAATACATGTACGAGTTCATCAATATGTTTTACTATAATTTATATTAATGTGTAACATTAATATAATTAATATTAACTTTGAAATCTAATTTAAATCAATACATATAACACTCAAGTATGAATCAAAATGTAAAATATTAAGATTTATTTTTCTAATAGAAAAGGGCTAATGATAAATATATAAAATATTAAAGAGATCATGATACTTTTTTTTTTAGGTGATTTTCTAACTGTGATTATATTCTGAAAGTGAAAATTAGAGATATGCAAGCCTACAATTCATTCTGTTATATAACTAATTCACTGATAGCACTAGGTTAGTTCCAAAAGATTAGGTTAATATCTTCTATTGATACTAACTTGTTGCTCAATGTTGACCTACATGGAATTAGGGAATAATGACTAGATGGTAACTTATGATAATCTTTTTCTTATTATATATTTATGATCCTGAATCTTGATGACGTGCATAGATCCATAAATCAACTTGATTTGCCTTGAAACCCTAGATATGTTTGTGAGGATTAGAAACCTACAAAATGGGGGAAAATGTAGTGGATTTAGTTGACTCTAATCACTCCCACTTGATCCTATATATCCAATAGTCAAATGAGTTAAATAAATCCACACATAGTGTTATCATAATTAATGTGATTATGCAATTTTGATCCTTCGCTAAATGTATGCACTAATGATGTTAATTTAGTACTTGAAAATGATTGATTTGACTTGTATTTTGAGTGCTTCAAACTTATATTGTGACTTATCCTATTGATAGGTATGCAAATTAATAATAATATGGTCTATTTCTCACTGTGCAATATTATATACAAGTATAATAAATATGTGTCAAGTCCCTTTTAAATGAGACCCTAATGTTTTAATATATGGATCTAATTAAAAATGCTATGTTTATGGGTAGACCCTAAGTATGGGTTTGATTTTATAAAATCATTGTTATTGGGAGTGGGTTGGTATTGACCAAATTAGGGCAATATCGACTGGAGATATTGATCATATCTGACATAATCAACCTTTGTACAAGTGGATTGAAATGAGAGTATTGAGATGTCTGTGCAGGATATTTAGCAAGCTTGAAGTAGACAATGATATTATTATAGATATATAATATCATAACTAAAGGGTTGACTCATAATATTGATAGCATACAAGTGTGAGAGAATGGAAAATTAGGACCTTGTTTGAGTGATCAAGTCATGTGTGGTAAATGTGTGTTAGGCTTGTCAATGTCAAATACTAAAGACTAGATTTTAGTATCTACAAATATAATGATTAAATTTGTAGCTTGATTTAACAAATTAAAATTAATATCAACCATTATATCCATTTGTAATTGTGAATAACCGAAATTAAAAGATGAAGACTACAATTTATATTTATAAACATAAATTTAAAACAATATAATAAAGGATGAAACCTTAAGTCAACAAATAAACGTGTTCAACAATATGTTTTACATTATTTTTTTATTAATGCATATTTAATAAAATATAAATTTGAACTATTTTATATTATATGAAGTGTAGTAATAAATAATAATCTAAATGTGAAAGGTAAAATTTGATTTTATCGATTGCACTTTTTATAAATAGAAAAGATCTGAAAGGAAAATGAACTTAACATTTTTCAATATTGTGTAAGTACGAGACTATAAACACCCTAATTTGGTCAAGCAACCACAAGTACTATGTACTTTTTTTCTCTTTCACACAAGAGTCTTAGTGATGGTTATAGTCTTTGATCACATGGTCATATTGAGTCTTTTGATCTTTCTTATTTCTTATTTTCCCTATTTTTGACACTCCTAGTAGTCACAAGTCAATGTTTCCCAATCCCAAGGACCACTAACCTATCATCCTAGATTTTTGATATGTTATGAGCCTTAGGACATTATTTTGACTTTCAAGTTAATATCACCATATGGCGCTAGTTTCTACTTGTGGATTCAGTGTTCAATGGGCCCTTTCACCCGTGTTTGAGTCTTAACCCCTCCATGACCCTTATCTTATGTTTTTATAACTTTTTAATGACTTGTCATCCAATGAACAAGGTATTATATTCATAATAAATATCCTCCTATATAAAGAGTCTCACAAGGCATTTTACATCTAGCACTTATTATTTTGGCACTTATTTACATAAAATCAACTAATAGTATAACTAAAATACTTTGCATACTACTCGAATTTCACACCTAAACATTTTCATGCTTGATCAAAGAAAGGCCTATGCAAAATTCATTCTAGTATATCATGCAAATTGATGGTACACATTCATTAAGGGAGAAATACATGTTATCTGAGACCCCTAGCATTGGGGTTAATGTAGGCAATGGTTAAGATAATAAGGGTTTTGCTTTACATAATCATAACATCCCAAACCCAAATTTTCCTTTCCTTTTGCATTTGATTAGTTTATTGTTTCATGTGTGTAAGTATTCATTAGGGTTTTGAAGAAGAATAAAAAAAATAGTGACACATACGATCTCCCACACAACATAGAATCACCTATAGGACCTATAGAAACTTTTGAAGTTCCACTAAAAATTAAAAAAACCACTACAAAAAGGACATTAGCACTAGAATTAGACACTAATGCCACATGGTGCTATTATCCTAAATGGGGTGCTATTTTTCGGAGTTAGATCTCAAAAAATAGTCAAAAGATGAAAGATTCATCTATGCCTATTCAACTATCTCCAGTACACTGATCAACGAAAAACTCTATATACATCTACATAAGTTCTTTTTCTCTTTATGTTTACTATTTTTAGAAAGTTTCATATAATCAATAATTTCCAATTTTATTCTAGATTAACAATAGATCTAGCCCTTTAATCTACCTTAAGCTTTACATAGTAAAACCCAAAAAGGTTAAAACATTTTGTGAACCTATCTTACTTTGAATATTTCTTAAAACCCCTAATTTTGTACATTAAATTAGGGTTACAAAAACCTGATTTTTAAGTTTTTTGGCTTAACCTAGATAATTTAATTAATATTATACTAGGATTTTATTTATTCAATTTAATTTAAATATTTTCAATATAATCCTAAATTAAAACCCTATATTCACATACTATGTTCCTATAAACCCAAAACATTGGCAATTACGGTTTCAACAATAATTCTATTTTTTATTAAAAATTTTGTTAAACAAATTCACATAATTATGTTACATTATATTCTACCTCTTGTGTGTTTATTATTCCCTATTTACACTATCTTCTTTGGCAAATTTAAAATGGCATCTAAAAATTCCTCTACCCCTCATCCACTTGGTGCAATCTTGAATTTTTCTCATTATTATAATAGTGAATGGACAAATTTTCAAGATTGTACATTAGAACATGATAATGCTTTCATTTATAGTGATGATGATGAATATTGTTATAATGATGGATATGATAACTATTATGAGCATGAAATACAAATGAACATGAGGATACATTAGATACATCATCTTCTCTTTCCTCTTACTCTTCTCTTACTCCTGAAATTAAAATTAACAAAACAATGCCAAAGGAACCTCTTGTTGGTAATGTTTTATTCCAATGGAATCCTATCTTTTCAACTACTTTTGATACTTAATTGTTCAAAATAAATCAATATAAGTGCACTACATGAAAATCACTTTTTCATGCTTCAAATAAAGTAGATAAGAACAATGCATCTTATTTACCCTTCTCAATTAAATTTAAAAAAAAATACAAATGATGTGACACCTTTTAATAATGCACAAACTAAATTAGATGAAATTACGTTATCATCCTCATTCACATTTCAAGCTCAATACAATGATTCTTTGCAACAAATAGATAATGCACATGTTTTTAACTCTTCTCCTATATGTCATAATGTGCAAAAAAAAATACATGCTTGTTACTTATCCTTCTCTTGATTCAAAAATAGAAAGTGATAATCATGCATGCATTTCAAAAATGACTAGTGAATAAATGCCTTGCATTACACTTACACATGATGATAAATTTAATGGTATTAAAAAGTTAAAGTCTTCTCTTTTTATTTCTCTTAATGAGCATGTGGATGATACTAATTCTACTCTTACTTCTTCAAATGAATTAAATTTTGATCTTGATGCACCATGGGATTATGATGATTATTAGGATTATGATGAATATGACATAGAATCTACAACTTCTACTTCTTCTCTTACCTCACATATCTCTCTTGTTCAACCAAACAATAGGTCACATGTGAAAAGATGCACACACTTTTTATTATGTGTGTAATTTCCATTCACTAGAGAATAAAGCACCTTCTATTCAACAAGTATGTGATACTCCTTCACAACCTAAAAATATAAAATATACCAATGAACCCCCTTAACACCCCTTACTACAATAAGACCTAGTTCTCAAACAAACCCAAATGAGGGTGATATCTCATTTCCCTCTAACTAGGTCCAAGATATCACATCTTTAAAGGTTATTGAGAGCACACCTACCCTTTCTAAATAATATTTCCAATATAATGTACTAATGGCTAAAATAAACAATAAAATCCAAGCATTAAATGAACCCATTGATAATGATAATATACCTTCACACGTGTTAATTTATTTAATGCATGTTATAGGTGCTTTGAAAAAACAAGTATATAATCTCACTTTATGGAAAGAATCATACAAATCTTGGGTCGATGCCAATGTTATACATAATAACCCCATTCCATGCAGAATCTCAACTATGAGGTTTCCACACAACTTTCAGATACCGGTGTTACCTATATTTGATGGAAAAGAAAATCCATATTTACACCTTCAGGCTTATGAGAAAGCCATGGCTCATATTACAAACAAGTGAATTCTAGTAAAAGTGTTTCCAATGTCACTAAAGGATAAATCAATGGATTGGTTCCACCATACACTCCCTAGTGGATCTTTACATACATATGAGGAGCTAGATATAGTCTTCCTCTGGCATTATATATAGAATAAGGGAACTTTAGTCATACATGATCAATTAATTTCACTACACTAGGGCGACATAGAGCCTAAATCAAAATACATTCTAGATTTAAATCTTGTTTGCATTGATTAATTTATCAACCAATGAAATTAGAAATGCAATTGCTAGAGGTTTAATCTCTCCTCTCAAGGACATATTGTTATATCATACATCTATGAAACATAACTATATCATTAGAGAAATTGTTGGGATTAATAATTACACAGTCAAAGGTAGATTTGGCTATAGATCCCTCAGAGCCTTGGTCATTAAATTTGGTAATGAGCCTACTCCACTTCTAATTCAAAAAAACTAGTGGAATATAAACAACCAATAAAAATACTCAGTAAAGGTAAAGAGCCATTCTACATAACATAATCTATAGTGAGTAGCAAATAGGATATACGTAAAGGGGTTATACATTTTTTAGATAAGGTTGGGACTCATGAAATCTTGCTTACATTACTAGATAAGGGGATGATCACACTTGCTTTGACTAATCATCATCCAAGACACCATTTTCATTAGGTATCATATAAACATTATTATCATTTCATCAGATAAATGGACATTCAGATGACCATTATTATGCACTTCAAACTTGCATCGACCAATATGTTAGTAAAGGCATCATAGAGTTTACATAAGGGGCATCAGACTGTCATTCACCACACTCTCCTAAATAACATTTCTATATGACAAATTTATCCCATGGCATTCTTTTTAAATAACCATTGGTTACTTATTGTATGATCCCTATGACTTCTAAGATAGCCATTTATCAGCATCTCATACATCATAGCCTCAACAGTGATGGTAACTAATTCATAGATTTCAAAACACACCTCTAACATGCACATCGATTAAGATATTTTGGAATAACTACAGACCCCAAGGAACAGTTTTGGTACAATCACCAATCAAAATCTTTGGAAATATTTAAAAATATTATAATGCACCTCCAACTCGCACACCAATCAAAATATTTGGGAATAATTATAAACCCAAGGGCACAGTTTCATTTTAGAAATTGATAAATATATATGGAAATCATTACAAAGATTCAAACCCATATGTAGTTCACACACTGATTAAAATATTTTCAAGAAATCATATAACTTAGAGTTTTATTTTAGAGCATCAAGCAATCAAGATTTTTGCATAAAAGTCTACACATTCAGCCACCAGTAGTGCATCACATGAAGGACTAATTTCATAGTCTATGACTACAACAACAAAACATACGTAGTATGGTCGTTGGTTCTCCATGCCATCTAGGTTCAGATAGGGAATCTCACCATCACATGTTATATAAGTAGACATCTTATGAAATATAAACAAAAAAAACCATATACCAATAAACTACAAAACCTAATCTCCTACACATATGCCTAAAACATTCATAAAACATATATAAGTCAATTAAATCTACTTCAATTGAATTTTTTTTGTAAACATCACCATTTCAAACAAATTTAAATGCTTAATAATATATACAATATTACAAGATCTAGATGCCAATACACAATGTCAAATTAAACAACCATCTATATATGTATATAACTAAAAAAACCATTTCAATACCAACATGGTACATCACTCAATGATGTGAAAATTACTAATAAGACTAGTTCCCTCAATCTCACTATTAGACACATTAAAACTAGAACTAAAGGCCCCACTATCTCTATGTGACCTTGATCTATGGCTATGCCTACTCTCTCTCTCCCGGTATATACCAAAATCAACCCTACACTCATCATACTCTTGCTAAAGTCATATGTAATCATATATTATATGATTACTCACCCTACCTAGAGCATTAGGAAACGGCATGGTACACCTCTATAACTCCAAACATAACTCATCTCTATTTATTGTTTATCACCTAAATGTTATAGTCATTATCTCCACTTGATAAAACAAATGGGCATGCACTCCAACAACATTTGTGGTACTCTCCACTAATCCATCATCTAGGATATGCCATGTCAACTCACATAATATTGACTCAATGGTGACCTCCCAATATCCGTCATCTCCTACACCTGCAAGTATCCATATAATTCATAATAATCCTATTATATAAAAACACATAATCAAATTTACATGGAACATACAAATAAGATATCTAGCTTATCATCAATAGCCCTCATCATCTGTAATCATCCCACCTCTCAGGAATAGAGGTGCCCATATGTGCTCACTCTACCATGTTGCATAGGCCTCAATCAATCTAACATCATCCACATCTAGTACCTCAATATTAGGATCATGCTCTATCAATGGCATATTAGCTAACTCAATAATTGAAGGTCTCAACCTACTACCTGGCCTCGTAGGATCCTAAAAACTCTTCAACCACACCACAGGTGCTAGGGGTACATCCTATACAACATTGAGCTATCGAGTAACCCTATCATATTAAAATTAATTATATACATTATCCCAATGATCATGTATCTAATAGATAACCCAAATCTACCTCAACTATGTGTTATCCTCAAGCCACCCCTGATAGCCCCTGTAGGGTCTCCAAATGATATAATCTACTCTCAAACTATCTAGTAACCATCGATAATATGTATTACTCTATTAAGTTATGGAACTAAAAGCTTCACTGGTATGCAAATGTGGAGGTTGCTGAGTGTTACAGTAACTGACGTCGGTCAGGCCAACCGACGTCAGTCATCTTTAGCTATACAATAATTGACATCAGTTATAGTTGGTCGGCATCGGTCAGATAGGAACTGATGTCGATCACCTGTGTGTTTCCAAAACTGGTCTAATTTTAGATGGACAGTCAGTTTGCATGTAAAGACTAATTTTAGTCTTGAGTCTGCATTTCTGATTATTGTTTGCTTGGGGATCTATTTAAGAGACCCATGGGGATGTATTGTAATCAAGGACTAAAGGATTAGATCCTTCAAGTGTAAGATCTAGAAGGAGGTCTGCAAGAGTGCAAGACCAGGAAGATCTATAGGTAAGAAAGGTCAGTTGATCTGCAGGGTGTGCAAGATCAAGGAGATCTGCTGGTGGAGGGAACAAAAACTTGGTATTGAGTTGATTGTTGGTTGTAATTGATTGAGAGAGAGAACTCTTGAGGGAGAATTACTGTACACCCAAGAGGTGTGGGAAGAGTGTGATTTCTTCATTGTATTTTCTTCTGAAAGAGTGTTAATACAGATTTTATTATTTCTCGTATCATCTATTCTTTGTTGTTTTTGATTTCTAGTTACTTATTACTTTTGGTTTCATTCCGTGTTTAGTTGCTTATACAAAGGTAATCAATTATACTCTTAGGTAAGGATCCTAATAGTTGATATCAGAGCTTGGTTCACTAACAAGTGGTAGAGTAGGTTAGTGTTTGTTGATTACAGGTCACTCACAGGGGTTTTTGTTTGAGTGGGAGTAAAGCAATGGCAGAAAAAAGTAGACTAAGAATAGATAAATTCAATGGCAAGAATTATCAATTGTGGAGGATGTAGATAGAAGATTATCTATATCAGAAAGATCTGTACTTACCATTGGGTGGGGTTGCAAGTAAGCCCACATATATGCAAGATGAAGAATGGAATGTTCTTGATAGAAAGGCTCTTGGAGCTATCAGGCTGACCCTGACTTCTTCTGTGATTTCCAACTTATCTCAGGCAAAGACAATGGTAGAGTTGAAGGAATCTTTAGCAAATTTATATGAAAAACCCTCAGCTTCGAATAAGGTATTTCTTATGAAGAAATTATTTAATTTGTAAATGCAGGAAGGTGGATCGGTATATAGTTATCTTAGTGATTTCCATGGTTTAGTAAACTAGTTAAATTCAGTCAAAATATTTTTTGATGATGCAATTAAGGCTCTCTTAATCTTATGCTCTTTACCTGAAAGTTGGGATAGCTTGGTAATGACAGTAAGTAATACTGCATCTGATTCAAATATCTTGAAATTTGATGATGTTGTTAGTGTAATCTTGAATGAAAAAATTCACAGGAAAAGCATAGGGGAAACATCAGGTAATGCTTTAAGTGTTGAAAGCAGGGGACAACAAAGAGAGAAGGTCGAGCAAGGGAAATCAAGGTCAAAGATAGGTAGTAGATCCAAATCCAGAAATAGAGGTATAACCTGCTAGAATTGTGGAAAGAAAGGGCATGTAAAGAAAGATTGTTGGTTGGTAGAAGATCAATATGAAGGAAATAAAGAAGCAAATGATGCATATATTGTTGAACAAGATGCTCTTATATGTTCCTTGGATAAATTAGAATCTTGGGTTTTAGATTCTGGTGCCTCTTTCCATGCAACCCCAAATAGAGATTTTTTTCATGATTATGTCCATGGAGACTTTGGAAAAGTTTATTTAGGGGATGGTGAGCCTTGTCAAATTGTTGGCAAAGGGAAAGTGCAGTTGAAATTGCAGACTGGCAACATATGGGTGTTGAAGGATGTCATGCATGTTCCCATCCTGAAGAGGAGTCTAATTTCTATAGGAAAGTTGGGTGATGAGAGTTGCACAGTAACTCTCACAGTAGAATCTTGAAAAGTTTCCAAGGGTGCACTTGTATTAGCAAGAGGTAAGAAAGTAGGTACACTTTATCTATCTACTTGTATTACTAATTCTCCTTCTATTTTATCTACTTCAGATGTAGATGCAAAGATGTGGCTCTGTAGGCTTGGTCACATGAGTGAGAAGGGAATACATGTTCTTAAGTCAAATGTTAAGAATTGGAAATCCTTGGTTTTCAAGGAGAAGGTGATGGATAGTGATCAGCTAAAGAGGTTGAATAATTGTGAGCAGGGAAATTTTTATTTGGACAAGGTTATGATCCAAAATGAGCTCACGGGTAAAAATCACCACTCACAGGAAAACACAAAGACCGTCATCGATCAGAAAACTGACGTCGACATTCAGGCAAGAACTGACGTCAGTTAAGTGAAGACCAAAGTTGGTGATATTGGGCAGGTGGAAACCAATGTCGATCAGGTAAGAACTGACATCGGTGAGGTCAGTCAAGAGGAACCGACGTCGGTCAGGTGTAAACTGAGAGATGACTGGGATCGGTCACTGTTAGAATGAAATTTGGGTGGATAACAAGCTGCCAAGGAGTCTCAAATGCCATAAGGAGGTTTGAAAGGGTAAGTAAACCTAAAATTTGTTATTCCCCTTCTTTATACTACTTGTTGCTCATTGATGGTGGAAAACTAGGAAGTTTTGAAGAGGCAATGTAGGTAGAATCCAGGAAACAGTGGGAGCATGGCATGAATGAGGAAATTGATTCCTTGAAAGAGAACCAAACGTGGGATTTGGTAGAGTTGCCAGTCGGAAAGAAAGCATTGAAAAATGAATGGATTTACATGTTAAAGAAAGAAGAGAATGGACAGGTGAGACAAAAGCCCAGGGTATATGGTCTTGAGTAAGCTGCAAGACAATGGTATTTGAGGTTTGACAGGTTTATGACAAAGCATGGCTTTAGTCAATGTCAATGTGACCATTGTGTTTATTTTACCAGGTTAGATAATATTAGCTACATTATCCTGTTACTGTATGTAGTATATATGCTTGTTGTAGGGTCACACATGCAGGGAATTACTAAGCTAAAGGTAAAATTAGCTCAGAGATTTTCCATGAAGGATTTGGGAGCAACAATCCTTGGCATGAGTATTTCTAGAGACAGGAAAAATCACAGGTTGATTTTGTCTCAAGAGGATTATGTGAATAAGGTAGTGGAGAGTTTCAATTTACAAGATACAAAATTGGTAAGCACACCTATGGCTGGACAGTTCAAGATGAGCAAAGAATAGTGTCCTAAATCACATAATGAGGTTGAGTACATGGTATGTACTAGACCTGATATTGCCCAAGCAGTGGGAGTTGTCAACAAGTTTATGGCCAATCTAGGAAAGGAACACTGGAAAGCAGTTCAGTGGATTCTCAAATATCTGAGAGGGACCATCAGCAGGTATTTATGCTATGTAGGGTCAAACACTTCTCTACATGGGTATGTAGATTCAGATATGGCAGGTGACTTGGATGGTAGGAGAAGCACCATAGGATATGTGTTCACTGTTGGTGGAATGACGGTTAGCTGGATTTCAGAGTTGTAGAAGGTTATTGCAGTCACAGTGGCTAGCAAGGAAATGATATGGATGACTCGATTCATGGAAGAGTTGGGAAAGGAGCAAGAGAGTTGCAGATTGTATAGTGATAGTCAAAGAGCAATTTATTTGGCAAAGGATTCAGCCTTTCATTCAAGAACCAGATATTTACAGCTCAGGTACCACTTCATTAGATAGGTATTGGAGGATGGATAGTTGAAGTTGGAAAAGATCCATATGGATAGGAACCCTACAGGTATGTTAACAAAGCTGGGAACAAAGGAGAAGTTGAATATTCATTCAACTTCTATTGGTCTTCAATATTGAAGACGGAGATACAAGCCAAAAAAAATTAGATGCTTTACAGGTACAGGTACAGGTGTAGTTGTTTATCTCCAAGTGGGAGATTGTTAAGTTGTGGAGCTAAAAGCTTCACTGGAATGCAAATGTGGAGGTTGCTGAGTGTTACAATAACCAACATCGGTTAGGCCAATTGATGTCGGTCATCTTCAACTATACAGTAACTGACATTGATTATAGTCAGCCGGCATCGGTCAAATAGGAACTGACGTCGGTCACTTGTGTGTTTCCAGAACTGGTCTAATTTTAGATGGACAGTCAGTTTGCATGTAAAGACTAATTTTAGTCTTGAGTCTGCATTTCTAATTATTGTTTGTTTGGGGATCTATTTAAGAGACCCATGGGGATGTAGTGTAATCAAGGACTAAAGGATTAGATCCTTCAAGTGTAAGATCTAGAAGGAGGTCTGCAAGAGTGCAAGACCAGGAAGATCTACAGGTAAGCAAGGTCAGTTGATCTGAAGGGTGTGCAAGATCAAGGATATTTGCTGGTGGAGGGAAAAACAACTCGGTATTGAGTTGATTGTTGGTTGTAATTGATAGAGAGAGAATTACTGTACACCCAAGAAGTGTGGGAAGAGTGTGATTTATTCATTGTATTTCCTTCTGGAAGAGTGTTAATACAAATTGTATTGTTTCTCGTATCATCTATTCTTTGTTGTTTCTGATTTCTAGTTACTTATTACTTCTGGTTTAATTTTGTGTTTAGTTGCTTATACAAAGGTAATCAATTGTACTCTTAGGTGAGGATCCTAACATTACTCCTCGATGAATGTTCTATTCTAGTCCATCTCTTAATAAATACTTGTAGATGATCCCATCCATCTTGTGGATGTGCCACTAGCCTACTCATTACTATGTACTTGTATGCCCAATAATGTAATAGTGTCGATGCACCGATACCCCCACCACTCATATCCTATGTAAAGTAGTATAGGTTCTTATATAAATGATCCATCATGGCATGAACCCAACATTACATGGTTCCATGACACTCAATGTCCTACACTATCTCGTGCATCTTATAAGAGATAGAGACACCACTCCCATCCATGAAAATAAATTATGACAAAAACATAGCTATAAATTTTTAAAATCATAGAACATTGGCCATCATAATCATGGTAAAAAATATGTCTCTTTGACTCCTTGAATGATGAGACCCTATCATAATGGTAGAAAAGTACCTAGATTCCCATTGTATAGCTCAAGGACTAGTGGCCTCCTATAATACAGCCCATTGCCTAGAGATTGGCAATCGTAAGATCTGATATACATCCTCTAATGTCACAATCATCTCACCCACAGGTATCCATAATGTAAATGTGTCTACATTTCACTTCTCACATAGTGCAGTGATCATATGCTTACCCCAAGGCATAGGCTATAGGAAATCAATATATCATAGGCCTACTCTCTCAAGCACCTCTATCTCAACATCAGATAAGGGCAAACCCTGTATAGTGTCCATCATCTTACCCATATGTAACTCCCACATATGGGCATCAACTTGTAAAATTACAACCAAGTCTGACATTATTAAAATGAAACTAAAATTGACAAACAATAACATGAATCATAAATTAGTCAACAACACTTAGCTTTACATCTTGAGAATACTAGACACTATCATTACCCAGAAGATAATACCATTGGATAGTAGCTCCATCCTCTAGATAGTATCTCCAAGTTTTGGATAATAGTTCCTAGAATGGGACACTACTGCTAGCTTCTCTAAAATAGTCTTTAAGAAAAAAACTAGTAAAAAAGCTTAAAAAATGATAAACACAGGAAAAAGTTTGATTCCCTTACCAGGGAACCTCCTCCTTGGCTTGAATTTGTGCCTTGATCTCTTCATAGCATGATAAACTAACATCTTCATATCCTCATCATGTTTCTCTCTCTCAGACTCAAAATTATTTCCACTCAAATGATGCAAATGAATTACCAATGATTCAAGATGACCTATTCAAGTCATAGCTTACCCAATACCACCCTAATAAGGTTACCCCTATGTGCTAATTTAACTAATTAATAAAACTCTCTTATCATTGCCATATATCAAGAACCATAGCTCTAATTTGCAAATAATTTCTTACACATGGGACTTGATAATAATATGCCATGTCCCATATTGGTAAAACTAATCCCCTCATCATTTTCAAACCTAGAAAATGACAAAAAAAATCACATTATATTAACAATATAATAGACTAAGTACCTATTCAACTACACACTAAATTATCAAATCCAACACAACTAATACATTATTCAAACCTAATACAACATCACAATTTCTAAGTAACACCAACACATTAGGATCTTGACCACTTTTGGTTACATATCTTCAACACAGTCTTGACTCTCACCAAAAAGGGCGGGGGGCAAATATGCATAGATTACTTTAGACATACAAAGTTATATTAAGATATACAAGCACATGGGTCTACATAATTTTACACAGGAATTAAGATAAACAACTTATTTATATATATAGACACACAAGTCTACATAGGCATCCAGAGTCATATATTTTTAGATATACAAACACACAAGTCTATATAGGTTTACAAAGGCATCCAGAGTCACATATTTTTAGATATAAAGGTGCATAGGTATACATAGGTTTACACATGCATTCATATGCAAAACTTATTTAGATATATAGATGTGCAAGTCTACATAAGTTTACATAGGCATTCAGATGCATTCTTATTCATATATATAGATACATTGGTCTACACATGTTTATATAGGCATTTAGATACACAATTTATTTGGATATACATACACACAGGTCTACACAAGTTTACACAAGCATTCAGAGTCACATATTTTTAGATATACATATGCATAGGTCTACCCAGGTATCTAGAGTCATAGATTTTAAAACATACAGACACATAAGTATACACAGGTATCCAAAGTCATATATTTTAAAAGATACAGATGCATAGGTCTACACAAGCATCTAAAGTCATAAATTTTTAGATATATAAATGCACAGGTCTACATAATTTTACATAGGTTTTTCATAGGTTTTTAGATATATAGGTGCATAGGCTTACATAGGTTTTATGTAATTTTACATAGGTATTCCTAAGTACACTCTATGTATATATACAACTTCAACACAAGTATATTATTTCATTCAAATATTTAGATACACATCTATATCACTTAGAGATTAGGATTAGGGGACACAATGTAGAACACACATTCTTAGTCCCTATTTTTATATTTATCAGGTTACACTAGTATCATCACCAAGTTTTCACCAGTTTGGGTTAGAGGTCCATTTTTAGTGGTTGATCCATATATTACACTAGACCTACTTTACACACTCAAATTCAGAGTGGGGGCAAGCCAGCTTTATTTATCCACACCTTTAGCTTAAATTAATTAGATTCATAGTGGGGTCAAACAAGCCTTATTTATCCACACATTCAATTTACATTACTTAGATTCAGAGTGGGGAAAAGAGATCCTTGTTTCTCCATGCATTCAATTTACATACTCCATTTTAGTACATGGGGCATTCACACCATATGCTTTCCTTTACATGTTACACGTTAGTTTTTATCCACTTATCTAGCTAAGAAGTGGGCTAAATCTAGATTACATTCACGTAATAAGTACAAGTACACATTTATATTTTATTTTACTCTAGTACTTCTATTTCATTGCATTATTACAATAAATAGGGGTAAATGTAAACACCCTAATTTGGTCAAACAACCACATGTACTATGTATTTTGTTGCTCTTTCACACAAGGGTCTTAGTGGTGGCTATAATCCTTGTTCATATGGTCATCTTGAGTCTTTTGATCTTTCTTATGTCTTATTTTCTCTATTTTTTATGCCCCCAATAGTCAAAAATCACCTTTTCCCAGTCCTAGGGCCCCCTAGCATGTCATCCCTAATTTTTTCTATATTTTGATCCTTAGGACATTAGTGCCACATGGCACTAGTGTCTACTTATGGATTCAATTTTCAATGGGCCCTTTCACTCGTGTTTGAGTCCTAACCCTTTCATGACCCTTCTCCTATTTTTTTATATCTTTTTCATGACTTGTCAGCCAATGAACATGGTATTATATTCATAATAAAGATCCTCCCATATAAAGAGCCTCACAAGGAATTTTACATCTAAAACTTATTATTTTGGCACTTATTTACATAAAATAAACCAATAGTACAACTCAAAAAACTCTACTTACTACTTAGCTTTCACACCTAGACATTTACATGCTTGATCAAATAAGGGCCTAAGCAAAATTCATTCTAGCATACTGTGTAAGTTGATGGTGCATGTTACCTAAGGGATAACTATATGTGATCTGAGACCCCTAGCATTGGGGTTAATGTAGCCAGCAACCAAGACAACATGGGTTCTACTCTACATGATCATGACATCCCATAACCCAATTTTCCCTTTCCTTTTACATTTGATTAGTTCATTGTTTCGTGTGTGTAAGTATTCATTAGGGTTTTGGAGAATAATTAGCAAAAATAGTGACATAGACGAGCTCCTGCATGATATAGAATCACCTATAGGACCTCTAAAAGCTCCTATAGCTTTCCTAAAAGTTACAGATAACCACTACAGAAAATAAATTAGTGCTAAAATTGGACATTAGTGCTACATAGTGCTACTATCCTAAAGGGGGTGCTATTGTTAGAAGCTAGATCACAAAAAATAGTCAACAGATGAAAGATTCCACTGTGCCCACTCAAATGTTTCTAGTACCCTAATCTCAAAAAAACTCTGTGTATATCTAGATAAGTTCATTTTCTCCTTGTGTTTATTATTTTTGGAAAGTTCCATAGAATCAATAATTTCCAATTTTATTCTAGACTAAAAATAGACCCAAACATTTAATTTAGATTAGGATTTACATAGTAAATCCCTAAATGGTAAAATCAAAGACTACATGAATATGGTAGAAAGGGGTGAAACTATATCAAGAGTTACTTAGAGTAGGAACTAAGTGTTTGGAGGCACTTAGATAGATTCATCATCTTCTAGATAGTGTCAACTAGCATTAGCATATGAAACCTAAAATATTTGTTGAAGTGAATTTTATTCTATGTTTCCATATAGGTCATTTTGTCTAATTGTAAACCATCTCTATGTGAAATATTGAATTCTAGATATGCATGAAATTTCAAAAACCTATCTCCTTCTCTTTGAAATCCTAGGTCTATTGTCAACACTAGATTCAGGGCTAAAATTTGAGAAAATGGTGGGTTAAGATAATCCCAAAAACATCCTAATGAATGGTTGAGAATTACATACATATCCAACATTCCAAAGAGGGAATTCAAACCACATGTATTTATTCATGCTAGGTGTATGTTTATAATATTTTTCCTTCAATGAATGCAACCTATGACCTATATTTTGACACGTAGAAAATGATAACTTTGGATTTGATTTGAGGTGCTTCAAATTTGGCTAAGACCTAATCCTTGTGATTGATGGCTTGTTTTAGTAAAATAGGGAACTTACTTTGAATGTGCCTATGTGTATAGTGAGCTTAATTAATGAATTCTAGAAATGGAATAGGCTTAGACTTATTATGTATTTATATGGGCTTATTTGTGTAATTTATCATGCCACTGACATGTAAAACATATGGGCCAACCCATAGGATGAATTTAAATCTGAAAAGTATCCATTACTTGGAACGAGATTAGTCCATCAGGTTTGGACAAGCCCATAATTTTAAAATAGTTTGAATCTCACATATTTGTCTAGAAAGCAAGAATATTGATCTAATACTTGAAGATACTATTAAATGGTTTTGAGCATATTAGAAATCAACTATAGAATTATTATAGGTGACTAAAAATGAATCAAGAAGTTCAATCCTATGGAAAACATGTGGTGTGAGGGAAGGAAAAATAAGAGCCATAAGTGTACACACAAGTCATGTAGGGCAGAGGTAGGTCAAAACTAAAATTTTGAAGCATCTAATACTAGATTTTAGTGCCTACAGATTGCTACATGTTTTTTTTTTTTTTAAATTTTAAAATTCATTAATTATTGGATTTATTTAAAATACATGGATACTGTATCTTTAGTTTATTATGTGTAGATAAAAGTAGAAGCATGTGAATATAAATTGGACTTAAGAATTTAAAAAATTCACAAATTACATTGAGTACACCTTTAAAATAAAAGAGACCTTGTGACTCCATGACTCGAGGAAAATAAGTGATTACCATTTATTGATCCGGGCAACACTTCAGGTGACAGTTCTACCCCAATTGGTGGCAGAACTTTTAAGAGCCATGACTTTTGAATCATAGCTCTGTTTGAATCCCCATTCAAACCGTTGGAAATCTAAGAATAAAGAGAACATGATGAGATGGCATGAAGCTATTATCGGTGGTTTTTGACCCCCAAAAACCCAATAGAAGTTCCCAAATTTTTAATTTTAATAGTGCTACCTAAAAATAAAAAGTTTCTAAAAATAGTAATTTATTGAATTCTGTGTTTTTGTAAATCATGGAATTCAAACCAATTCATCTCCCTCAAGATTGGTGACCTTCCACATCCTCCTCCTACCTTCAAAATATGTATAAATAAAGATGTATCCTAAGAATGGGATCAGACATCTCTTCCTAGAGATAATCATATGTTTTCAATCTTGTGAGCAACAAAAACATATCTTCTCAAAGAAAGCATTATTATGATATTTGTGTCATTTCTGTGTTCTTGAAATATATTTCAACCAAAACCTTTGAGTTTTGGATCATCTATACCAATGTAAGTGGGCACAATAAAAGTAAAAGGAAATAATATTTGAAGTTTGATGGAACATATTTTATAGGTTGTTTCCATGCATTTGTATGGGATGTAATAATGCAAAAGAACTTGACAAAAGTGAATATAAAGAGACCTTGATAACTCAATGAATGTTTGTAGTCCATGAGGAAGATTTGAATGCAAAATAAAGACTTTGTGACCTCATGACCTTAGAACTATGGGTTTGAAATATATGGTTGATCAGGTTGTTCATAAAAAAATGGATCCAAAAATTTAAACATAGTTAAAGCTTTAGTGATTTGGGTTTCAAAATTTAATTTTGAATATAAATTAAAATTTAAAATATAAAAAAATAGAACCCGTGACTCTGTAACCTCATGACAATGAGAGAATGCCATGTGTACCAATCCTAATGGGCATAATGAAAGGAAAAAGAAATGTGGTTTAAAATATAAATGGCCATATTTTATGGGATTTTACCACATGGTCTTAAGAGATAAAATGATTTAAATGAATTAGACACAAGTGAATATAAAATTAAATTAGTTATTCAATATATTTGTGAAGATTATGCAGAGGATTTGAATGCAAAAGAAAGACTTCATAACTTTGTGACCTTTGAACTATGATAATGAGAAATGTTGATGTTCATAATTTTCAAACATAAATTAAAACCATGAATTTAATCATATTTAAAGTTATACTAATTAATATTTTAAAAAGTAATTACTATACATGTGTAACACTACCTATAGTGAAAACCATATTAGGAAGGAACTAGATATGACACATAGCAATTCAAATTTTAATTACATGTGTGGTAATTAAACTCATTAGTGAACCCTATTCTCAATCATTTCCATATATATATATATATATATATATATGAAGGAAATATAGATAATATTCATTTGAATTTGGAAATTCAAGTTAAAGAAACACCTTCATAATACAAAGACCAAAAATTCACCAACGTTCATTAATTTTTTTACAAAATTTATGATATGGCACATAGTTTTTAGTTTACTTTTTCTTCTTCCTTATGAAAATCCCAAGAATTCAAAAACATGATTTTTCCTCCTCACATAGTCCACTCAAAGAATTATAATGCAACATTTTGTGAAATTGAAGGGGTTGATGATCTCTTTAAAGGTGAGGTGAATACACCACCCAAGTAGATTAAAAATACAAAGAAGACATGATATCACATAGGAATTTAGGGATTCATTAAGAGGTGGCTAGGCTTAAT
Source organism: Torreya grandis (assembly GCA_037957365.1). Classification (NCBI taxonomy): domain Eukaryota; kingdom Viridiplantae; phylum Streptophyta; class Pinopsida; order Cupressales; family Taxaceae; genus Torreya; species Torreya grandis. The sequence goes on along the minus strand of JARHVA010000380.1, from coordinate 3,879,879 downwards.
GTATTTCCCTATAAATACCTTTTATATATTTTTTCACCAGGTTTAAATTATAATATGATATCTTATGTTCTTTGAAAAATGGAAATGAAAATGCTTACATTTTTGGGAAACATTTAGATAGTTATTATAAACTTTCCTCTCCTAAATTCACATATAATCAAGATGTTGCTAAAAAAATAGATGAATTCTAATGACCCAATGAAAGTTTTAAAGGATTGGGTTGTAGATATAGATAATTGGGTTAATAAAAACAATGTGGATATTTATACTATTATAAATTTAGACCTAGAGTGAGATTAAGATGTTTTGGATGAATATAATATATGTTTCCTCTTAACATTTATAATGTAATAAAATTATTAGTTCCCTACTCATAATGATCATTAATGATACTAAGAAACCTACACTCAATGAAATTATCTCTTTCACTTTGTAGCTGCAATTAAATAAATTTAGGTAAGGTTAAAACTTCATAATAATGTCTTACTTATTAGATGTTTATTATGACAAGTAAAATTTAAGCATGCAGACTTCCTAGGATGGCTTCATCTCTTTAGTTCACTCACTCATATATTGTATAAAAAATTGTGTGTACAAATATCAAAAGTGCATGTCAGAAATATATGATTATTTTTATCCTTTTATGTACATGGAAAATAATGAACATCCAATTCCTTGGCTTTCAAAAATCTGAGAGAATCTATGAATAAAATTGGGGGTTACTGGTATTATGATACCTTCACTATATTTATAATTGAAGGGGTTCTGGTGGATCCTAATAATCTAACTTGTTATGTATATAATAATATTTCCTTTTTCAAAATGGATTATCGATTGGTACATAGAGTTGGAACACTTTTCAAAACCAAAATTCAGATATCATATCCTCTAATGCCACTAACACTTGAAGATTCATAATATAGAATGTGGCCTTCAAAATATAATCTTGTAGTGCATATGCCAATACTTAACATGTTTGTAAAGTATTTGATTAAATATTGAGATTCTAATAAGAGGGTGACCAAGAATTTTTGAAGCCTTTATGGACAAATCATCTTGACCTTTAATCACCAATACCACCCATATGATCAATACTATCTCAATCCATAAAATTATTTATAAGTCATGAGGTGATAGGCTTGTATGAAATACAGAAGAAGATCTAGTTTGGATAACGTAGTAGTTATATAAAAGGAGGTGTTTCTAGGGACCAGCCTAGTTTTAATGAATAAATTATTTCATGGATTGCCTCTAGCATCAACATCAATGAGTATTTATTTGGCCATATTACCTCAAGTAACAAGGTCACTTTTTACTTGTACTATTATGGCATTTATTTTTATTGATTTTTCATTTATGAATCATGTTATTATTAGTTAATTTATTTAAATGCCTTCAATTTTTTTAAATATTTAATTATATCCAAATGTCTGATAAGTGTCTAGTAATGCTTTTGAATTATCACAAACTATTTATGTCTCTATCTAATAAAATGTCACTAACATTCACTATACTGATATTTTTTCTAGTTAACTGACTAAGGTGGTCAAGATTACTATTTTTGGTATTTTTCTAGGATCCACCATTCACTTATCATCCTAATAACTAACAAATCTTTGTGTGTCTAATGTACTAGTGGCCATATTATTTCATAATGTTATGTTTTATACCCCTTTACTTTTAGTCACAATGTAAAATATTGTATAGTTAGTTTCTCAATTTTTTCATTAACATTAAGATTGATCATAGTGATACTATGTCTCTCAATGATTCATCATCCCCATCCACATTTGTAATAACACCTTTTAGGATGATATAAAAGGTTGATGCTGAATCCCATTTTTTCTTTGTTTATACTATGATAAGAAGTTTAGTTGAGATTAATCATACAACATTAAATGTTTCCATTCTACCTACCTTAGAATCCACCATGGCCACCACTATTTAATTTACACCTCCATCCACTGTCACTAATCCCACAATTTCAACTCCATCCCCATTTCTGACCCAAGGACTATCCACACCTAATCCAAAAGCAAAGGTGGTTCCCTAAATAATATGTAATTATCTAAAGCTCAATGAGTAGGTATGGTTATATGTTAGTAGTTAGAGATTAAAATGAATTTTGAGAAATTCATTAAGAATTTGAAAAATGATCACTATAAATAAAATATCGAAAGTTGGCTTACCAATGCTTTTAACAATAAAAAAAGATTTTTTTCTCTTTAACAAAAAGAAGAAAAAGACAAGTCAAGATGTTATAAACGTTATTGTATAATCTAGTAATCAATAAAAATATGATAAAGATCTTGAATATATTGTTGAGTCCACAAAAATAATGACAAAAAGGGTTTTTCATGGAATGGAGAAGAAGGTAAAACATTTAGATACTCAACAAAGGATTAAGGTACCCACAATTATTTTCAAAAATGTTGAGACTGCTCTTAATTTGATTTAAAAATAATTTGTAAAGGTGTAATATGTTAAGTCAAGAAGTGAATAGTCACAAAAGAATGTTTAAAATTATTTACTTAAGTTTTTTTAGAGATGGAAAAAAATATTATTATTATTTCCATGGTTTTCAAACAAGGTTTGCTTTCTAATGTTCAAATTATGCATTTTTTTGATGTTGTTTTGTGAGACTATTTTATAGTAAATACTATATTAATTTAAATAATTATCACAAACTCTTAGTGTCATGTTATCTCAATTGAATATGTTTTTGAGGAAGATTGTCTTGTTATGTGAAAATGCAAGTATTCCACAATTATATGAAGAAGACAACAATTTTGTCTCTTCTAATGAATTCAATAAGATGCTAGCAATGTTCCTTCATTACTATGTTTAAGAAAGATGTGGCCACTATAATTGGAAATGAAACCAAATTTTTTTGGACTTTTTAGAAAATCTAATCAAAAGAATGGAAAAGGTGAATGTTATAGATGGAACATGAAGGGTTCCTTATTTGACAATGCAAATGTGATCACATAGATTGAACTCTAATTCAGGAAGCCAATTATTAACATATCTCGAGTAGATGAAGCTTATTTTATTTTCATGCAATCATTGAGAGGAAAAAACCTACTTCTCCATGCAAATATTTTTGAAAATGTAGTGACTTTTTTTTTCTATTTTGGAATAGTAGGATCAAAATGATAAGACTTTTAAGTTTTAAATGATTAGATTTATCTTTAGTCATAGTTTGGATCAACATAAATCACTTTGAATATGTGAATGCATCCCATATATTTTACTATATATACTTTGTTCAATTTTTTTTTAATTAGAATGAAAGCTATAGAATTTACAAATTTGAATTTTGTTAAATTTTCAAACTTAAAGATATAACTATGTAGATGTTATGTGAGTTTGTATTTTCATCTCTCAATTAGATAAATGATTTGTGATTTCTTAATTTAAGTTCTTACCATTAATATTTATATGTTTTTATATAAATTAGATAGATCAAGCTTATGCTATTCTAATCATTTTTATTGGAAAAATTATGACCATTGAATGAAGTATTGTAAATGGATGAGCCTTGCTATTTTATGCAATAGATTATCTAATCAAGTTATGTCTATGGAATTCACTTATATTTTTACTACATCCTTATAATATGGTGTTATGTGTATTTAAATTTGAGTGAATGTTGGTTTTATTAGTGGAATTTGATTTTAATTATGGCCTTACCTTACCCTCTTTTTTGTAGTGTATTTAATAAATAAAAAATCCACAATGATATAGTACATTAGAATAATTATGGATATCCATCTCCATTGTTTGTTAGTGAATTTTGTTAAGTACCTTGGAAATCCATACTAATATTCATACACCCACCCCCTTAAAATGTTTTAGGTCACATGTTCCCAATTCTATTCCACTAAAGGAATTCTTTTGACAGTCCTAATCTGTAACTCGTGCATTGCGTCATTTATCCATCGATCCTAAAATAAGACAATGTATATTATTAATATGTTGGAGTGTTTCAATCCTTCCTTAAATATATTATAAAAATATTTAAAATACACAAAAATAATATTTAAAATGAAATGAAAGAAGATTATTTATATTAAAAAGAGAGAAGAATTGCATTAAAACATCATTGGATTCTTCAAGGGGGGAACCTCATTTGATAAATCTCAATTCAATACAATTTATTGGTGCCTTTCCACTAGCCTAAGCTCCTATTTATATTAATTTTATGCTAGTAACTAGTACTTCTCATTAATGTGGGATTATTAAATTATCTCATGGCATGACTTAAAAAATATATGCATCCATATATTTTATTACTAAAATAATTACAAATAAAATATTTAGGACAAAGGGGTCCTAAGATGATCTCTCCCTTAAAAATATTTGCGCTCAAAGCTGAAGATGAGGAAATTGTTGTTAGAGTTGAAGCAGAGGTTCCCAAGTCATGTCTTTTGGGTATATCCCATACCATTATACTCTAACCTTAATGATGGTTTGATTACAAATTTTACGGGATCATATATCCAAAATAACTTCAATTTAAATAATGATAGAACCTTTTGCATTGAGCTTAAGGAGTATTGTCTGAGATGCACATTATGGCTGAGGAGTTTATTCATACATAAGATGTGAAAACCTTGATGGACATGTGAATAAAGTGGAAGTTATAACTTTTAGGAGACATGACCAATATGTTGAATAACTAGATAAGGACCATAGAACTTAGGAACAAGTTTATTATGACCCTTTAGCTTAAGAGAGGATTTATTATATGGGTTTAGTCAAAGGAAACCATATCTCCATGTTGGAAGGAACATTCTGAATGGTGTTGATATGCTTGCTACTTCATGGGATTTTTTACCATGTGGAAATTATTCTTGAGAAGGAAAATTTTATTATCCTAGATAATAAGGGAATTATCCAATGTTTACACATACTTAGAATATAAGTGAGAAGATTTTTTACCTTCTAACCATAGATGAATTCATAAGGAGTCATTTTGGTGTTTGTGTGATTGGTGGTGTTTTCCACCATTTTGTAAATAGTAACCACTTCACCCATTAATGTTTATAATCAAAGTAAAATAAATAAGATATGTTTTAGGAATTTAATTATAACTTTATTTTGACCATCTATCTATGGGTGGTAGCTAGAGGTCATTTTCAATTGGGCACCTATGCGCTTGAAGAGTTATTTCTAGAATTTACTTGTGAAAACTAAGTCATGATCAAATACAATAGAATCTAGGACTTAATGAAGGTATAATATTTTATTGAATAATGTCTAGATCATGGTGTAAGTAGTGTAAGAGTAGGACAAGGCATAAAATTGCATATTTAGATAGGCAATCTACCATCACTAGAATGACTAATTTACTCCTATATTTTGGTAAGCCTTATATAAGATCTATGGAAATGAATGTATAAAGGAGTTATAGAATGGGTAGTGGTTGGATCAAGCCAAATTTTGCCACTGTATTTCCTTTGTGATGTTGACATGTATAACACTCCTTAAAAAATGTGTCGATATATTTATTAATGCTTGATAAAAAATTTATCATGAACTCATTCATAGGTTTTAAAAAAACTTGAATGACCCATGAAAAGTAAGGCAAGTATCTCAAAAAAACTATTTTGTTGGAACCTAGATCCAAAAATCAAGACAATGTGGTCTTTGTATTTAAAGGATTGGCCATCCCAAGTATAGTTGGGTTTAGATATAAGGTCAAAATAAAATTGTCAAATGATTTGATGCATGTGACTATCTTGATGCTAATCTTGTTTGATTTTGTGTATCCATTCTAAAATGGGGATGGGAAACATATACAACCATGCCTTTTCTTCATACTAGAGAGATAATGTGTGAGTGACCAGATTTTTCTTACCCTTTTTATAAGTGATCTCATAATTATACCCAATTATTTTGGAAACCCATTTTTGTTAAACTAGGGAAGAGGCACATTGTTTTAAGAAGTATTTGAGGCTTTATGATATATTTTGATATAAAAATTATGACCCACCAAGTATGGGTGACATTAACTAACTATGTGGAGGATAACTATCATTTATTTTTCATATGTTGATTGTGCCAAATTTATCCCACAAAGGGCTTTGATAGTGAAGGTGATTAGGCATCCACCTTATGAGAAGACAACACCAAGTCTATTTCCACATGAATCACTTTTAATGACAAATGTGTTTAAGAAATTTGGCATTGATAAAATATGGGTAGTGCACATATTCAACTCTTGAGTATATAAAAAGATTGAACAACTTCTATAGGCCACAAAAAGTAGATTTTTTTAAAGCATGGCCATCAATGGAGCGGCATTTTTTCCATAATCTTTGATAATTTTACTTTAGTATCAAGTGAGGCAAAGAAATCCATGAAGGCTTTGGAGTGTCTTGGGTCTAGTCTAATTTTTCATGGCCTCATTTTTACAAGGTCAACCCAAATGCCTACTACTAAGACAATGTGGCACAAGTACTCAACCTCCTAGTAACCAAAATAATATTTTGACCATTTTTTTTAGAGTTATTATTTTCAAGAATTTATAAGGCAATGTCAAGGTGTTGTAGGTGTTCTTCCCAAGTTTTGTTATAAATTAATATATCATCAAAGAATACCATGATTATTTTTTTTAAAATGGAGAACTATTTTTTCATCAAACCTTGAAATGTGAAATGAGCATTAGTAAGCCCAAAGTGAGTGATCAAGAATTCATAATAATTGTCATGCATGTAGAATGTAGTTTTTAGAATATATTCATCCAAAATGTGGATCTAGTGATATCCAAGTTGTAGATCTTATTTTCAGAATAATTTAGAATAATGAGGTTCATCAAGAAGTTCATTGATCACTAGAATAGGAAATTTATCCTTAATAGTTAGCTTATTCAGTTCACATAAATAAAATTAGAGTTACAAAAATACATATTTTTGTGGACTAGTAGAATTAGGGAAGAGTATGCGCTTATGCTTGGATGAATTACCCATGCCTGAAGTAGTTCTTGAACTATCTTTTCAATTTATACCTTTTCGAAAGAAGGGCAAAGGTATGGTATAATGTTGGGTGGTAAATCACCTAAAAGGAGTTGAATGTGATCATCTTATATTTGATGAGGTGTAAATCCCTTTGGTTCCTCAAATATTGATGCATGCTTGACTAGAACATTTTGAAAGTCAATAGGTTGGTTGGAATGAGGAGGTGTGTTGAGTTAAATAGAGCAAAGTTGAGCAATGATCCCATGTGACATTTTATTGAATAATTTATCCATATGGTGAAAGTTGATAACACTGGTGGATCCTAGTTAGAGGCCCTTCAATGTGTATCGCTAACCATTCTTTGAGGATTACATACATAATTCTCATAAGTTCTACACAATCAACTCAAAGACCACATCGTACCTATTATTAACCAAGGGCCACATTGCATCCTCCTAAAGGAAAAACAAACATGTTTGTTTTGAGGTTATATTTCCCTATGTAATGTGAATATTGTAAAATTTTCCTTTACAAGGAAACACTCCTTCATTGGCAATCATAACTTCAAAACTTGAGCAAGGATACACAAAGTAATTAGACTAACCATTGATAAATGAAATTATGAGTGCTATCAACATAAATTAGAATGGTTAGGGTGTGTTTTTTGAAATACCCCTTTACTCTCATAGTTTTTAGAGTGGTTACCCTCACTATGGCATGCATACAAATTTATAGTTGTGATTAAGTGGTGATTTGTTATTTGACATGAGATTCCTTAATAAGATAATCCTAAATATCTTCCCATTCCTTAATGTATAGAGGTGAAGCCAAATCAATAAAATGTAACTTTTATTCAATGTAATTATGGCCTTGAGTGATTTTTTAATCATAGTTGTAACATAAGCCTTTTTCTCAGAGAGTGCACATTTTTGCCTTCATAAGGCATTTAATAAGGGTTCCTTTTGGAGGAGGTTTCATAATGAGACATTGTAATATAGATTTTTAATAGTAAACAAAATTTTATGAACAACGCTAAGATGTAATCTTATCTTCTGTAAGCTTGGCCAACCCTAAGGCTTCCATCATGTTCTAAGGTTTAAACATTTTAATCTCAGCTCGAATCATATTCTTGAGTCCACTAATGAAATATATAAAAACAATCATAGTTAACCCTTCAATTTGGTTTGTTAATTTCTCAAATATAGTCTATATTAATGCACTATAGCAGTATTTTGAAGTTTAGTCAAGGCTTGTATGAAATCATCATAGGCACTGGAATCAAATTGAACTAGCATAATTTTGACAAAGTCATCCAAAGTTTGTTCCTGATGGGATTTTTTTATATCATTATTACCATTGAAAAACTTCCTTCTCTAACTGAAATAATGTGATGGTAACCTTGTCTACCCCTAATGTATTGTGAAAACTAAACTACTATTAGGAATGAAAATTCTAGTTGATAAATTCTATATTATCAAATTTTTTAAACTCTAATTTAAGGCCACATGAAATGGTTTGAAATGTAAAGCTCACTTTAGAATGCCTATCCAGTTTGATTCTATTTAAGATCAGGGTATTTTATGTATTGATGTCATGTAGTCATTTGTTCAACTCATAAATATAGTAGTTAAACTGAGATTATAATTAATATCAAAGATCATTTATGTTTTATGCAAAGTCTTGGGTTCTTACATGGGCAACAACCATTGGTTGGAGGGGTTTGGTGGTGTTGGAAAATGTTGACTGAAGTGATAATTTAAAATGTGAAAACAAATTCCAGACTTTTTTTTTGTTTTTTTAGCTTGAAATTTACTCTATGGGAAAATATGCACTTAGAATTTTTGTGACTTTCACTACTTGGAAAATAACTGACCCATAAATTTTGTTGACCTTGTCCTGACATGGATGTAGTCTATAATAATGTACATTATTGTGTGATGTATTGATACTCTATAGAATCTAATCTAGACTCTATAAAAAATGATTGTTACTACAACTATGATTGTTCTTGGGAAAATCAGTTGGTGTTGGTTTCAACCAACTCTAGATTTCCCAAGATAAACATAGTTAGAAAAAAATGGGGAAATTTTTTGAAGGGTGTTTCTGAATTATTAGCTCATATGCAAACATGTACCTTTTTTAATTAGTGTTAGCTCAATGTTTCAAAGAACTAACTACAAAGGTTAATTGCACCTATAGTCCACTATTTTATCTCTGAGATTAGTCGTGAGTAAATTTTTAGGGCTAATTGTTTACTAGTGCACCACAAGTAATATATGGTTGAAGGCTTCATATGGCTAAGCTTTAAAAAAAATTAGGGGGTCTTCTGATACACTTGAAGGTATGTGGAATCACAAGCCCATATACATCGTATCTAATGGCTTGTGTATTTAGGCATAAACACTCACTCTGGAATTAGGTAAAATTGATAACCTCTTAACCCAGAATGATAACATATTATTTATTTTAAAATTGTTGAAACATAGTTTATAACCTAAAAGGAAAGAGAGATGGAAAAATGGGTAGATTTGATCAAAAAATATTAGTGCTACCACCATATTACCACATTATAATCACCAAGATCCCAATTAGGCAAGGTGAAAATAACTGTGGAAAGTAGTAGAGAGCCCTAAGTGAATGAAATTTATATGGAAAATGGCCCTAAATAGAGCTCTATTACCATATGTTATAATATTTTTTACAACAGATTAAAATAATATTACAAATACATGAAAATAATATTGAAATGAAATAAAATAATATTATTCATATTAAAATGATAAAAAAATGCATTGCAATATTTTTGGCCTCTTTGAGGGTGAAACCTTATTTTGGAAAGCTCAATCTAATACAATTCATGGGTGCCCCTCCACAAGTCTAACCTCCTATTTATATTAATTTTATACTAGCTAATTACTATTTCCCATGAATATGGGATTAAGACAATTAGCTCAACGAATGAATTACAAAGCATGTGTATGTATCTTTTATTAATGAAGATAATTACAAAGAAAAGTGTTAGGATGAAGGGGTATTAACATGGAGCATGTGTTAACATTTTCATGCACAAGACATTTGTCCATAATTTGGTCATATAAAGTAAACAATGCTTAAATTTCTAACTAAATAGCATAGGGATACATGTCCTCACATCGACCCAACCAAAAAACTATATCAAAACTCATCTTTCATTATTTCAAATAACAACTTAATTTGCTTTATTTTCACAACTTGCATATGGAAGTTCTGAATGACTTGAAATTCAATTATGAGCTTCAAAGATAAGTTCACATGCCCATCAAAAATCAAGTCAAAATTCAACTATTTAATTTCAGAATTGGCAAATAGGTGATCTTCTGGTAAAATGATCACATAAGAATTTAAATGATAATGACTTTGCTTGTATTCAAAAATATGTAAGAGGAATGCAATAATTATCTTTTGATAAATAACTTTACAATAGGTGTCTTATATATGATAAAGAACATGCAACTTCCACATAGAGCCATGGAGTTGCATGATCGTAGACTAGTGGAGAATAAATGTGTAACCACTTAGTTAAGACAAGTAGCAACTAACTACTGTAGAAGCTAAGAAAAGTAGGAGCTAACTACCATAGACTAAATAATCACCTAAGCAAGCTGAAGCTACATGTGTAGGGATTATCCATTTAATAAATAAATGGAATAATAAATATCTTACACCAACACCACCTTTCACCCCCCACTCCCCCCCTTAAGTGTAGCCTAGGTGGGTGGAAAAGAAAAATGGTTCCTGGAAATAAGGATTGATGAGGTACCCACATATAATGCAACTCTAAAAAAATGGAGTAAAAGGAGAAAATCCAGTATGAAAAAACTCCCCTAAGAAAAGAGACAAAAAAAAAAGGTAGTACTAGAAATCCCCACTCTAACACCCTCCCTTAAGCATAACTTAGGTGGGCTATAAAATTGGGTCTCGACAATGAGGCCTCATGAGGTACCCAAGTACATAGTGATGATCCTAGTATCCTACAAAACATAAAAGATATATGCCTCCACAAAGAAGAGAGAGAAGCTAAGTGCAAAATGTCGCATGATGAATGTTGTAGTAGGTCACTTTGTAATAAATGTTGTCTCTTATTTTTGGAAAAAAGAAACCATGAGCTATCAAACTAATGAATTCTCAGTGGAATGAGATAGGAATCATAATGTAAATCTCTAAAAAATGTTCAAAACTCTCCCTACTAGTGTTTAAATGTACCAAAGTTTGATCAAGAATCACAAGCCTAACTATATAAGATGACAATAAGGAAGCATATAATGAAGGGGAGAGAACATGAGAGTTTATAATTACCCTCATTACATCCAGAGAATAAGAGTGGCATGGAACATTCATTGAAAGAATGTCCATGGGAAGAGGAGAGCAAGGCTCAACAACTATCAAAACTGAAGGTTGTTCTACAAATGAATCACTCATATTTACAATATGAATGTCCATAGGAACATATGAGTCATCGATAGTCTCAATGTGTATACTCTGATCAAAATCAGTAAAATCCTCTGAAATGTAAGTCTATGAAGGCTCTAGAAGAGCAACAATTTGCACATGAATGGATGTAGAAATTGCAACGAGAGAACTAAGGTCTGACAGAATCTCATCCTATAGTGGGGGCTTGACAAAAAGAAGATCACTGTCCACCATGGATATATCATCATAAGAAATAAAAGCATGAAGAGAGAGTACAACAGTCTTAGAAGAGATAATAAGAAGTGAAGGAGGTGTGATGTAGGTTACAATAAGATCCCTGAAAAGACTCTAAAGAGTGCTTCAAATAATGAAGGGACACTCTATGTGCTCCGCATGGTGGTGTAGATCCCATGAAATGTGTATCAATAAGTGACCATAGACACAATCAAAAGAGTTAGCCTAGTCATCATATTAACCTCGATCAATAGGAGCGAGAATTTGTTAATATAAGAATGGAATAAGGTCATGATCTATGAGTGAACGTTACATGTACACACACCATAAAACATAATTGGTATTTTAAAGAAGGACCATTATTTTAGACTCAACCTTCCTCCTTTAGAGTCTCTCAAATGGATTCATCATGATTGAGAGAAGACATCAAGGAAGCGCAAGAATGCACGGTACAAACTACAATGAACCCCTAAAACACACTCATAAATGGGATGTCAGGCACAACTGAGAATGCATCCAAGTGAAGAATTAGTGTTAGAGTGATGAGAGATTATGCACGTTCATAATGGAGATATCAGACACAGTAAAAATGCATCTACGTGTGAGCAATTGGTGCATGAAGTACAATGCAGAAAGTAGTAGGGCCCATAGCACAGGGAACCTCCTCAAATATGACATGTTATAATTTTAATGCATTTTATAATGCAAATAGGACCAATGCATAGAAAATTAAAAAACATAAAATTTTACAAAAGACGGTGCTCAATTTTGAGCTACCGATCAAAAGTTATAACACAATAAATTTCTCATAAATGAGGCCTATTTAATAAAAACTACATGAAATTTTCAATAAACTCAACCTAACAAGGGGTAATGTAACCTTTCAACCACTCGTTAGAATCGACACATAGTGTAGAATGCAATGGTTTAAATTGTGAAGGGGAATTGACCTCCTACCAACCCGAGCCTCACCCTTCATTTTCGTCTAATGAGAAAATAGGGTAAAAATAAATACAACCATTGTACACAAGAATTCCAACTTGTATTCAAAAATATGCAAGAAGATATGCAATAATTATTTTTTTTCCTAAATAGCTTTACAATAGATGTCTTATATAGGAGAAAGGACATGCAACTTCCACCTAAAATCACGAAATTAACTGATAGTAAACTAATAAAGAATAAATGTTAACAACTTAACTAAAACAAGTGACAACTAACTACCCTAGATTAAAGAATCATTTAAACAAACTGAAACTACACATTTAAAGATTATCCATTTAATAAATAAATGAAATAATACATATCCTACACCAATATTAAATACCCTAAATATTTTTAATTATAAAATAATTTTAACATTTATAGTGTTCAATTAATGAATCAAATACTATTATATTATTAAATGAACCTTCAAAAATATTTCATAATTTTTCTTACTCCATAATAATAAACACTTATATAATTCTCTAATTTACTAATATGATTTAGCACTTTATAACCTTATTTCAAAGGAAAGAGGGTCACCCTTTGTATACAAGATTGTAACTCTGCTGTTTATGAACTTTTCACATTAAAGGAGACTCCACTTTGTTCATTCGTGAAGCAAGACCCTTTTCACACAAATAATAAGTTGTAAAAGGGTTTATTCGATAGTCAAAAGTTTGAATTCGTTTCGTCCATTTAGAAATGGAGAAAGGATTTTTGTTGAAAATTTTATTTTATGGATTGAAAATTTTATCAACGTTTTGAATATTAAATTTTTTTATCATATAATTAGCGAGGTCATTAATGTTTTGCGGATGTCCACACCAGGAATACAGTGGACTTTTTGTATTTATTTAAATTGATGTTTGTGTTGAACATGGTAAAAAACTCGTCAAACAATACAACTGGTATTAATCCAATCAATGTTTGGATAAAGAATACGAACAATCTTCTATAGCAATCCCCCTCATCATTTCATTCACACAATGCTACTGGCTACTATATCAGCGCTACTCGCAGATAAATCTTTAAAAACTAAAATGAAAAATGTTACTGTACAACTCAGCTTTTTTCTTGAAACTGTAACCCTTCTCCAAGGAGGGCAAAATGCACGGCCTACCATGCCCTGAAGATTGAATCGGCGGCTCTAATACAACAAAGACTGGTTTTAAAACAGCAAAATCTTCAAGAAATAGTGCAGGAGTTAGGATTCTCTTCACTGACAACGCTGTATTCATAGGGTCTGTAATCGTAGTTGACATATACAACTGTTGGAGCTTCTGCTTTGTTTTCCTTCTTTGCATCGGTTTGAGGCTTCTTCTCCTCCTTTTTCTCAGGCTCTTTTTTCTCCTCTTTTGCAGGACCCACGCTCAGCAATTCTGTGGATCCGAATCTTCTGAGTTTGGAGGTCAAATAGACGGGGTCCACATCCCCTATTACGGTTATCTTCTTCTCCTTCATGTCCACCGCCACAGAATCCACCCCTGCAATACAAATATTTATCCATCTCTCTTTAGATTATGTGGCAGAAAAATCTAAATGTTAGGGTTTGAAAAGAAATAGGAAGAGGTAGCATACCTTGAACACCTGCAGCCACCTTGAGGACTTTTCTCTTGCCGCCGTCGTCCTCGATGGCCAGTTTTAGCACTATTTTCTGCATAGAAAACAGCGGGCTGGGCGTTCATAACTTGTGTTTTATAGTGAGGAAGGGAATTGAGCACGCGAATAGAGAAAATACCTTCATTTTGATTGGCGATGGAAAATTACAGTCGTTGCTACCTCCAAAAATCCGGCGCAGAATAGAAGAAATTTAGGATGGAATGTGGTGTATTGCAGGGCAGGGGTTTGAAGGCTTATAAAGAGACGAAGAGAGGGCAAAAGATGGAATTGGAAGGCTCGGGGAAAGGGAGAGCAACTTTTATGATCCCAGTCAGAGACGAGGAAGGTGCCGACTCAATAATGCATCAAATGGGCCGCCGGTGGACCTTCCGTAAAACATTGGGCGAAACCCTGTGTCGCTATTTTGTCGTTTATGGATTTCATGGCCATCGGGCCCCACGGCGATCGTCATGACTCACGGGCATGGATGACGTTCTCCAAAGAAAGAGCTTCAATCATTAGAAGTCAAAATGGCAATAAAGATATTAATAATCATTTAATTAAACGTTTAAATGTTTAAGCTTGTTCAAGTTAATTTAATTCACTAAATTTGAGAAAAGGATGAGCTTTTAAGTATTTTACTAGCTGTTGGTTTAAAGGTCCAGTAATGCAGGAAGCGAGTGTTTAGTAAGATAGTAAGATACGGCTTGGTCAGATATGTGGATAATTATTTGCTCTCTCATAGCTTCGGGTTATCGTAGATTAAAAAATACGTGGCACTTCTATATTTAATGTCTTCGGGATTTGGATCATCATGGTCACAGGGATTTTTACAAAGGCACGGTTGTCTAGGAGACATTTAGTGTCCACCATAAATTTCAATACGTGTCGGGTTAGGCAATTCAATAGGTGTTGTGCGAACAAGTCAACAGATGTTTATGGCGTGGCATTTGCGTATTAACATATTTCTACGAGGTCATTACAATTCTCAGTAGAAAGATGTATGGTTCACCTTTTTTTTTACAGTCTCGATATATTTTTTAATTTTATATATATATATATATATATATATACACACACACCATACAACTCAATAGGTGTTGTGCAAACAAGTCAACAGATGTTTATGGCGTGGCATTTGGGCATTAACATATTTATACGAAGCCATTATGATTCTCAGTAGAAAGATGTATGGTTCACCTTTTTTTTACAGTCTCGATATATTTTTTAATTTCATATATATATATATAATATATATACACCATACAACTCAATAGGTGTTGTGCAAACAAGTCAACAGATGTTTATGGCGTGGCATTTGGGCATTAACATATTTATACGAAGCCATTATGATTCTCAGTAGAAAGATGTATGGTTCACATTTTTTTTACAGTCTTGATATATTTTTTAATTTCATATATATATATATATATATATATATATATATATATATATATGAAATTAAAAAATGTATCGAGACTGTTAAAAAAAGAGGTGAACCATACAACTCAATAGGTGTTGTGCAAACAAGTCAACATATGTTTAAGGCGTGGCATTTGGGCATTAACATATTTCTACAAGGCCATTACGATTCTCAATAGAAAGATGTATGGTTCACCTTTTTTTTTTATAGTCTCGATTATTGTTTAATTTTGCACATACACACACACGTGTGTGTGTGTGCGAAATTAAAAAATATATCGAGACTGCAAAAAAAAAGGTGAACCATACAACTCAATAGGTGTTGTGCGAACAAATCAACAGATGTTTATGGCGTGGCAATTAAGCATTAACATATTTCTATGAGGCCATTACGATTCTTAGTAGAAAGATGTATGGTTCAATTTTTTTTTTTACAGTCTCGATATATTTTTTAATTTCATATATATATAAGGGTCTTTTTGGGTAAATGTTTTCTTTTCATATTTGGAGTAAATTCCCCTTTTAAGTGTATGATGTGGGCATCATATAATGCTTGACAATTAAACCTATCAATCCTTCATGCCACCTGAAATCGATCACCACTTGACCACCTTTTCTCTCAACTGGTGACTCCTCTACCATGACATTCACATTGTATCATGAATGATGCCCCCTTATGCACCCATGCAGCATGTACTTTGTAAAAGCTTTGGTACTCACTTCAACCGCAACAAAAGGAACAAGATAAACTCCATAACCTCAATATATTTCCCTCACATTAGTATCATTATGTAATGTGTATGATATGGGTCCTCTGGTATACGATATCATATGAAATATGTTGTCATTGCCCATCATCATCACCACCCAGCTCACTGTGAAATCTTTTACCACTTGTAAGTTCTATATGGCCCTGTCATAATTTATTTAATTGTCAATATATTGGAAACATAGATGAACATAAGTTACAATATGGACTTTGGAACCTTATTATCTTGTCTCCATATCATTGACATTGTATCATTGACTTGAGTCACACGTCTAACATGGATCCTTCTCATAATCAAATCAATGTCATGTTGTCCTCGTCGACCTTTCACAATAGTAAACGTGCAATCAAAGAACCTGCTACCTTGGAATATTTATACCCCTTTCTAATGGATGCAAGTCATGTAAATCCAAAAATTACCTTAAATCTGCACAATCCCAATAGGCATAAATGCAATCTATCATGAAATACGGATGACACATTTTGCACAAAGGTTTGGATTAGAATGCTCGTGATTGTTGGCACATATCAGCTTAAGTACAATATGGAAGCACTTTTTTGTCAACCACATCACACTGTGTTTTATCACCCCAGTGGATGGTTGAATGAAATAATCACAAAAGGTTGGAGCGTTTACAACTTGGATCTTGATTGTGGTGAAAGTAATTTTAAATGACTACTTCACTTCTAATTTAAATGCATTTCTTCATGAAGGACCTAGAACATGTATCCCAAGCCACCTAGCATAAACTAACTATGCAGTGATAGTGAGTGGCGATGATTGATCTGATTATAGAATAACTTATATTCTTGTCAAATATCTGGGACACATTTACACTCTATAATGTGATGCAAGTTTTGAGGATGAGATGCAAATGTGTCAGGTAAGTGGTGGAATGTGATCCAGTCAGATGACAAAGAATACCTTGGAATTAAATTTAAATGTAAATATTCACTGTTGTTTACAGCTTACAAATAGAGCATTCGCTTTAAATTCTCTTTAAGGCTCCTGAAACCATCTTTATCCATACATGCACTATATATTATGTTCAATCCTTTTAATATTTATTATGTTCTACATTATCGTGCTAAATTTGGATCGACACTATGTTTTGATAGCTATTTAGTTAAAGGCACAATTTAATTTAAGGAAAATTGATTGTATCTTACTGATAAAAAATGTTTCTATATAGTATAAACCTTGATTAGCAACTGTTAAGTTTAGGTAAGAACTTAGTGGTGTAAATCCCTAGGGCATAGAATGGTGTGGATTTGTGTAATGAAGATTACTTTTTAATTTATATAGTTTGTTTAACCTAGCTCAAATAACTAGTATAAATATGCACATTGGAGATTTACACCACTTTAGTGTTTACCCTAATTTATTGAAATGTTTAAATTATGTACACAATGGAATGGTGTAGATTTATGGATGTATATACACCATTGGGTATACTAGGTGTTTTTTTCCACTTTAGTAGATAGATTGTTGGAAACCTTGATTCTCGCTGAGCAACTAACAATGCCCTTTCTTACAAAAGTTGCATTGTTTATTCGTACGATGGTGAAGAAGACGACATCCATTGGGTATCAGGCTCATCAACAATAGTTTCAACCATAGATATCTATAATCATAATAATTTGAATATGCATGTGCATTAAAGTAAATGATAAGGGATGAGATTCCAACCCAAGAAGCAAAAATCTAAAATACCCCCACCTACAGGGTTTATTAATTCTTAGTTTCAATGAATTGGGTTAACGAAATTCCAGTTGAATTTACAAATAAATGCCTCTTTTCAACTAATCACATTAAAGAGTAAAGAAATATTGGGATAAATTAAAATTTTTACTATAAATTAAAAAGATATCTTAACCATTTCCATTTGAGATTGAAGAAAGATCGATAGATTTTGTAATTTACAAAAATAGTTTGTCAAAAAATAGAAGAGAGACAAGTAAAATGTAAAAACATTTCCTTGTATCTTCACCTATAAATTGTATCCAAATCGAGAATGCCACATACTATGACTGAAGAACCTGTAAAGCTAAAGAAATTTTAGATTGGCTTTGGCATTTCCACTTATATGCCTTAAATTAGTTTTTTGTGCAGAATGAGAGTGACAAAAAAATAGTCTTCTACTTATTTGTACAATAACATACATGAAACAACTTTATTCATAGATTTTTCATGTATTATTAGTGATACAAAACTAGTTTTGTAGTACAACAATCTAAATCATGGTAGAATGATAGCAATGCTTAATTTTCAAACAAGATCTCTACAATTGTATGACTAACTCACAAACAATGAATGAGACATTGCTTACTACAATCGATGTTCCTAGAATTATCACATAAAACAATTATTTTCATACAATAAAAAGTTCTATGTTACATAGTCAGATACCAAACAATGGATCAATAAGAAAAAATTAATAGATAAATGGAGGCCACAAATAATGAATTAGACATTGCATAATGCAACCAATGTTCCTAGAATTGTCACATAAATCAATCCTTTTCATTATTATTTTCATGCGATAATATTTTCTATGTTACATAGTTAGATACCAAACAATGGAACAAGAAGAAAAAATTAACAGATAGAGGATACAAACAAAAGTAGTTTTTAATTTCCAATGCATTGAGAATCAAACATGTTGGTAAAACTAAATAGTTCTTGTAAAATAAATCCATCAATAACTGAGTTATTATTGTAATAACAATTGTACACATTAAAAAGGCAATAGAGACCTTCACATTGTTCAGTACAACTTGATGCTAAGCAAAATACACCATTTCAATAAATATGGTATATCATCCATTAACCTTAACAATCTTCATGCAGATTAAATAGATTTCTAAGCACATCACTACACTCTCCTATAATCACAGATAAACATGCAAACAATGTAATTAGCTTTTACAAATTTAGTTTCAAAACATACCAACTTTTCCACATAAAATCAAAATAGTACATGTGGCTATAAATAAATAGATTAAGATAATTAACAACTAGGATTAAAACCAATGATGCATAGCTAAATAAAATAATCATCTTCCAAAATAAAAAATAGTACATATTGTAAGCTTGAAGATCAATCTGATATAACTGGCAGCTTCTGGATTTATAGGATTTACAAGGTTTGGATCTGTAAGTAAATACTGTAAAACAAAATATATAAATTTTTTTATGGAGACAATGTAAAGAAAAAATTAGCAACAAGAGAGATTAAAATAGGTTATACCTTACCTGAATTGATGTCAATATTGTACCAACATTGTGGCAAGAAAACCAGGCATCTTGAATCATGTCCATGCAAAGTGTTACATCATGATATACTAAAGGAGAATAAATCACAATTTTAAAAGTTAGTAAAACATCCAAAAAAACATGTGAATCCTGATAGTTGTATAGGTTTTGTGTTAAAACAATTCTCACAAATTAAAACACGTTGCAATGATAAAAAATGATATAATAAAGAGATATAATGCTTCCATAGTCCATGTGGTTAGAGAGAGAGAGAGAGAGAGAGAGAGAGAGAGAGAGAGAGAGAGAGAGAGAGAGAGAGAGAGAGAGAGAGAGAGAGAGAGGAGAGAGAGAGAGAGAGAGAGAGAGAGAGAGCTTATGGAAAAAACCATGTAAGGATTTTTATGATCGAAAAAATCCTCACAATTTTTTTGAGAAGCTCTCTCTCTAATATCATCAAGGTTCGAAGCATTAAACAATTTTTGAAGTAAAACCTTGGCAGGTCAGCAATGTGTCCATTCAAAGCAACCCACAAGGAGGGTGCTACACTCAAATGAAACTAATTTTATTTTGAAAAAGGAAAACAAATTCACTCTAAAACAACAAAATTTGACTAATAACACCAAGGTATTGAATATGCTAAAGTTTAAGCCTTTGAAATACCTTCCACAAGTGTTTTTTATAGGTAAAAGATTAAGAGTTGACTTTCATGTAAATTTTAAACTATGGTAGAAAAAGATTAAATTTATTCCTCCTATTACATCTATTTTATTTAGATCACATAGCATAGATTTCACCTCAACATAATCCACATCCCATTATTTTATCTTATTTATCTCTTCATTGCATGTGTTCCATACATCAGATTCTAGGTGAGATTTGAAGAAACTATTGATGAAATTTAGAGTATTTTTTCCCTTATACGTTAGATTATATATAAATTTGTGGGCTTTGAAAACCTTGTCAGTTAATTTAAATAAATTTGCTAATTCACATACTATTTGCACTTTAATTTACCCTAAACTTTACTCTATCTTCATCAAATTAACAGAACCACATCACTTATTATAAAAATCTAAGTTACCTAAATTTTCCTTCTATCCTATAATTCCAAAACAAAAACCAATAACATGACTTATCATTGGGATGAAAGTCATCTGATGTAAATCTCACATGAGGTGGCTTCTCTACATAATTCTTTCAAAAATAAATCTCAAGACAAAAATCCCACATGAGACCAGTATATAAAATCAATCCAGATAGAAAAAGAAAACAACAATTTTGACCCAAAAAAAATTAAAGAGAAAAAAAATGTACAAGAACAAACTTCACCTTCCTAGGGAGTCTCATCAAGACCAAAGATCGTAGTTTAAAACATAAAATGACTCCCACCCTATAAACAAAAAATGCGACATAAAAATTGATAATAATTAGGCTTAAAGGGGGAAAAATAAATGAAATACTCACACAAACCCTCATTTTTAGGAGATTTTTGAAAAGGTTAAAAAAAGATGGTTTTGATGAAATTTTCAAAAACATACCTTAGGAGGCTCATTTTTAATGGCTTTCAAGTTTGACATCAATCGAAGACGCAGAAAGGATGATGACATTTAGGCAGCTAGAATTAATGATATTTAAGGTTTCAATCCTCTTCCATCAACTAATAAAAGTTTTCTAAAACTCAATCTTCCTCATATCTCCAAACCAAATTTAAAGTTTACCTAGATCTAACGATAATGTTTCTATGTGGATTGCGAAAGAAGCCCAAAAACAATGATCTAAAACCAAAGGTGGCAATGGAAAGACCCTGCATGAGTGGTGGGAGCACATAAACAATGTCTAATCACTGATATATTTGACAATGAATCCACCAATTATGAATAACGTTGTCACAAAACCATTTACCACCTCACTCACTATTTTCAATTATCTGTTGGTCTTCACTCATGGTTTGGAAAAGTGAATATTCTTTTCTTGTCTCTATGAGATGAATCTAAGGAAGTGGTCCCATGGGAAGGGGATCCTAAATTTTCTAAGGGAATAGTGCAGAGTGAATTTAGGAGCATATGTAGCAAAAGTGGTCTCATCGAATAAAAATTCTAAATGTATAATCCTATTTTATTGGAGTTAATATTTAAAATTATTATCTTTTTATTTATAATTAAAGTTTACATAAATTTTGTCCACTCATATATTTACAAATGGTAAAATATCTTCCTAAAAAATAGAAACACATATGGGAAACTCCAACAATTGGTAGAATATCTTCCTACAAAATAGAAGCACATATGGGAAACTCTAGCCCCCCTTTTTTTCACCCCCTCCAACTTTTTCCCTAAAAAATAGCCAACTCCTCAATTTTAGGAAAGGATTCTAAAATTTCCTTTTACCATACCTTTCATTTTTCATGGGGCTACTCGCTCATTAAAAATAGGAGCAGTAGCCCCCTCCATGGGATGCCTGTCTAAGGGGCTATTGCCCTAATAGAGGAGTCTTGAGCATAATAACTAGCCTGGGAATCAAACCCTCACTGAATCCCCCCAAGAGACCTTGGTAAAATAGATAAATGCACAATTAAAACTATTTTAAGAGCAATGCATTGGTAAAAATAAACATTTTATCTATACCGACTTGAATTGGGAACAAATTCCTATGGTGTAACTCCATGGCAACATGATTTACATTATCCTGAACAAGGCTTTTGTAGACCTTGGCAGTGCATATATAACTCTATTTTTATCCAATTATTTGCATTTTAGACCCTTTTCTAAAACCTATAAGAGTAGTCCCCTAAGCGGTACTCCTTGTAGCCTTTACCTGAAGCCAACTACCTTGACCATTTATTTGTGACCATGAATGTGAAAATGATGAAGCAAAACTACATGATTATGAGTAGAAACATGACAAACAAGTAGATCCATAATAGCCATGACACCTTGAAGTAGTCCCCTATGAATCTCACCAGAGACACCACCATTATAAAAACCTTGATGATTATGATGGGGTATTGTATAAATTTCTCCTATCCGGTCCATGCCTTATCACCATCCATATGCCTGAGCCTAATATTGGGATCGACAATAAAAACACAAAAAAATTCAAAATCCTCACCAGGTTATTGCTAGTATGTGGCATTTTTCTCACAAAAGAAAATGGAAGTATACAAAATGCCAAAATCTATTTATTATGTAGCTCGCATGAGACTTGAAACATAAATATCTTAGTGTTTTAAAAACCACCTCTCATGCGTGAGTTATTCCCTGAGCTACTTAAACTTCCTTCCCGTATAATCTATGGATTTATTATTTGTTGGGAGAATATTATTTTTTTGATCTCATGTGAGATGAATCTAAGGGGCTGGCGCTCCATAGAGACACTTCTGACATAATTAGAATTAATTAATAAATAAGGATAATAAATTAAATAAATTTAAAAGATATTATTTGTCTTTTAGATTTATCTAAAATATGTATGGAGTTAATTATTAATTTAAAATAAGAAATAAATATATAAAAAATAATAAAATTAATTAATATATTATTTAAATTATTAAATTTTTAATTAAATTAATTTTTTTGGTTTATATGTTATTTGTTACATATTTATTTTTGTATATATAGTTGTATCACTTATAGAAATAGTCATGAGTATTGAGAAGCACTTTATAAGGCTTCATTCATTCCAAATTCATTCATAATAAACTTCACTTGGCGAACATTTAAGTTTTATAGTTTTATTATATTATACTTCTAGTTCAAATGGATCTATTTTTTTTAGGTTATTCAACATTGCTCATATAAATAATAGTAAAATATGGAAATATTAAAGGAAATACATATATACTTTAATAGTTCAATATGCTCAAAATTTCATATTGTATCTACAAAACATTTTGATTGTAATTTAACACAAATAACTGTATATAAATTCATAACTTATACAAGAATCAAATTTAGATTACGAACTTAAGCATGTCTCTTTTTTATTTCAGTTATAGATAATTGAATTTATAAAAGAATATTTTCACATTGCGCTGATACACCGTAATAAACTAAAAAATAAATTTCTTGACTGAATTTTATGCTACATGGAGTAAATGGGAATGTAATTTGATATTATGGATAATCATAATGGTATAACCATATAATTTTATAACCTTGACATGCCAAATAAGATAAAATTAATGTGTGATGATGGAGGTGAGCTGAAATTAAAAAATACATATTTTAAGTTCTTAACTTGTAATAGTGTCTGCTCATAAAATTATATTATTAATAAAATTTAATAAGATATAATAATGTCAATTGAATTTTAACTTGTAGTAGTTTTCATTCATAAAATTATATTTTTAATAAAAAATAATATGAACTATAATAATGTCAGCCAAGTTTTTTTAAAAAGAAAAAATTCTGAGTGATGTCAAATGGACGTCAAATATAATGTTAGAATTATAAGTTTTTTGACATAAGTAGCATACATAGCTTAAGAAATTTTATGTAAAAGATGCCAAGAGATATCATTTGTCTCTTACATATATTTATCTAAGATATGTATGCTACTTAATTATAAATTTAAAATAAGAAATAAATATATGAAAAAATAATAAGATTAATTAATATAATATTAAAATGATTAAAATCTTAAATAAATTATGTTTTTTGGATCATATTTTTCCATTATACACATTTTCTCTGCTACATATAATTACACTCAACAACCATGTATAGGGCATTCGTCTATCATTTATAGCAATAGCCATGATAACGGGAGTCAATTTAGAAAGTTGTGTTTATCCCAAATTTGTTCCTAATAAACTTCACTTTAACCAAAATTTAAGTTTTATAATTTTATTATGTGATACGTCTAGTTTGAATGCGTCTAAATTTTTTTGTTATTCAACATTGCCCATATAAATGATAAAGTTAAAGTTAGAAACTCTAATTGAAATACATATATGCTTTAATAGTTTGGTGTGCTCAAAATTTTACATTACATTTATAAAATATTTTGATTGTAATTTAATCCATAGAATTTTAGGTTGGTGTAGAATATTTATTATTCCATTTATTTATTAAATGGATTATCCCTACACATATAGCTTTAGCTTGCTTAGGTGTAAGTGGGTGAGAGGGTGAGTTCCCCCTGGAGTTCAACTGAGTGCCACTATGAGTTCTATAGTGAGTTAAATTTAGTCTCACAGCGAGTTCTCCTATGAGTAAACTCCCTCTACTCCTATATATTCCTCTTCACCAGGTTATTGTAATAGAGCAAGCAATTGGTAAGCAATGTAGTTTAATAGAGGAAATAATTATTGCACATCTTACATATTTCTAAATACAACTAGGGTCATTGTTGTTTATAATTTTCATGTGCTCACTCTACCATAAGATCACTTATTGGCCAATTCTAACATGGTATCAGAGCTCTAGTTTCTGGTAATGAGCTCAGTTTATCTCTTTGTTTTTTTATTTTGTATTATTTCTAATTAATTAAGAGGGATTTGCATATTGTTCATAATGGCATTTGCATAATTTTTCATTAGCCATTTGTATGAGTTTATTTGCAGATATGTGAGTTGGATACATGGGTTTGAATGCTTGAACAACCTAGTTTTACTTATAAACCCATGGTTTTAGACGTTCTTTCATGGTAGATGAGCCTACATATTTCTTAGCTGTATTCTCCAACAATATTTCCTTGTTAGTTGTCTCATGCCTTTCCTCTGAGCCACGTGAGCTCCCTGGCTACAAACCTAAACTAATAAATCAAACAAAAGAGTTTGAATGATAAATTGAGCGTTGAATCAAATTTTGTGAAAAGGTTGCTCAGGCCCATAGTTGCATGATCTCTCATCTAATATTGCATGTTTTTCAACACTCTTATAGTTCATCCTAAAATCTCAACTACATGAAGATATTTTACTAATATAGACAAATATCAATCTCCTCATTGGTGTTCCCCATTGGCATCAACTGTTCAAACTTGTAGGCCCTTGAATGACCTCCATTTGGCCCTTGATAACCCTTGGTAACTCTAATGATGGTGTTTTGAAACCAGACCAATAGATGACATATTTATGATCATGGAAGACCTATTGATGGCATTTTGTAAGCTCGTTAAAACCCTACAAAGGGTGTTTTTTCACCATTCCCAACCTATGATGGCATTTTTTGAAACCTATTGTTGGCTCTTTTAGCATTTAAATAATGATCTATTGGAATAACAGTGAAGAGGAGGTGACGTAAATGTAGATGTGTAGAAAGGCACCTTTTAACAAAAACTTGACATTTTTTCCTTGTCCTAGCATCTCAAAGCATTGATCTATATTAATGTCACTCATCCCTGTCTATGGTAACCTGTTATAGTCTCCCTCCTAGGTTTCTTCTTCTCCATGGCGATACGCATCTCTTTCTTCTCCTTCCAAAGTCAAAGCTAAACCTAAATTATGACCTAAAAAATATTAAAAGTTAAAGTATGTTTTAATTTTAATTAAAATGGCTTTATATATTTTTAACAATTAAAACACCTTTTATAAGTTTTTTTTAGTAAGTACACGTAGGGTTGTATAGACAGGTTTTTTTTTACTTTAGTTGACTTGAGGAGGACCATGGTTCTATGTTGGTTCTACCAAGTGGTTACAAGGAATGTTTGGTGTTTAAACCCTTAGAGCATTTAAACCTTTAGTGCAAAATTCATTAAATAGACCATTAATGACATGAAATTGATTGTGTAATAACTTTTGATCGATAGCTCTAAATTAAGCATCATCTTTTGCAAAATTTCATATTTTTAAATTTTCCATGCATTGGACCTATTTATATTATAAACCACACTAAATTTATAAAGCGCCATATTTTGGGGGTTACCTATGCTATGGGCCCTATTAATTTCTACATTACACCTCATGCATTGATTACTCATGCATGGATATATTTTTGGTTGTGCTTGATATCCCTAATATGAGTGTGCCTTATTTGTATTGATTCCTACACTAATTGCTCACTTGGACTCATTCTTAGCTATGTCTGAAGTCCTATTGATGAGTGTGCAATATTTTAGCATCATTGTAGAGTATCTTATGTTTATTGCACTTCCTTGGTGTCTTATTTTGGTCATGACAATTCCATTTGAGTGATCCGTAAACTACACTGATAAACTCAAAGTGAAGTTTAAAACTACAGATTTTGAATGTCTCAAACTTAACAAACTCTCAAAAATACTCAAAAGAACTTGCAAATTATTTAGCAAAAGTGTTCTCAATTTTTGAATTGGATTGAAACCGTCACAAGACTTTTAACTTCCATTCACCAATTAAACTGATTTTTGTTTTAAATCAAATGTCATAAATTGTCAATTTTTTTAAAACTTTGCATGCATTTATAATTAAAAATAAAAAAAACTAAATTAAAACATGTAATCAAATGACAAATTACCATCCAACATTGATAACAGAGTTTGGCATATCTTGCCTACGTCTCTGGGTCCGCCCAATAGTGAGGACCATTTCTATTAAATTTGTGCAACAAATGGCTTATAAATTCTTTGAAATGCTACATAACTTCCCTCAGGTCTGATCTCTATCCAAGAATTCCACCTACGCTGATAAACTCAAGCTTGATCACATAGAATCCTTCCTTAGTCTTCAATCCCCTTACGAAATTGCTTTGGTCCCTTCACTCAAACTATTGGTCTATCCAAATAATAATAACATTCTCTTTTTAATTACAAAACATAATTAAAAAGGCTTATTTACTGTGTACCAGGTTAGATAATGGATTAAAATCTATTTGCTAGCTTTCTCCAAGCTTCCATCTAGCTCTCAGCCTCTTAATAAAAAATACACAGTCCTACAAAGCTTAAATTCAAATACAGGTTCATGCCTTTTATATTGTTTCCCAGCCCATAGCTTGGGCGGTCAAGGCATATCCCTTTTACAAGTCGGGTCACAGGTTCAAGTCTCCAGCCTTCTATTTAGGTGCTTTACTTATCTATTTGTCCCACATTAGTAATGGGATTGGCTTTAAAGACTTTAAAAAGGTTGGCGGACAGCTTTACCAATGCTGACGCCCCTTTTGGTGGGCTCAAGGAACCTTACATAGCATGGTACATTTGTTCAAGCACCAACTTTAGCATATGCACTAATCTCCATGCCCTCTTCTCACGTTCCACGAGGTACTTGGATGTGGCATGCATTTCTCACAATTTCCAATGCGTGGCATGTATCTCGAGCTTGACTCGACAAGTGATTACAAGGCGTGGAAATGTGTGTGTTCTCCCATGTGGCTTAATGGGGTTCACTTAGTAAGTTTATAATATTACCAAGCTATTATAGAGCTATTTAAAACATACAATTCAAATACAATGCATTGTCTAATCTGTACACGTTGTCAAAGATAAAAATCACCCAAATTTTTGGACACCCATTGACTTCCACATGTCACCCTCTAATTGGACCACTTGGCATGTCCACATTGTGCCACGTCATCTTGCGACACCACATTTTTTCCCTATCACATCAAAACTTTAGTGGACCATATCTTGGGCATACGGTGTCTGTTTTATAAATCACAAAAAGTGCCAGAAAGACATCAACGAGCTCTACGCTATGAAATAGGTTTCATCATGATTTGTAAACTTTTTCCAAACTGAACTCCAGATCATTGAGAGACTCTAGATGAGGAAGGTTGAGTCTATACCAATGGTCCTTCTTAGGAAGACCAATTATGGTTTATGGTGTGTGTATATGGAATGTTCAATCACGGGTTAGGACCTTGTTCCATTGTTATATAGACATATTCTTATTCTTATTAATCCATGTCAATAAGATATTTTAGCCATTTTTTTACTGTGTCTATGGTCACTTATTGATACATGTTTTATGGGATCTACACCACCATGTGGAGCACATAGAGTGTCCCTTCACTATTTGGAGCACTCTTTAGTCTTTTCAGGGATCCCACTATGACTTGCATCACACCTCCTCCTCCTTTTCCTATTGTCTCTTTTGAGATTGTTGTACACTCCCTTCCTGAATCTATTTCTTGTGATGATATATCCATGTTGGATAGTGTTTTTCCTTCTATCGAGACCCCATTATAGGACAAATTTTTTTTAGACCTTATTTATCTCATCATAGATTCTACATCCCTTCTTGTGTAGATTGTTACTATTCCAAAACCTTCATAGATTTAATTTTTGGAGGATTTTACTGATTCAAGTGAGAATATACACATTGAGAGTATCAATGATTCATATGTTCTTATAGACATTCATCTTGCAGATTTGAGTGCTTCATTTACATATCAGTCTTCAGTTTTAATGATTGTTGAGCCTTGATCTCCTCTTTCCATAGACATTCCTTTAGCAAATATTCCATGCCACTCTTATTATATGTATATAATGAAGATACTTATAAACCCTCATGTTCTGTCTCCTTCATTATATGATTCCTTATTACTATCTTCTGTAATTAGGCTTGTGATTCTTGATTAAAATTTTGCATATTTGAGCACTAGCATGGAGAATTTTGAGCATTTTTCAGATATCTACATCATGGTTCCTATCTAAATTCCACTTGAGTGGGAATTCGATATTTTTACAGCTCAGGGTTTCTTTTTTCAGAAAGGAAGAGACAACATTTATTATAGATGGGCTTACTACAACATTATCCATGTGATATTTTGCACTTACCTTCTCTCTCTTTTTGTGGAGGCACACATCCTTCATATTTTGTAGAATACTAGGATCATCGCTATGTACTTGGGTACCTCATTAAACCTTGTTACCGGGACCTAGTTCTCTAGCCCACCTAAGCTATGCTTGAGGGGGGGGGGTGTAAGCTCTCTAATCCTACTTGAACTCTTCTTTGTCTCTCTTTTGGGGGGATTTTTTTCCCACTGGGTTTTCTCCTTTTACTCCACTTTTTTTTAGAGTTTCCTTGTACGTATGTACTTTATCAGGGCTTATTGTTGGGACCCATTTTTTATTTTTTACCCACCTCAGCTATGTTTAAGGAGGGGTTGGTGGTGTAGGATATTTATTATTCCATTTATTTATTAAATATATTATCCCTACACATATAGCTTCAACTTAATTAGGTGTAATAAATATATTAAGTGGGTGAGAGGGTGAATTCCACCTAAAGATACATTTGGATTTCAACTGAGTACCACTATGAGTTCTATAGTGAGTTACATTCAGTCCCATGATGAGTTCTCTTATGAGTTAACTCCTCCTACTCTTATATATTCATCTTCACCAGGATATTGTAATAGAGCAAGCAATTAGTAAGTAAGTTTAATATAATAGATAATTTTTGCACATCTTCTTGCATATTTATGAATACAATCAAGGTCATTGTTATTCAAAAATTTTGTGTGCTCACTTTATCAGAAGATTATCTATTGGCCAATTCTGACTTACATAATCATAGCTCTATTTTAATTTTAGTTTTAGGTAACTAAATTTACAAAAAATATTTTAACCTAGGGCTACTACAACATAATTCATATCTCCAAAAAATATTACTTCTTCTCTCAAACTCTAGCGGCATGTTCACATAAGAAAAGAAAGAAAACACAATTATTAAATCATTATAACAATAGTTTTTTTAACATAGAAATGACCCTAGTTTTATAAGTACCATTTAATATATTTAGAGACCTTGATTGCAACATCACTCAAAATAAACTTTGGAGTATTAGACGGAAATAAAATAGATTTCATGCAAACACACCAATATTAAAACTTAAATAAAAACAATTAATTTTACTGCACAAAATGAAAAATAAGTGTCTTTGCTAGTCTTGGCACTACATAGAGAAAATGGGAATGAAATTTGGTATAATGGATAATCATAACAATATAAAAATATAAGTTTACAACATTTACATGCCAAAGAAGATAAAACTAATGTGTGATGGTGGAGGGTGGGCTGAAATTAAAAAAATATGTATTTTAAGTTCTTAACTTGTAATAGTATTCGCTCATAAAATTATATTTTTAATAAAATTTAATATGATATAATAATGTTGGTCGGGTTTTAACTTGTAATAATGTTCATTTATAAAATTATATTTTTAATAAATGTTAATATGATATAGTAATTTCAACGAATTTTTTATTTAAATGAAGAAAATCTAAGTGATAGTAAAATAGACGTCAAATTTAAGGTTAAAATTAAATGTTAACATACTCACTATATTATAACTCATCACTACCTCTTAAATAATGATTTATAAGACACTACATAGATCTCCCTAACACTGATCAACATAATCACCCATATTCAACACTAATATTATTCCTTACGATTAGAAATGGTTATAAGTAGTCTACTCCATGAACCAATCCCATAGTGCATCATCCATCTATACACTAACGAAAATTTAAATTCACAATAACACCATCCTTTAATTTTAATCTTTAATACTAAGATTGAATGATGTATTATTATTTAAATAACCAGTTAAAAAGGAACTATCAAGCAAGTAATTCACAAGAACACCATCCTTTAGTGTCAATCTTTAATACTAAGATTGAATGATGTACTCTAGTTTAAATAAATAGTTAAAAAGGAATTATCAGACAAGTTTAAAATCTTTTGAAAGCTAAAGGAAAAGGCAAACACAAACTAGAGATTTTTTTAAAAGGAGGATTATAAATAACTTGAGATTAAGTTTTTCAGCCAACAATGTCAATCAAATGTAAGATGTTTTAGATAATATTCAACAATGAGAGAAATATAAATGTTGATAATTGCAGTTATATCTATTATATATATTAAATTGAGGGCTTATGTGTTTATATAATGAATCCATACAATATATTGTTGATTTGATTAAATCAAAATATATAAATCTAATTTTACAAGTGAATCCCTGAAATATATTTTAACACTAACTTTGTTTCCATATAGACAAAATGTAATTGGTAAATAACTTGACTCAAACTAAATATAAGAACACTTGAATAAACCTTAAGCTTTTCCACTATTTTATAATCAATACAAATAATGTGTACAAAGACCAACCTAACAAATTAGCGATCCAAAGTAGAGGGGGATGGTAACAACAATTTTGTCTTAACCTATTTCTTATTTTTATAATATACTAAATAACTTTGTTACTAACATTTAACACTTCATCCCTTTATACTTTTATTACAAATTCTTTATAACATTGGAAGAATGAATTATAAATTTCATTTAGAACATTGCAGAGGATTTTAATTTTAAATTCCTCCCTAATGAAGCATTGGCAATGGTGGGTCATGTGCGCTTGAGAAGAACATGAGATTCCACTACCACTCAAAATTTTACATCCTTATACACAATGGATGAAGAAGAAGATGCATGTTAGGTAGATTATTTACATAAAATGGTCATACAAAAACAAGAATGTCAAGTAATGATTTGGTGAAGGAACAAAACTTGCAATTTGAAAAGATTAATTGTGCCAATTGCTACCTCTATTGAACCCATTAACTTGTCAATATTGATTGTGACTCCAAGCTTCCCAAACCTATAACCTATCAGTTTTTACTAATGTTATAATTAAATATGCACTCTTTAAACTAACTCTAATTTCCAAATTCCAATGACCAATATTTATTTATTGAATCACAAATTAAATAATCTTTTGTTTAATGTGGATTGCAATGTTCAAACAGTTCCTTAATAAGAGTGATGCCAATATTTTAAATTGAATGATATTTATAAAATAAACCTTAACTTTTTTAATAATAATTTAAATTTATAACTATATTATTTATTTATTTATTTTGTTTCCTTCATACTTTTAACTTTTTAATCATATTTCTTCTAATGGTTAGAACACCTTAAATGGAATGGATTGGAATGGATTCACTTTTAATCACTACTCTTATGATTAAGGGGGTTGAAAAAAAACATTCGATCATCCTTTTTATATATGAGTTCTTTCCATAATAGAATCTATACTTCTCGATGATGAGACGAGAACAAAGACTAAAGAATAGGACTATGAATTATCTTCATGAACTTGTCACATGGTAAAAGATTACTCTGATTAGGCCTCTTTTAGACATGAGTTGGAAGAGGGCTTAATCAATAGGAAAGAGGGCCAAGAGTTGTGCACCGTAGTGTTTAAATTGTGTTACATTCAATTCACAATATAATTGGTTTAGCATATATCTATTTTTAATTTTGTATAATTAATTATAATAAAAAATATATTTTAAATTTATTTTAAATATTTTTTATAAATTATATTAAAATCAATTTGATTATATATATATATATATATATATATATATATATATATATATATATATATATATATAATATTTAATAGTTATAAATATGTTATGTTATTATGTAATTAATTTTTTTATATCATTATTAAATATTAATTTTATAATTTTATAGAAATGTTTAAATATTGTATTTTTTTTAATATTTATTTTAATTACGAGACAAGACTCTCCAATTATTTATTAAGCTCTCTCCCCCTAATCAAAATTTATATTTGTTTATCTTTTTAGAAATATAAAAATATTTTCTTGGATGAAAAATATTATGAATTTTCAGTGTTACATTTTTTTGTCTTTATTATTGGTCTCGAAGGGGTACACTATTGCCTTCAATTTACTTTAACTTGAAATTAATACCTATTTTGCTCTCTAATCAAATGGTATTAATGTGTACCCAAAAATATGTAACTATTTTGTAACTGAGACTTGCAAGTTGTTTAGTAGATACATTAAAAAAAAATTATTTTATGGACATTGATTGGATGAAATATTTACATGTTATTAGGAACTTCACATAAATCAAGGTAATTTATTGCTGTCATAATAGTCATTTTAGTATTTAATGCAACCATAATGGCTTCATTTTAATGATTTAATTGATTTTTGCAGTGGATGATCGATCCACTTGCTCCCAGTTGTCTGTTGGTTGTACAAATGCTCTGTCATAATAATAATTTTCATTTAAGATAAGCATTTTTATTGTATGTAACAATTTTTTGGATTGTTGTGCCTTAAAAAAAAAATCACATTACAAATGTTTAGTTGTTCATGATTAGTGTTTTGTGGTTTATTGCCTTTGGGTTTGCATTGTTGATGTTGCTCTGCTATCACTATTGCTGTGGATAAAGGGTGAATGTTAAAATTCACAACAATATCTAAACCATTTCACTTATCCTCATAATTTTCACCTATGCAAGAACGTATGAAAATTTTCCTATTTTTTAAAAATATGGAAATGAAAGAATCAAATGTTTGTGATTCCTATGTTCCACATTTGTTATAAGCTTTTGCTTGACAAATGTTTTGTGTTGGTCAGTGGAGCAGGAAAGAATTTATGGGCTATTTTCTGGCAATTGATTTCTTTTAAATCAATTACTGAAAATTAGATTTTATACTTGAATTTTATATAAAATGTTACTAAATAAATTACGAAGATTAAACTGATAACTGACAAGTATCAATAGTAATTTTTTATATTTTTATCAAATAATAGAATGTATGATTTATATTTTTTATTTATTAATTGGAGAGATTTGTCAACTAAGCTCAAAGTTTCCACTCCAAGTTTTTCCCGATCTGGGGTGATACTGGTTTTATAGTTTTTCTTTGGGGATATTGATGTTGGCTCTTACTATTGAAAGTGAAAGTTAATTATTTTGACTAATCCTGAAAGGTTTTTATTATTTTCTAGAATAAGGTGGTTGGTTAGGAATGCCAGTATCATATATACTTTTATTCTTTATCCTTGAATTGCATTGGCTAAATTCCTCTCTTTCCTTAGTTTCTTGGGGCTTGGAGTTTGTTTGCTTCTCTAACTAATACTTGATTATCAACCTTTAGGGATATGGTTTTTTTGAATGCTTGTTTATAGAGCTGCAAAGATAGAAGTGTTTCTCTTTATGTTGGATAAGATAAGTTTCATCACAAAATATATCATACATTGTATTATGTTATCGATCAGTCTAAGTTCATAGTTTAAAACTTGAAAAATGTTTCATAGTATCTAGCCCTTCCAAAAATATAGGCTTGGATCAAATATTTCTACCTGTGAGTGAACAACAAAAGATTGATGATTTGAATAGAAATTTGAATATTGAAGCACATAGTCTGGAGTCCAAAATAGAAGAAAATTCTCAGAACATAGAAGATGTTCTTGAAATTATGTAAGTGACCCCTATTGTATCACCTCTAAGCTATTTCACAGAGTCAATAGTTCTATCCCCTCACATGTGGATGTCCTCATTTGGGAAGGTTATAATGCCAATATTTTTTTCCCTCTTAGACTTGCATTCTGGCTAAAAGGTTGGGAATTTGATGCAACCAGGTCATGTTAATTGTGGTTGTTGGGGCTATGTTGTTTCTATCTTTTCTTGGGTTTGGTATGTTTTCCTTACTCTTTTTTCACTCTTCATGAAAATTCATTTATATAACTTTGATTCATAATATTCTTCATTTTTACCTTTTGCTTTTCCTGATGTTTTAGAACTAAACCACTTCCTAAAATGTTGTTGTCACTATTATCTATTCTTGGACTAAAACTTTTAGAATCTTTGTCTTTGATATATTCCTCAAATTGGTCATTATTGCATTGTTTCTTGTGGCAACAACATTCATAATCTCCAGTGTATTTTATTTTCTCAACAAATAATTTGATCTTATCCCTTTGGTTTTTGTTATTCTTGCCTGTAACACCTTTAACATAGTGATGGGCTTATAAAAAGTAGTTGGTTGATGTCATGGGCTAGTAGTATCAAGGAATTTAAGAATTATGTTCCTAAAATTGATGTTTAAGTTTCTATTACCATAGGAGCTAGTACCAAATCCATAGTTTGACATCAAATAAAACATGGTGCAAAGGTGAGTTTAATGGCACTTGTGAGTTGGAGTTTTGATCAATAAGATTTTAACTGGCATATGTCTTGTAAGATAAGATTGATTACCCCACTTATTTATATACAAGATCTAATCGACATATTAATACTCTTGTTAAAGGTTTTTTGCAATGTATGAGATGTACTTATTCATAATTCACTACACTTGAATGTTTGCCTTGATGGAGGAATCATGGAGATCTGCATCTGAATGTCAACCAATTATGTTATGGTATAGATAACATTTATGCATAGTACTATAGTTACAGGTAAGTAATTTATATATAACTACCCGTGATAATGTTTCCATTTTAATGGTTGGATATTTTTTGCTATCAAAATAAATGTTTCTATTCCTTTAATTTTGTATGACTAAAATATTTTACATAGTGGTTGGTGTTTTTCTAATAATGTGGTTTATGTTTTGTATATAGGAAAGTGGATCTAGATAAATACAATAGCTTGATGGTTAAACATGAGATTCAAAAATTCATATAGATTCTACCAATAGATTCAAACATAACCACCTATGGTGCATTATTATCCACTTCTATTTCATGGTCTGTAAATAGAACACAACTAAGCACTCCTCTTGTAGGGACTTGGCACTATATGCCCTTGTTTGTATTACTTAGAATGATGTTTTGAACATTATTATGAGATTTTATGCTTACGAAGGGAGGGAAAAAGATGGAACTAGAAGGTTCCTAGTCAGAGTTGAATAAAGTGCCAACTCATAATGCATTAGATGGGTTGTCGGTGGAAACATTTTTTTGGTAAAAATAAAATTACACAAAACCATATGTCAATATTTTTTAGTTTATTAAGTTGATGGATTTCATGGCCATGGGCCAACAGTGCTCTGGCTATCACCACAAGCACAATTGGCATTCTCTAAAGAAAGAGCTTCAGCCATTCAAAGTCAAATAGGCAATAACATATATTAATGGTCATTTAATTAAATGTTCATTACTTTGTTTAAGTCACTTTGATTGACAAAAATTGAAAGGATGATGATCTTCACATAAATAAGGTTATAATAATAATAATAATTATTAGATTATCTTATACAAATAAGAATATAATTATTAGTACTTGTTGTACAGGTAGTATTGTAATCATTATGTAGTATTATCTTATATTGAAAAGTGAGAATATAATAAAAACACAGTATTTTTTCATAGTTTTATGTTGTAACATTATCTTTGTAATATACATTTAAAAAAAAATACAATGTAAATTAGTTTATTACCTCTTCATTGGTTGAAAAGAAATGATTTGACCAAATAGTTTGGGAAATTTGAGATTTATAAGAGTTAAAAAGTATTAAATTTTACATAGTGATGCGTATAAATACAAATACTAAGGTTGAGCACAAAAACTATTCAGATAGAAAACTCTAGAGACTAATCAACTATATTGCATTAAAAAAAACATGTAGTACAATGTTAGGGTTAGTGTGCATCAATATCTCATTCAACATAGCATTGGATCTATTCTTTTTTCTTGTAGGCCTAACGTATTATTGATTGGGAAGGCCATGGTAGATTCCACGTATTTCTCAACCAATCGAGGTTAACTGATTCAAACCTTTGAATGTTTTATACTTTTTCCTAAAATTTTCTCCATAAAATTCATTTACATTTTGTTTTGTGTCTCTGTAATCTTCCAGGTAGTTTTGATAGGAATAAAATGTAATGTTAGAATGTTCTTGTGATTGTAATCTTTCTGATGCATAGATTTATGATGAAAGTATTCCTTGTGCTTTCTCTAATATTGCCTACAAGTACTTACCATGTGATTTTATCCTCAATTTCAAGTGCCTTTGACCTATAACATTATCAAAACAAGGAAATCTTAGAGTTCGTAACATTTAAAATCAAGATATGTGCAAAAAATTAAGGCAAAATTCTTCAAAACATTCCCTGATTTCTTACACCTATTGAGATAACCATAGCTCTAATTTCTCATCCAACCTTCTCTGTACATCCATCTAAGCATTCAAAATCTATGAAATCTATATTGTCTTGCCATTGTAGGAAACTCAACAAGTTACTCTAACAATAATGACATAATATACATATTAAAATATTAATAAAACAATTGCCATTAAAGATAAAATTTATGGCTTACTATTGATGGTGTTGTGTGCCATTGTTATATTTTGATATAATGTCTTGGTGTGGAAGGGATGAGTAGGAGGCATAAAATAATTAGAGAGAGGATCTTGCAAGGGTAACACAAAAGAGGAAGGTAAAAATGGCATTGGCAAGTGATTTGTATATTGTCCTCCCCTTCACCTACTTGTGTTGTTAGATGTTTCTTTTGGGGGGTTTCAAAATCTAGACTTGTTGAGTTGATTGTTTAATTTTATTACTATTTGGTCTATATATTGCTATCTAATGAGCTTTTAAATATAGAATTTATAGAAAGATATTATAAAATTATCCATCTTCAAATAGGGTATGTCCCCTTCTAGTGACTGATTGAGTTTATGTGAGACTTGGGCTATTTGATTAAGATACACAGCCTGTTCTTTGGTAGTAGTTGATTGAAGCCCTATCAATACTAGATGATAATTGTAAGAGGGTAGAATATAGGCTTCATTTTATCAAATGAAAATAAAAACTACAATAGAGTCATTGTGCCTATTTAATTTTATTTGGTATCTCTAATTTGGCATCTACTCTAAAGTTAGACTAAGTGTTGTAGTCTTATCCCATAAGTGTGAAACACAATATCCATAACATAACAAACAAAACAAATTACTATTCATTCAAATTCCATTCCAAGTCTACATATAATAGATAGATGTAAAGCATAAACTAGAAGAAATTCATTCATCACAAATCACATATAATTAACTCACAAATATGACATAAAAGGTGAAACTAAAGTGAATATTCTAAAGTTCCCATTCATTATTCTAATAGTGAATAATTTATCATTCATATTATCTCTAACCTTAAATAACTTAATATCTAGGCGCTATAAATTTATATTGATCTTTGGTAGTTGCAACTTTATAAAATTATTCAGCAATTCAAAAAACATAAAGAATTTGATCTTTATCTTTCTTCCCTATGAAACTAAAACTAAAGACTACTAGAAACTGCAAAAATCTTCCTCATAAATTTTATCATTTAAAAATAAAATTCTACTTCCATTATCACCTCACTATTAGTGGAATGTCTGAGGAAACTTAAAATTGCATAATAATATTACCAATATAGTGATAAAAGAACTAGTTGTGGATCAGGTGGTGATATATTGACATATGTTGTGCTATGTGGAGGTAATAAAAAGTTGACAACCACACTCCTTGAAAACCATTGGTTTCATTTGTCCACATATAATAATCATTGTGGACTTGAATGTAATAGAGAAAAACATAGAAATAGGAAAGTGGTGCTATTTATGAACTTCTTACTTTGTATTGCACAACTTATATGTGTGTAAAAGGCAATGCCAAGAAGTATTAACATTGATGAGATAACTGATATATTAATTATTTAATGTTAAAGTAGCCATGCTAAGTCATGACAAAACTAAATAAGGTATTTAAATATTTAGGTCAATCACCAGTGTAATGAATGCATAAGTTCTAGTATGTAATCTTCCTTTTTTATTTAAAATTGT
The DNA here is from genome assembly GCA_037957365.1 of Torreya grandis. Classification (NCBI taxonomy): domain Eukaryota; kingdom Viridiplantae; phylum Streptophyta; class Pinopsida; order Cupressales; family Taxaceae; genus Torreya; species Torreya grandis. The sequence continues at coordinate 3,840,684 of JARHVA010000380.1, read as the reverse complement.
GTTATAAAATTTATGCATTATCATTTTATTTTTAAAATATTTTTAAAATATATATTTATTATTAATACTCTAAGGTAGTGTATAAAAATAGTTTTGAAATGGTTTATTGAACCAAAAATATATATTACAAGTTGTATTCTATATATTATGTAATGTCCCCCCACAACCCGCCTTTCTTGAAAGAAAACCCATGGAATTAAATTTTTAACATAAAATAATGCATTTTTGATACATGTAAAATGTAGTCAATTATTAAAACTTACATCTTTAAAAATATTTTCAACTTAAACCAAGAAACAACCCCCTCAACCTATAGAAAAATGGAAGTAAATATCAATAAATAGTTACAATCATAAGAGGTGAGTCTTAAACCACTCCATTTATTATAAAAAACACATTTTTAAACCATGAAATTAGTTAATTTTCCTATAACCATGACCCTAAATACCATAAAAAGTTGTAGATATACCAAAATCTATAGTGTTTTTCAAACTGGCCAATATGTAGATTCAAATGAAGTAAAGAAATAAGTAGTATGTGCACAATGATTAAAACAAATAGTAGGTTTAGCAAAAAGGTATGCATAACATTTGTCAAAAGGTTTGGAACCCTATGGAGTTATATCTCACATAATTAATTAGTGAAGTTTTATTGGTGTTTTTCTCCCAAATTCATTAAACAACTAAAAAAATATACGTCACTGGCCATTTCAAAAATTGAATTTAACTCTACAAGATTTCTATATTTCTACTAGTTTTGGGTTGATTAGATGCCCTGAAAGTAGACACCCTATGATTTCATGTTGAATGGGAGTAGCTTAACATTAAAAAACAAGAAACATGTAAAACAACCTTTGTATTGATGCCAGTTAATAAGCAAGACTATACACAATATGGCAAATTTTTTAAGCTTAAAAATTTCTTAGTAAGTCTTCACCTAATACATTTCAATGTATCCACCATAGTCATTCATATGCTAATTTTAGATCATAACAAAATAAGAAAGCATAAAACACAATATAAATATTTGTTATATTATTTTTTAATTTTTACTATTTCGAAACAAATGGAGGTGGAAATAAAGTTGCATGACTCTTGTGACACTATGTGGGTATACACATACAAGTGAATTAAATAAGGTTAGACCCCTGTTTTTGCATCCACTAAAATAGTGTCAATTCCTCTTGAATACGACCATGTGTTATGTAGCCACTAAATTGTGATCAATGGTGGCAATGGCAAGTTAGATATGTTTATTGATATTAAATTAAAATTTACCATAATGGGCACTAAATAGGAACTATTGGTTAGAGGCATAGGCATTGACTAGATAGTATTTTTAATGTGAAACTACTTTCTTTCATAGAAATAGATCGATAACTATTACTACAAAGTATTTTTTATACTTTTTTGGTCTACATATCACCTAACATGAGAAGCATTAGAATTTCAACCAACAACATGAACCTAAACTTTATGAATTTGTAAGTAGCATCCCATCATTTCTCATATAGGACCAACCAATCATTTATTATTTCCAAATTAAGCATGGATTTTTATCATACCTTAGATTTTCAAATTTTGTATATGTTGCTTTTACCCAATTGACATTGTTAATGCATTCAAAACACTATAATTGGAGTTTAATCTTGATAAAATCAAATATTCCTCTTCCCAATAGGTACTAATGTCACACCATGCCACTTGTTACTATTTATTACTAGAAATTGTTTGAAGGAGGTGTAATGTAAATGTGGATAGAATAAAAGAAGTGGAGCTAGTAAAGGTAGATGTTAGTCAGAGATAGATGGTAGACATTAAATTCTCACACCCTCACTTCCCTTGTGTTGTCCCCCCCCCCCCCCCCCCCCCCCCCTCCCAATGTAGACTTACACACCATCTTAGATTATTGAAAATTGTTTGAAAGAGGGAGCCAACAAACATACAAAGGTGTTTTAAGGAGCGAACTGTTGAGATTATTGTAAAAGTTCTACTTTTACATTATACACACACACACACACATTTTCAATGGAAGTGTTTAAGATTAGCTTGAGTTGGATAAAGGATCAATACGTATTCAAGAGATCTATTTGAGACATGAATACATTTTAATTTTAAATGTTTGGTTCGAAAATTTGAATATTGAATAAGAGATCGTAGAAAATTGCTTGACTTAGAGTTGACCCTTTTTAAAGAAGCATTGCATTGCATGTAATGATAATACCAAAGGTTCACAAAAGGTTTGAACCATATGATGTTACATCATACATTAGGATGTTATATATTAGAGGGAGTTGACCAAAGTCACTAAAATAACAATAATAGATCTTGAAACAATATCTCAGTTTTGTTATGTGGTTATATGCTATGGGAAGGACTTACACAAGTGGTGATCAATATGATTCAAGAATTATAGGTCTATGAAACTCATTTCATCGATAATAATGTATTAGATATGTTGTAAAGAAAAACCTCGTGGTAACTTATTAAATTTGTTTTTTGAGTGTTTAAACAACCAATAATCTCCATAATATAATATGAATTGTAGGAAAATTAGACATTCAATTAGATAAATATAGAAAGGAAGTGGAAAGCTTAGTGAAGGAGAGGGTGACGATGAGGATGTTGAGGCTTATGCATCATCTATCTAGTTGTGCTTTAGGATTTTTTAGGAAGTAAATAAATCATTCAATTCAATTGGAAATATGAGTGGGGGATGTGGGGGGATGACATGTTGAGATTTCATACGAGAAAATGGAGTGTAATAAATATGAAATTTTTGAGGGAGTTTTTAAAAAATAATCTTGGTGTTTAATTTCCAATAGGATCAAAGAATTAAAATTGAGAATCTTGGTATAACATGAAAGTTTGCAACACTTTCAAAAATTGATTTCAAATATGTATGGTGCGACACATTCACTTTTCTTCACATCGATGGGTGTCCTAGAATGAGAGTGGAGAAAAGGTGGTGTAGGGTGGAGTGCAATGTCCATGATTGCATAAAAATAATGAATTACATTTTTTTGTCCATTTGATCGTTATAATCTAGTTTTTATTAAAATTATGTCATGAAGAGGTGGACATGATAACAAATGACCAAATGTGATGATCAGATAAAGGTAGAAGGTCATGTAAATTTTTATATGATGACCAACATGTGTAATATCCAATGGAAAATTGGGGTACTATTAGAGCATCATGTCTGTGAGAGGCTATCAAATAATATTAGATTTTAAATTTGACTTCAATGTGACTACTTTAAAGAAAATACAAGGTGAAATTTGATATCCATTTAATTATCATTTGAAATTAGACTATCACCAAAGTCTAGATGAAATGTATAGGAAATTTTAAATCATAAAAATGGAAATTTGATATCCATTTAATTTTTTTTTAAAATTCCTTAAACAATTTAAAAAAAAATGTTGAATGATACAAAAGGCATGTCAATCATCTTGGTAAAATGTCTCAAAGGAATGATTAAAAAATTTACAAAAAATGTTGTTTTTAACAACACTTTGAGGATTTGTAGATAAATATTGAAAATGGGTATGGTTTTATAGATTGAAATTATTATAGGGTAAGTACAAACTTGTCCAAAAATTTGTTGTGACCAACACAACTCATGTCATTTTAAATTAAAAATTACTCATATTTATATAAATTTGTAAAGGATAGCTATAAATAAAAATAGTTTAATGCATAACTCATTACATTTATAAATTTTTATTTGAGCCTTTCATATAAAAAATCTATTATATATGTAGACATCCAATTCCTAACACCATTTGTGTTGAAATTGTCAATCATACTCGAATTGCACTCAAATGTACATTTTAGGTCAAAATCCATAAAATGCGCTAAATGGTTTGAATGTGTCATTTACAAGTGCCAATTTAAGTGAAATTATCCCTAAATAGGGAAATGAAATTTATGGCCCAACTAACTTTGATCAATTCATTTTGAGTCAAAATGATGATTTCACCTTTTGTGCTCTAGATCACTCTTTTCTTATAATTCATCGGTACATGCCATGTACCTTTTTTATTTTGTATTAGAAACATCATAAATGGAAATATGGTTCCAATACATCTAACGTCACCTTCTAATTATTCTCGAGTCAAATTACAACTCAATAATATGACTTTTTGACCATTTTGATTAATTGAGGGCCAATTTTCAAATAATTGCACAAATGTTGATTAACCTTGTTTAAGGCTAATTAATCCAAATCAAGAGATTGAGTGGATTTTCCATGAGTTGTTGAATATTTGTTTTTGAAAATTTATTCCCATTGATTGCATCATTAGGTGACATCATTTCTTGGGTATACATCCCTAGGCCATAAATGCCACAAATATCAGGATTATAGGTCACCCATGCCTAGTTAATGCCTCCCATGCCTCTTCAATGCCCCTTATTCCAAGGTCATGATGAAAATAATTATGGATTTAATTCTAAATATTAGGATTATCCATGGCCACACATCTCAATCTTGAGATGGACGGTCATGCTTGATCTTGACCAATCTCAAAAATCTATAAATAGAGAGGCCATGGGCATGAAAAAAACCTTGAATATTGCAAGGTTATAATGCTAAATTATTTCCACAAGGCTTTGAATTTAATCATATATATTGTTTTCATTGATAGGATAGTGATTTGGAATCAAGAGCCTAGATTTTATGGAGTGTTCTTGAGGCATTGGAGGAGCTCATCACCATTGTTGACAAAGATAAGGATGCTTGATTAAGGGAGAACATGATTTTGAACCACATGGGTATGGTGAATCCATTTTGGAAGGTAATATGGTATTGCTTTATTTCATTTATTTCTTGCTATCCTTTATAATTCCCATAGGAATAGATAGGCTTGGTTAGTTAGTTATTTATGCATGTTTCATTGTTTATGGACTAATGCTTGACTAACTTGCTTTGTAATCATCTCTACAATATATGCTTGGAATGTTTCATGGTTTTATTCAATTTTGATATGTGCAGGTTATCATGATATCTTCAATTCATTACACTCCATGCAATTATATATTCTATCATTCACAAAGTTATGAACACTCACAAACCAAGAATCATGAGTCCTCATGACATGTTATTTTGCATAGTCAATTAATTAATTTATTATATTTTAAATTGTACTTATGTTTAAATTTTTTGGTTCGTAGTTATATCAATCATGGACCCCGCAACCCTGAAACCTCACACTATGGCATATTTTTATGAGTTTGATCCACTCAGAATAGGTCATGCATAATTGTTTTATTTTCCATATACCTCAAAATAAACAAATAATTTGTACCATATTTTGTACTACATGACTTTGAATCAATTGAATAATTCCATGGCTTTCATAGGACCTCATAGTATTGAACAATTACACAAGTCAAGAAAGCTCTATGAAGATCCTTCACACTACATAATTTTGACCCCTATAGATAATTCCACCTGTCAAAAAAATCATTGATCATGTAAATCACACTTCATCACATTGATTTTAATAATTATTTTTCACTAGGTGACTTTGAATAAATGGTAGGACACATGTCATATTTTGATTCATTATGAAATCTAAGACTATGTTGCACCTATATTAAATATATCTTCATAGTCCTTAATATTATGGCTCCCAAGCAATCAGGACATACAATGTGTCCTTATAAACTCACATGTTGAAACAAGTATGGACAAAGTCAACAAGTTTGCATTGCATGACTCTAGAATAATCAAAAGGTTCCACATGGCTTGAAATTAGCTAAACAAGTTTAAGCTTAGTTGGCATATTGGTGATACGTATTATGATTGTGACTGATATTATTTATAATCCTACATAGTATAAATGGTTTATAGTGATGAAAATATTTGTCCCACCCATAATTATGAAGATGTGAGAGGTTGACATGTGGAAAATTAGACTTATTTTTTAAACTAAGCCACTAAAGGGGTCAAAATAAATTTTTAATAAGAAAAACATACAAAAGGACATCTTGCAATTAATACTCTCAAATAACATAGAGGACATTATTCAAAGTAGAGATAAAAGCTAAAATCCTTCTACAAAATATGAATTATCTTCATAGATTGTGTACATTCACACGATTGTTGAGATATAAAACACTCAAATTTTTGAGTCTAAAATAGAAGTGTAATGAACATGGATTCATCCAATTTTTTTAATATAATGTTCCATATTTACACAAACACAACTTTTATTTAGATATGTACGATTTAGGTTTCAAGCACTATAACACCATTTTCAAAGAAGTTGAAGAAATGGAAGGAATACTAGATGATGTAGATGTCTCTCAGGATGATATAGATTATTTAGTTGACATAATTTCCCTATGAAAAATGGGTCTCCATGGAGAAACCACAACACTAGAGTTATTTTAATTTATATACCTCTTATTAAATGTCTTCATTGGGACAATAGATTACAAAGAGATGGTTTTATCTCATAAAAATCATAATCAAATATAATTTCTTGTGTTCTTCGCAATTGAGTAATAATATTAGTTGATGCCTCTTGTTGTAGTATATAATGAAAAAATGAGGTTAGAATGGCTCAATAACCATAATTTAGGAGAGGTTCTCAAGGACTGCACTAAAGACCCAGATAATTAGATAAATAGAGAAGTAGTCAATATCATTCCCATAAGGTTGTTCAGACCTAGTGTCATAATTGGAATGGTTTTGATTAACATATTGTATGGAATTCTATACATTGTTCATGTTGACAGGCACTAGGTTCCCTTGATTTCAAATATCATCAATAATAAGAAAATCCCTTCCCTAAGGGAAATATTATCATTCAATCTAGGGAAGCATCTCTTAGGATTAATACAAGGACATCATTTTTACATGATTTCCTTCTTAGTGGATGCTACATGTGTGATAGTTACATTTTTTCATATTCACAAATGGATTCCTACTTTTGATATTGAGATACATTGTCAAATTTTTAAGTTGTATGTGCATAAGTGTCAACATTTCATTAAATAAATTTGCAACTATTTCTATATCTAGTCTATCATGCCATTAACAAAGTATAAATTCGAATATTTTTTGAATAAATGAGAAGGTCTATTCTCAACAAGAGAGCCTATTATAAAATTAAGACTAAAAAATCATTATAATTGAGGCAATATTAGTGTTTTCCCTCAAGTTGACCTATTATGTACTATGATATTTATAAGAACAAGATATGGATTACAAAATCAGTCATGGAGTTAGTGGTCATTGTAAATAAAATACATAATCCCCATGGCCTCATATGCCTCTCAAGATAAAGAGAATACATTTGAAAATATGACCAACACTATAGGCATTGGCATCACACAAGTCATCATTCAACCTAAATGACCATTACCTCAAGCTATGAGATCCTGTATGAAATATCAAGACACCTTTGTGAACATTAAGAGGAAAGGTTTTATGGGTATACCACTATGATCCTTGTCCTATATATATATATATATATATATATATATATATATATATATATATATATATATATATATATATATATATATATATATATATATATAAACCTAGATAATGTTGAAAAAGTAAATAGGAAAATTAGAGTTGCAGGTGAAGGAAATACATCAATTAGGTAAGCTCAAACTTAAGAAATGGAATGGAGGCCCCCTTATCTTGCTCATTTTGATAGATTTCCCTATATAAAACTTCATCTAAAAAGGAAATTATTAGAAGGTCTACCTCCACCAAAATCATTTCCAAAGACTGATCAAACATCCTAGATAACACAATCCCATTTTCCATCTCAAGTTGTCAAAATTCCTAATACTACATATATTATATCCCAATTATCTCCCTCAAAATCTATGGAGGAATTTTTGTAAACTCATACACCTCTACCCTCAAGTTCCATTATCCATGAGACTCTTTCTTATTCAAGTTCAATGCTCCATTTGGAGGATGTTCCATTCGATGCTCCCACCCCAATAATTGAAAAAATAATCTATGTTCACATTTTTGCCATAAAAATAACTACTCAAGTCACCAAATTATACACCATGAAAATTATCCCTATACAATAAATCAACACCCTTAAATTTATACCATATATGTTTCAAACCATGTTGAGGTTATTATACAACTAAGAGTTCCTTCACTTCCTTGTGACACATCAACCATCTCTCCTATATTGGTTACCAAAACAACATTGGATAGACATGTTCCTCTCAAGAAGGTCCAATCTCAACCCAAATTTCCATTACCAATAATGCACTCTCTACACCTCTCATTCTTCCAAAGTCACTATTATGTGTGGGTCACCTAGCATCATTCATTGATAATTATCAAAACCAAAATATTGAAAAGGTAAATAAGTATTATTTGATACATTTCCTCAAAATTTTCTTGATAAAAATGGAATTACTTACAATGAATCAGTAACAATTATTATTCCATTTTAAACAACTAATTCCACTCTAATCATATCATCCACTCTTTCTTATACCATCTCATCCCCTACACCTATCACATGTACCATGTTCATTTTCACTATTCACACATTCACCACTCCATTATTCACCCCCCTTAAAACAAAAAACATCTTCTTTGGTTGCATCTCTCACCACTTTTTCCATTCCATTATCATAAGAAGAATAAAATTTAATGAAATATGTATAGTTTGAAAAATCTCAGAGATAGGAGATGATAATCATAGATGAGCCTGAAAATGAGTTGATATTTAAGCAAGAAACTAGAAAATTAAAAAAAGTTACAAGAAGAAGGATTATTATAGGGGAAATCCTAAATTTTTTGAAACACAAGAAGAAATATCCCCATTTATAAGGAAGATAAAAGGTTGAGGCAATGAATGAGAATAATTTTAATAAGACCCAAAGTCTATAGTAAGAGCTATTTAAGAAATGATAGATGCAATGGTCGAGGGTATGAAATATAAAATGATAAGATTAGCAACCCAAGCCAAAGCTACAATTCTTGAGAACATTATTGAAGACGTTGAAAATTCCTTTAAATCATTGTTTGAGTTATTAATTACCATTTGTGAGGCCAAAAACAAAAATAATGCTTTGAAGAAAAGTTTGAAGTTATATCAAGAGTGGATCAACAAAATGGAGGTAAAACTAGGGAACCTAGCCAAAGTAATCAATAAAGGGATGTTTCCATGTCTCAAACTCATGACCCTATTTTATATTGGTATCTTCCCAAGTATTTTCATGTATATTCAAACTTACCTCCAAGAATGGCATGATGACATGAGCTATGCAATAAATGAAATCGATGATTCAATGGAGAAAATTTTGAATTTTTTTAGAGAATATGTTATATCCTCTATGTTATTTCCATAAAATCAATTTATACCCACCACATATTTCACTACTCAGCTGTTCATTTCTATGAATAATTTTAAGAATAGATTATTAGAATCAAACATGGCATGGAGTAGTGAAATCATCGATTTGGTTACTTTTTATAAGGAAAATGTTAAAATAGATACTAAGGTGAAAGGAATCCTTTAAAATCCACTTTTAAACCATGCATTTTTATTAATCAAGGTAGAGTCTTTGTCCCAGATGCATATTATTAATATTATTTAAGCAGGCCTTGATTACCAACAATGTGCTCAAGCCTTCCAAAGTCAAAAAGTGACCAACTCTATAGCACAGGATCATCCCTAGTGGTTTAGGAGATGTCGATGCCTAAAACTCTCACTTTAGGTTAAACAACCTCTATAAGAAGCTTTACAAGTGTGGGACTGAATTACGGTCTGTAAAGTAACATCCAAGATTTTAAAATTTATCTCTTTGATTTGATATTGGGGGGTGAAAAGGGGAAGGAAGGAAATGTAAAAAATTCTGAAATGAAACTAACTAAGGTGATGCACCAAGACTTTTAAAACATTAACATATGATTGCATGCAATATCTTAAATTCTTGAACACTACAAACTATTAAAGGAACACAATGCATGAATTAAAGTCTATGATGTAGACAAAATCAATATTATAGGAGCATAGAAAGGAAATAAAAAACAACAAAAATTCTTCACTTAGTTTAACATAAAACACCACATCCTCTACATAGTTAGGTAGAGAATAGAATACAAAAGGCCTTAAAGGGCACAATACAAAAATTTTAACACTACCCATGAGGGGCACTTGTTAAGGTTGTAGAATGAGAAATTCTAGTTACTTCTACCTCTATCCCAAATTATTACAAATGTCTATTCTCCAAAGTAGAAAAGTAAAAAAAAATTGATCCCCCTCAAAGGGATGAGCCTAGAATATATAGGCAAAGTGGCTTCTTAGGGGAGTGACAACTAGAAATTTCAGCACTCATACCTATGATGATGTTGTTATAATTAAATGAAGGACTCAAGATCATGAATGTAGTTAACCTCTAGATCTCAAATATGGTGAAAATGTATTATATTTTTATGGTCATGATGCTCAAGAGGAGCAGAGTGACAACATGTGTTCATCTCTAGAACGTCTTCTGATATGTTATTAGAGATGGAGATCTACTTACTCTAGCTAATGGCATAACTCCTAGAATTGATAGTAAAAATTTACCTTTGAAAAACACCATGGTGACACATGAAAAGGATTGTCTCCTCCTTGTTATAACCATATGGTGGGTCCCCTTCTCCTCTTTATTGGCTAATGGCATTGGCCAAAGTTCTGATAGACAAAACCACTCTTGGATGAGCGTTGAAATGACACATGTTGAGTAGATACTTATTCAAGGAAATTTGGGCACTTATTTATGAAAATGAGTGAAAAATTACCACATGGAGAACCCATGGTCACCTTTATAATTTCCCAGTGGGTCCCACCCATTATGCTATAAGCTAATGGTACTGCTTAAAGTTTTGACTAGAAGGGCATCATCTTTAAATAGTTTTGGGTCACCACATATCAAGCTGGTACTACATCAAAGTGAAATGAGGTCCTCTTTGTGCCAAAAAAAGTGCCTAGATACCATGTGGAGGAAGAAGATGGAAGCTGATACTTAGGTGAAAAAATCAAAAGGGGCCCCAAGAAAAGATGGCTAGAGGAAGAAGTGTCAAACGTATCGAGCAAGTTTGGGACAAAACATGAACTACTCCAAAATAACAAAAGGTAGATCATAATCCATAATTCTCAGTGACTCATTGGGTGTCTGCCTATGGATGAGAGAACCCAAAAACTCTGATACGTGAACTAGTCAAGGAAAAATTATCAAAATAGGAAGAAGTTTTGTGAAATTATAAATTTTGAAGAGCCACCTACAAAGATGCCCACTCTTCCTCCTTGGCCTAGGCCTTCTTCTTAAGATCATAAAAGGATTAGTTTAGATCAATAATATCCTTGAAAGAGATGCTCCCCAGACCTCAAATTATCACTAGCATTTGGAACTCTAGTTGGGTGAGTGGCTTCAATATCTTCTCCACTTAGAAGACATCAGATGATTAACTAAGAGCTGTGAATATGATCTGGTCATTCTATTTCTATTCTAGCAATGCTTTGATTTGGTCTTCGAGGAGGATGCTATTGTTCGCCAAGAATGGGGAGGGGATTCCCATTGGACTAATTATTCAATGTGCCCCTGCCTATCTTGGACCATTTTTTGTAAGGCATTAAAGAATGCTGGTTGCCTTTTATAGCCTATAAATTCATTAACTTTTGCCATCATTTGCCTTTGGTTGACCATCCTTGCTACCTGTACTATCTCATTCAAAGTGTTATAAATATTTTAGATGAGAAGCTATGAATCTAGGACCTTAGAGGACATGAAGGCAATGACCTGGTCAAAGGAGGTGCTTACCTTGAAGCTCAACTTCTATGAGTCCATGATGAACTTAAGCATTATCTTCAAATTTATGGCTATGCATTTGATTCTCTCCTAGTAAGATATGTATAGATGTTGAACCATAGGGAGGATCTTTGTAGTCTATGGATGGGTGGTAAGATCATTCTTTAGCTATATAATTTCATGGTCCTTGACTAAGGATTATTTTTATGCCTTATGTTGTAATTTTTGAAAATCCCAATTAGAATCTAAGAGTTTTTTATGGGTTTGCACCAATTTAGTCTCTTCTTCCTATATCTTGGTCTCTATGGTCACCCTTAGATTGGCTTCCACCTAGACACTCTCATTAGAAACACATATCTAAAGGTCAGACCTCACTTTATTAATATTTGTGTCTTTGGTTTAAACCTTAGTGTTGAGGTAGTCAACCATAGCCTTTACCTTGGTGACTTCCATCTTGGTCTTCTCTAGTTGTTGGGTTAATTTGATGTAGTCTATAGTCACATACTTCTATGTTTCTTCCATCACCTCAACCTAGTTGGTGGGTCTGGCCTAGCTGAGATTAAGGCCAACAACTTGTATTGTGTAGTCCTCTAGCTGCATCTGATCTTGATCCTTGACTACCTAAGGGGCCATATTCGCAATCATGAGGGATTACTATATAGGGTCAAAGAATGTCTGCATGTGAGTTATCATCAAGTTCTTGGCTTGTTTCCCCTTCCTCATCTCTATCTAAGCTTCTTGGGCCCTTCTCATTGTGTCCATCTACTGATGGTACTACTCTAGTGACTAAATGTTTTCCCTTATGAAGGGGAGTCCTTGATATAACATGAAAGGAATGGCCACCTATTGCTATGAAGCAGTGGATGTTGTTCTTCCAGAGGTGAGTGGATGAAGGGTGAGGGTGGAAGGAGAGAAAGGTGTGAGCCTATAGAATGGGGTGTAGGGTGATTGTGCCATGAGGGAAGATAATGTGGATGATGAAGATGGATGAGAAAGGAAAGTCTCAAGGGAAGTGATTGAGATCATGGAGGAAAGTGATGTGAGTTTGGTGGTAGAATGAGTAGATGAAGAGGAGGGTAGTGCTAGGGAAGTGATTGGTTGGATAGTGGAGAGTACCATAAAATCTTGTAAGACTATGGAGGGAGATGAGGGAGTGAAAAAGGAGGTAGAGCTGGAAAGAAGGGGTCACAAATAATGTATCTTCTTCTAAGAGGGTGCTAGTGGAGGGCTAGATACTAGTGTCTTGATCTGTTTGGGTTGAGATGACCTGATTGCGAGGTGTCCTAAAGAGGCTTGTTGTTACTACAGGGATGTGGGGTATAGGAACATTGGTCGCTACTAGGTTAAAAGCTTCAGGACCTCCATAAATTTTGCTTCTTTTTTTGGAGGCACATTCCCCACCTCTTCCCCATGGGTATCTTCTTCTTCCTCTTCCTCAATAAAGAATCCTCATTCTACCAAGTCCTCTTCTAGATGATGCTCATCCCAAAGATTTTCAAAAGTTTAATCTGCTTCCTCATCCTCAAAATTAGAGTACAACTTACCAATCTCTTGCCTATATTTTGAACAAGAATCTATTTTTTATTGGCTCTAATCTCTTCTAATGAGTTGTGCTCTTAGTCCCTTTGTTATTTTTTTAGGGGGGTCTAATGTTCAGACCATGTCATAGAAATACTCCCATGGATTATGGGTGTCTATTGATATTTGGGATAGATCTATGAAATGTTTGAGGTTATCTTTTATGGGTGATTTCTGATACTTGAGGTATGACCAGGGTTGGTGATTGGGTGGGTTATTGATCCTCAAGGAGGCTATGTAACCATCTAGATCATATCTTCATCTATAATCAATTAGGTCAAGGCCTAGATTCATAGGTTTGGATGTGAGTAGGCACTCTTACTACCTCTTCATCATTGTGATGCCTCCTCTTGTGAAGGGAACATTATAAAGGCCCTTATTCTTGTGACCCGTGCCATACATTATGTCAACCACATCAAGCTAGTGAGCTAACTCTAGGGCTAGGGTCCTATCCATGAGTAAACACGAGAGCTAAAAGGGATCACCTTTGAATCCATGTGGCCAAATGAAGGTGAAATGACTCCCCAAGAACCAATCAATTAAAACCTTGATATCAGTGAGCCATGATGACTAAAAATCCATTATCCTAAATGTAATGGCCTCTTGATTGAGGTAAATGAGGACTGGAGATAAAACTTTCTTTGAAAACTCATAGTAGTCCTTTGTGATTGATAGGATGTGGGTCCATATCATGACTAGGGTCACCATGTTATGAAAAATTCCCTCAGAGGAGTTGATATTGAGGTATATAGAGAAGAACTAGGAGTGCTGGAATAGAATGAGATGTAGGAGAAAAGAGGAATACCAAAAGGTACCCAACATTGAAAAGTTTGTCAGATCATTCTTTATGGTAGTGGAAATGTCATATATAAAATTCATCCTGTATACCTCCCCCTTATTTATTGTAGTTAGGAGGAAGAGTTCCCTTAACTTAAAATAAATGATGTTGGTATCTAAGTCCATAACGAAGATGAAAGCCAACATGGATAGGGCATCCCTTAGGTACTTCATGGGGAATCTTGCTAGGGGGGTAGAGGAACACTTACATGTAACTAATTTGAAGGAGGAAGTTTATAAGGTGCACTTTGTCATAGACCTAGGTGTCTTAGACATCCTAAAGGATTTTTATGCTACATATTTTGGCCTTGGGGTCACTTGGGAGCTGAAGCATCTCCCTTACGACATATGTACTAATTTTCACCCTCAAATGGGTGTTTTCTATAATTATGCCAGTGTTGGCATCATATATCTCTATGTAGAGGGTGAAATGTTTTGGGCATGGGCGAACATAGGGCACCATAAACTGGGCCATTATGTAGTCCTATATTTTTCATTTGAATGATTCATAAGCATTCTTCCAAATCTTCTCAATCATTTAGGTATGAGCACTATCTCTCAAACTCTTAAGATTGTTGGCCAACCTGAGATCAAAGATATCATCCAAAAAATTAGTGACTAATGTTTGGTCTTTATAGTGACCTTTGACTATTTTCTTGACATTCTACATTTTTTCCTTTCCCTGAGCAGGGCCAAAAGCATAGGATTTTCTCACCACATATTGAGCAGGGAGATTTCCCTGGCTACCTGACCCATGGGTTATGTGTTTTCTTCAATGTTTCTCACCCCCAATGAAGATGTATAAGTCTCCATCTCAAGAATTCTTATTCACAATCACTCTCTATCATAAATAAAATACTGGGTTAACAAATTCGAGTCATAAGGTCTCACAATTCTCAGATCAGCTCTATCTAATCCTTATACTTGGCTTTATTACTCGATTTTCTCAAAAATCTCAATGCATCTAAGTGTTTGGTTGGATGAGGATATGGGTATTTATACACCGACACTCCTAGGCATGATCATTATGGAAAATTTTGAAATTGAGGTGCTCCATAAATGTTAATAGAGACCACACACTTGGGGAAAAAATCACAAAGAGACTTAAAATGATCCTTAAGGGAAATCATGTAATATATAGTGTCTAACATTAATGGAAGGAGAGGTGAGTAGATAACTATCTTTCATATAATGTTTCAAATTTTAGGAGGGCTAGGGTGAGGACACATGGCAATGAGAGGAGCCACTTGTGCCAATGACACTTATTCAAAGAAAATAATAATGGAAAGGGAAATAAACAAAGGGAAACTACATCTAAGATGGGAAACACACAAGCAAAAGGGGAAACTAATTAACTATGTACAAGGGGGAGGTAGGTAATCTAATTGAAATGATTCAAGTCGATCCCATTAATAGGGATCTCTAATGCATTGCCCTATTCATATATTAATTCTAAAGTATTTCCCTATTATTGTTGATGATGCAGAATGGTCATCTCCATAAAGAATTTAACTTCTCATGTTGGCCTGACTTTATGACCCTTTGATCATACTTGAGAACCAAATATTCGGGTTTGATTCTTGGGTCTGATGTTTTCTTGTCAAACCACTACTTGACCACTTACTACCAGGTGATTTTCACATCAATTACCTACTCTCTTACTTCTTAGATGCTAAGTAGCTCTGTAATCCTAACCTCTATCACTCCATTTTATGTAATCTTAATAACTTTCATAAGCTATATTGTAGGGATTTATGATGGCACAAGCATGCCTACCTCCTTCCCATACACAAGTTCATATAGGGAAGTCTTTAGGATCTGCTTGGGAGTGATATAGTCTACCCACAAGGCCATTTTAAAGTACATGTGCCACTCCTTTTATCAGTTGACATCCATAATTTTGATTATCCTTATAAGGTTCTTGTTTGTTGACTCCACCAATCCATTCCCTTATAAGTAATAATTGGATAAAATCTTAAGAAGATATCATTTCAAAACATGGAGTCAGAAATCTTAGACTAGAGGAAGGATTTTGCATTGTCAAATATGACCATCTTAGGTGGGCCAAACCTTAATGTGAACTCTTCAAAAAATTTGAGGATCATATTCTTGGTTGCCTCCCTCAAAGGGTTTACTTCGACCACCTAGTGAAGTAGTCAGTGGCCATAAGTATCCACTTGTGACTAGTATTGGAGATAGGATTGATCATTTTGATGAAATCTAAACCTCAATGTGTGAAGGGTTCATTGGTCATAATTGGGTTTAAAAGCATTGTCAACTTTTTCTTCTTCCCTATAAATAACTAGCATTTATAGCATTTTTTAATTTCCTAATGGTAGTTAACAAACATGGTTAGCCAGTAGTATCCCATGTGTATGATCTTGGTCATGGTGGTTTTCACTGAGAAGCGACCACCTAGGGGGGTGAAATGCATATCTTGGAGGATTTTCTCAACTTGGTGTTTTTAACACATTAGAATAGATCCCTGTCAAAGTTTTTTTTGAACAAGATTCCGTGGACTAGGTGTAACTAGCCCTTTGCAATTGATAGAAATGTATTTTATGTGTGAGGAGACCATTAGTATACTGATCAATTTATATGTAGTAGATCTTATTGACAACCTAGGACTCATTGATCTCATATTGGTTTAATAAACTTGCCTCCTATGTGTCATATTCCTCCTATAAAGCATCTACACATTAGGCTTAGTATTCATAGATTCCTCTTCCTTTGATCACCTTAGTCAGCCTAACTTTGATGTCATACTTTAGGATCTTGGTGATCCAATTGTCCTATTTCTCCACATTTTCTCCTTCCATTATATATTTATGGATGCTAGAGTGTGCCACATATACCATTATTTTGCTACCCACCATAAGGTGCCTAAAATTTTTAAGGCCCTTAATAGTTTCAAATTTTCATTTCTCTATAAATTTGTATTTGAATTCATACTCATGCAATGTTCTTGAGTAGAATGTGATTGGGTGCTCATTTCCTCCTTCCTCCTTTTAAATCAACATGATCACCAGGCTATGTTTACTCCCATATAAATACATTATGAAATCCTTGAAAAAGTCAAGGTTGACTAGTATAGGCACAATAGATATTGTATCCTTGATTTTATCAAAAATTGGTCTCCCTTCTAGTGTCCACTTGAAGTCTTAGTCCTTCTTCAAGATTAGTGTGATTGGTCTTACTAATCCTATAAAGTTAGATATGAATATGCTAACAAAGTTAATATTCCTAAGGAAAGATGGGACCCCTTTCTTGTTCACTTGTAGAGTTAAGTCTCTGATGGCTTGTACTCTTTCTAGATCGATGATGATCCCTTCTTTGGATATTACATGTCTAAGCAACTTGCCTTGTGGGACTCTAAAGACACATTTTTTGGGGTTAAGAGACACCCCATATTCTTGGTACCTTTATAAAACCTTCTTCAAATGATCTAAGTGGTCTTATTTCTTCTTTGAGAACATGGTAAGGTCATATAGATAAATGAGGATGATCCTATTGATTAGTCCCTTAAAATCCATGTCCGTAACTCGCTAGAAGTAGACCTAGCATTAGAAAGGCTAAAAGTTATCTTCGTATATGCAAAGGTTCCCCACTTTGTGGTGAAAGTGGTTTTGTGCTGATCCTCCTCATTTACCCATACCTAATTATATTTGAAGAACCCATCTAGTAGAGAAAACATTTCCACACCTACCACTATCTAGACAATCTATTCCATAGAGGGAAGGGGGTAGTGATCTTTCAAGGAAGCCTTAATTAATTCCTAAAAGTCCATGCACAACTAGATCTCTCCACTCTTCTTTCACACAAGAACCCAATTAGATACCCAAGTCAAATGTTTGATTAGGTATATGATCTTTGAGTCAATTAGTTTCCTTAGCTCCTGAGCCATGAAGGGTTTAATTTTTGGGTTTAACAACCTTTGCTTTTTCCAGACAGATTTGGTTCCCTCCACCAAGTCTATGGTGTGTTGAATGATCTCATGGTTATACACTTTCAAGTCATCATAGGTCCATGATATGACTCCTCCATACTTGTCACAGAAGGAAACCAACTTCTCCTTATCCTTTTGGGGAACCTCCTTTCCCACCTTCATCTTTCTCCCACCTCCAACATCAGGTTCATAATAATCACCTTTATCTATGACAAAATTTCACTTGTTGTTCCTTGAATTATCAAAGTCAAATAGGTTTTATAAGGTAATGAGACCCTTCAGTAGTTTATTGGTCTTTAATTGAAAAATCCTCTTCAATTTTTGGTTATGATTTCTCTACAAATTTTCATGATTGCTAAAGGAACATGGTGGTTTGTGCATCATTTTCAAATACATACCAATGCTGGTCATGGAATGGTAGGCCTAATGATTACCTACAATACTTGTTCATTAGTGAAAAAGTCTATTACTAGGTCAAATTAGGAGCCAATTATCACCATTTGGTCTGCCTATGCATTTGTGGCCCTAGGGATGATCTAAATATTGAAAGTGTCTAAGGTCTCGATCAAATTCCATATCTAGTGGTTGTATGACCTCATGTACATTTTATTCATAGTCATGACCCCTCTAACCTATCTCACCATTAATTTAGAATCATTGAATACTCTTAGTTACTTTATACCCATCCACTTAGTAAGGTTGAGGCTATGGACTAACACCTCATATTCAGCTTCATTGTTTGTGTAGGTAAACTAAAATTAGAAGGCTTAGAGGGTTTCTTTTCCAAATTGAGATACTAAGTGGATGCCTGCCCTAGAGTCAATATTGAATTTTGCATTGTCAAAATGTAGAGTCCAAAATTTGGACTCACTTTTATGTCCTTTGATCTGATCCTCCTACCTCTTTATAACCTTGAGAATGACCATACATTCATCATGGATTACGTAGGTTCTTAGTTCAGTGGCATCAAAGTTCATGAATAGATCTCTCTCATTGAATTTACTGACAAAGACTTCTTCCTCTGGGCTTCTAGTGTCTACCACTTTTTATCCCTTGAGTATCTCTACATGGTACATCTCTATCTTAAATAAGGACATGTGCATTATTTCAAAATTTATCATCACCTCTTCTACTATGTGTTTTGAATGCATTGGTTTAGATAACACCTTTAATTTTGAACCATATTTGGTCCTTAAGATCAAATGGGACCAGTCCAATGATAGTACCCACCTATATTGATGGTAAAATCTCTTGACAAACATAGCTCAAAGATGGGAAGGATGTCTATCACTCCAACCTCTTGTGATATAGTAATGCTAGGACAAGAGTATAAAGTAAGGGGAAGAGCCTTGATGATTATTAAGGTTTAAACCTTCTTTTCATCCAACTACATCACACCTTTATTCAAGGGTTCATACTATAATTTTAATGTATCTGCTATCTATTTGGGCATACCATTGTGCTAGCATCATGATTGATCATGGAGTTATGCAATAATATTTTCCCCATAAAAGTGTTAAGTAAAATGGAGTCAATTTTTTTTTCTTACCCTTTCTTTGGAATTGATAAATGTAGATGGTATCCAGGGTTGTGCACTTATGCTGGTCTCCTTTCCCTTTATTTGTGGGGGCTCTACAGTCGATTCTCCTTGTGTGTGATTTTATCATTCCTCCCAATCCTCTTTTAGTAGAGGGTTCTACTTGGGGATAGATAGGACATCCTAGAGGGAAACATTGGTTGGAACCTTTTTCAACAACTCTACCATGTTGTATGATCCTAGGAGTGGAACTTTGGGGTCCTTTACCTTATTATTCATTATTTCACTTAGATTTAGACACATGAAAAGTGGAAGCTGAGGTGTTGGACTTGTCTTGAGATTCAATTTTTGCCTTGTGGTGGCTTTGGGCCTTTCATCCAATATTTTTGGGGAGCACATATAGTAGTCTGATTGAGCTTGTGGAACTCTATATACAAGAAATTTGATTGCATAGAATATATCTTCACCTTCTACCCAAGAAAGAAATGCATGTTTTGGGGTTATTTCTTCTTCTTATTTGAGAGACATTCCCTAAATTTGTGTCATTAAGACTGCATTCTCAATTCCTAAAGATTCATATCTAGAGGCCAAATCAGGTGCATTACCTTGTCATCATTATTTGGTAACCTTCTTCTGCAAATTTCCCCTTGGGTAATTACAGGTTACATGAGCATCATTATAGGGGAAAAACCACAAATTAGAGTCATCTTCCAAGTTATTTTGTCTAAGGACTAGATCTCTATTTGCATTTAGTGATACCATGTGTATGGGATCAAGGACTATAACCATTTGATTTATGGGTTGTGTCTGATTGTTTGGCACTTGGTGGTTCAACCTTTGCCTCTCTTGACACTGATTTTATTGGTATGGTGATCTCCTTTCTTGGTAGTTATTGAAAGGGGGCTTTAGAATCATATCATGCTACCTTTTAAGATTTATTACCTCATTAGAGAAGTTTTGAAAAATACTCTTCATATCATTCATCTTTATGGCTACCAAAGATGAAGCAGATGTGCTTATCTAGGTGGGAAAATACATGTAAATATAAGGCAACTCTCCTAAGGTACTTGGGACTTTTTCTTGTGGTGGAATTGATATCTCTAGGAACATCGACATCGATGATTGAAGATGAAGCTTTTTTGCATCTATTTAATTATTTTTGACCCTTATTGATAGATCATAAGCATCTGGTTACATCTAACATCCAAGAAATTAGATCATGATAATAATATGAGTTTAAAACCTTAAGATATAAAATGATGGCCATGCCTATAGGTGGTTGAGAAACTATTGGTATCCTTTTCTAGGTCTTCTCGAACCTAGAATTGAAATCAATAATGGCTTCTTGTTGGGCCCTCTTAATATTTATTAGTTGTTGTAAGAGGGATGATCACTTTGATTTCTCATTAAATTGCTCCAATAATCTATCACCTAAGTCATCCCAAGTGGATATGGAATTGGGTGGCAAGAATCGGTACTAATCAAGAGCTCACTCCTTAAAGGAAGCAACTAGTAGTATTAAGGCTATATTCTACGTGTTGACATAGTGTATAGTACACACATTTGCAACATCTTAGAGATGTTCTACTATGGTCTTGAAATCTTTTCTTAAGAATTTAGGGAGTGACTTCAGGATATTTATAGGAATGGGGTCCCATATAGTCGGGGGTACTAGAAGGATAAGTGGGTTGCTTCTATCCCATGATACAAAGTTCATTGGTGGGCCTGGAAGAGCCATTTTTTGTTTTTGATTAGTGCTAGACCCTGTGATCTTTTGGAAA
Source organism: Torreya grandis (assembly GCA_037957365.1). Taxonomy (NCBI): domain Eukaryota; kingdom Viridiplantae; phylum Streptophyta; class Pinopsida; order Cupressales; family Taxaceae; genus Torreya; species Torreya grandis. The sequence continues at coordinate 3,819,207 of JARHVA010000380.1, read as the reverse complement.
GTTAGAGCTCCTAGAGGCAATGTTAGTAGTGTTGGATTCTTCATTGTCAGTGACTTTGTAATGGATTTTTAGCTCATAAATTTGAGATCCTAGTTAGGTAGACTAGCAGATCTGGTCCCATCAGGCATGCCAAAAAATAAAAATTGTTGATGCATAAACCTCTCACTTTAGGTTAAACAACCTCTATGGGAAGCTTTACAGGTGTGGGATTGAATTATGATCTATAAAGCAACCTTCAGGATTTTAGAAGCTGACTCTTTGATTTGATCATGGGGGTGAAAAGGGGAAGGAAGGAAACATAAAAAATACTAAAATGAGAATAACTAAGTTGATGTGTCGAGAATTTAAAAACATTAACATATGATTGCATAAAATAGCTTGAATTCTTGAACACTACATACTATTAAAAGAGCATAAAGCATGAATTAAAATCTATGATGTAGACATAATCAATACTATAAGAGCATAGAAATGAAATAACAAAAAACAAGAATTCTTCATGTATTTTAACACATAACACCACATCCACTTCATAATTGGGTAGAGAATAGAATACAAAAGTCCTCAAAGGACACAACAAAAAATGTTCAACACTACCCGTGAGGGGCACCTGTTAAGGTTGTAGAATGAGAAGTGCTAACTACTACTACATCTATCCCAAAATTATTACAAATATTTATTCTCCAAAATATAAAAGTAAAAAAAAATTGATCTCCCCCCAAAAGGGATGAGACCATAATATATCAATGAAGTGGTTTCTCATAGGAGTTACAAATGGAAATTATGGCACTCACACTTATGATGATGATGTTACAATTGAATGAAGGACTCAGGATCATGAGTGTAGTTAATCTTTAGATCCTAGATATGGCACAACTTTACTATATTTTAATGGCCATAATAATCAGGAGGAGGGTAGTGATGCCATGTGTTCATCTCTAGAGCTGCTTTTGATATGTCATTAGAGACAGAGATCCACTTACCTTGGCCAATGGCATAACTCCTAGCCCTGATAGTAAAAAATTGCCTTTGATAAGCATTATGGAACCATGTGGAAAGGATCATCTCCTCCTTATTATAACTACATGGTGGGTCCCCTTCCTTCTATTTTCTGGCCAATGGCACTACCCAAAGGTCTAACAGATTAAAACCGCTCTTGGATGAGCATCATAATGACATGTGTTGATTATATGCTTCTTCGAGGAAAGTTGGGAACTTCCTTATAAAAATGAGATTAAGCATTCCATATGGAGAATCCATGGTCACTTTTATAACTACACAATGGGTCCCACCCATTATGTTGTTAGCTAATGGAACTGTTAAGAGTTTTGACCAAAAGGGCATCAACTTTGAACAACACTGGGTCACCACATGTCAATATGGTGCTAAACTAGAGTGAAATTAGGGCCTCTTTATGTTGAATAAGTGCCTGAATACCACATGAAGGAATCAAAAGGAAGATGATACTTAGGTTAAAAAATCAAAAAGGGCTTTAAGAAAGGATGGCTGAAGGCATAATTGTCGAATGCACTTAACGAGTCTGGGACCAAACATGAACTACTCCAAAATAACAAAAGGTGGATCCCGATCCATAGGAGTTTCACATCTATTTTTAGTTTTATTTTTATTTAAAAAATATATATTTATGCATGTAGTAATATAATTTTAGAACCATGCTTTTATTTTTTTCCATGTAATCTCTGCTTTAGATGTGGCAGTTCCCATTCTTAGCTTATTTATGAATAATATGAGTGATTATGTTATTCACATTTTTAAAAGGGGAGGAATATTTTTATATAATACATTATAAATTTTAAAGGGATGTTATGTGATAATAAACAACATAATCACTCACATTTAACACTAATATTATTCCCTCACCATTAAAAATGGTTATAAGTTAAAAATGGTTATAAGTAGTCTATTCCATAAAACATTCCCACAGTGTGTCAACCATGTATAAAATGGAATAAATTCAAATTCATAGGGAAACCATAATTTATGAAAATATTTAATAATAAGATTGTATCATGTACTCTGATTTAAAAAACATGTTAAGAAGGAACTATCAAACATGTTTTTATTCTTTTAAAAGTAAGAGGAAAAGGCAAACACAAATCATATTTTTTTTAATTCAAAAGGAGGGAGGCAAATAGTGTTAATAATATATAAGATGTTTTATATCATCATTAATAATGGGAGAAATGGAAATATTGATAATTTTAGGACTATATATTCTATGCATCAGATTGAGGTTCTATGTGTATCTCTAATGAATCTCTTAAAAGTATTGTTTACTTGAGGAAATAAAAATACACAAATCTAATTTTACAAATGGAACCCTAAATTATATTTTAAAAGGTTTATTTTGTTTCCATATACACAAAATATATTTTTTAATTAATTTTATTTGATTTGAATATAAGTACACTAAAACAATCTTTTAGTTTGGCAAGTGCACAGAGTTGGGGGATAATTTCATGGACATTTTTGTTAACGCATACACATTATTACAATAATATGTATGCATTATTTAAAATCATATTCAGTAAATATCTAGCCATAATATGTACACATAATAACATGTACATGTTTTTAATCTATATAACATGTATGCATTATAAATGCATGACACATACATGTTATAACACATGCATTGTAATGCATAATGTGTGTGAATTATAATGCATAATGCATACACATTATAATGCATAACACATATGAATTGTTGTGTATATGAATTATAACATGTATGCATTCTATTGCCTAAACATAAAAACAACAAACCCATGTCCAAATAAAAAAAAGTCACTTTGCGCAAACATTTATTTTTTGTTCTCAAGCATGGAATTGCAAAGTATTTTGCTACTATGAGGAGAAAACACACATAGTCTCTAGTTAGGTAAAAAATTTGACAATGCCACCATGAAGGAGAGATAAAGAATTAAAATCCATACTTATTAACAAAAAATTTAGCAATTATTTTTTATTTGCATTATTTTTTGTTAAAACCATTTTTTTGTTTGAACAACTCATTCAAGTGCAAGACAAGAGCCTACTAAAGCTCCTCCTAACCTTCCTAGCCCTCATATCCTCCTACAATTCCACAATATTCCCCAATTAGTCAAGAGGATTTGGGTGCACATAAAATCTAAAATAAAATACAAATTGAAGATACAATTAAGAGAATGAGGGACTCCCATTCAAACAAAACCCATCATGCATATTTGGATGATATCTTAGAGTCAATAGTAGGCCAAGTTGACTCAATAACGAGTTTAATTGATAGACATGCATATTATAGAGAGAGATGTAGGTATTAGTATGTTGAAAAATTATCATCATGTGATGTGAAGGACAAGGAACTAACAAATGACCAAATTTTGTTATTATTCATTGATCCATCAACCAATGCATGTTTTCCTTTATAAAAAAACTAATTCCCAATCCACCAATTCTAACATAATTTGATAAGAAATAATTTTTAAGACTTGTGGTGGATAGTCTTTGATTACCCATCTTGTAACAACCACGAGGTTTTATTATATTTTTTGAGGAAACTCTATTTTGATTTTAACCTCAATGAGATTCCTAATTATTTTGACTACTCAGAGTTTCAGGGCCGAGGAAAAGGATCTATGTATGATAGACCAGGTGCATGTCATATGCCTAGTTAGCTTGCAAGAGTCCCTATCAAAAATCCACTTCAGTTTGAGATATTATCTACAATGAAGGAGGTTTTAGATATTAAAACTTTACAGTCGCATTATGTGCTTACTAACACACTCATTTTGCATACAAGTAAGATTTTCAAGACTGATCCTAGAGAGGGTGGACATGGAGATACTCCACCTAGTGTGCATGCTCGATTGAACCCTTACATATCATGTGTTTCTATATGCACTAGACTTTAAAATGATAATGGTGGTAGTTTTGAGGACCTAGAAGCTATCATTTTAACTAATGAATCTTTGGCATATACATTTGGTGTGTAGATGTTGACTACACATATGCTTATATCTTATATATTTGACATGTTAAAGTTTAGGTAAATTTATAATTAAAAGGTAAAAATAAATTTACATAGAAATTCAATAATACATATGTAATTTTTTTTGTTGTAGGAGGAGATAGTACCATTATCTTCACAACCAGTTTGTGGCTTGTCTACTACTGTATTTGTTGATGTTACTCAGTTGATGTATACATATACGAAGGTAATCTTTATTAATATTATATTTCATGTATATGTATTTATTTATATAGATGTGATCAACTAAAAATCATATGTTATTTATTCAGTTGATGACCATAGTGGACATTTCTCCATTTATATAGGGAAAAAAAGACATAGGCATAATTTCATATGCATAACCACTCACTAAGATATGTTAACTTGTAATTTTTAATTAAAAATATAGATTTATTTTAATGGTAAATATAACTTATGTGAATGTATTGTGTATGTAGGGTTATTTGATGAAAAGTGATAGTCCCATTTAGATGATTAACAGGGCACCTTATCATGTTATTTCTCCCTTCCACACCCCTGTGTGTAGTTCAACCTGTCATTGACCCTATTGAGCATCAGAGGCAAATTGAATGTGACCATGAGATTATAGTAAGTGTATGTTTAAATAATTTTTGTATCAATTTTAAATTAATTCTCAAACTTGGTTGAATGTTGATGGGGTTGTCAATCCTCTCATTTAATCAACTAAGTTCAGTTGATGTCATATCAAATTAGAGCAGATGTCCAACATAAGCTAGCTATAAGGTATATAGAAAAATGACTAGCAGTTGTTTATTTGTGGGTATTTTAAATAATTAACTCCTAAGGATATAATCTATTTGTTTAAATTGTAGACTATTTTATTTCTTGTAAAAGTAAACACTTCCTAAATTAAAATGCTTTGGAAGGGAAACACACTATACTAAAATTTTGTTAGAATATTTAATGTCTAAGTAATTCCTCTTATGGACCCTTCGTACATTTAATTTAATTTAATTAAATTATTTTATTATTTATTAACATGGGTTGAAACCCTCATGTAAATAAATAGTAAAACATATTCATTTATTTTTTACCATTGGTTTAAATTATTCTCGAGGAGAGGTTGGACCTATTGGTTACAATGGTCCACCTCCACACCCCTTTATATAAAGACATTTCACCCTTGGTAAATGTCACTCACTTATCATGCAAACATTAATGAGGTTGGGTTAATATTTGCATATGACAAATATATTTAAAGGGTATTGTGAATAAATTGTGGAGAAGTGAGAAGTTGGAAGGAATTGTATTGGGTACCAAGTTTCTCTTATATGAATAATCATTGTTAGTTATTTTAACTCATTTTGAAGTTTTTCCACCTATATATGTGTTGTGGATTTTTATTATGTATCTTTGCTACTTGATTTTATATCTAAATCTATTTATTACATTTTAAATGTTATCGTAATACCAAAGCTTGGGATATGAAGTAATTGATTGACACGACAAAGTTGAATTATTTTACGCGTGGAGTATTACCACTCTTCAAATATTTTTTTTTCAATATAGTATAAAAAATAAATTTCATTACAAAATCAACCTGTACACCCTATGGTACAGCCATGGGAGGCATATAGTGTTATTTGAAAAATTATCCTTGTTCATGCTTTGATTTGGAATAATTTTGGATCAAATAATCATTCAAATCTCAATACCAAGCAACCAGATCATAGTTTTAAGCAATTTTTCAAGTGAATCAGTTTCTTGGACATCCTTTTATGACCCATAAATGGCCTAAGAAAGTGAAAATTCAATAAAATATTATCTTTTACTATTGTACAGTCCCTAAAGACCTTGTAGAGTAGTCTAAGTATAGATCTGAATAGTCTAAAGGTAGTTTAAAGCATTGAAAGAGCCACCCAAGTAATAAAATCAGATAGAGGTGTGTTTGTACAGACTCCATGGATCGAATTTTAGTCAATAATTTTGATTTTCTATTTTGTAGCCTATTTTATTCTTTGTAAGGTGGATTAATCATTGTTTAGACTACTAAATCATTTTGGAGAGTCATCTAGAGAAGTTGGTCAATTTATGATTTTTTTTCCATCCATTTGGCACCATTATATGGCTTTTTGTAGCAAAAAAAGTTTAAAATTTTAGTTTGTGGACAAAAAAATTAGTTTTCATTATGTTATGAGCTTTAAAGAGCCAGTTGAAGGTTGTTCTCAGGGTTACTATCTGGTTTGGCCTCTTGGAGTTTTTACATATATAGGAAGCATGATAAAGGTTAGTATTAAGTTTTGAAAAGTTTATTTATTAAATAAAGTTTTAAATAAATCAAAATATCCATGCAAAGAAATCCTTGGGCCCCACATTGGGAGGCGTGTTTTACTAAAAAGTGAAAATTTAATAATAATGTTTTAAAAAACATGTTATTCTTATTTATGTTTTATTTTTATTAAATTAAATTGAATTAAATAAGCTTTAAAATTAAAATCTTGCATATATTGTTTCAAGTGTTAGTGTAAAAGAGTTGGTAAGTGTTATTTTGCTAGGCACTTATGAAAGCAAGCTTTAGAGTTCAAACCCCTTTATTTTTTTGGCTAATATTAGTCAAATATAATTTATTTTCTTAAAAATAATTAATTTAAAATTATTTTTTATTTGTATGCTTAGTATTTCATGTTCAAAACTCTAATTATCGTTGACTTTCTATGACACTTGACCTAGAATATTCCTTGTCGACCATGGTCATGTGACCAGTCGATTTCTATGTTTTTGAGTATTCCAGATATGATGGTGTGGTCCATTTATTGTTTTTATCTTGATGTTAGGGTTAAACGGTTCCTTATCCTAAAAGCATAATGCTCCAAAAATCAAAAGTAGCTTGGCTTAATGGATTAACCATCAAGGCATATAGCTAAATAATCACAAAAGTATCAAACAATTAAAAGTATTAAAATTAATTTCAGTCCAAAATACAAAAAATAAAATAAAAAATCTTAAAAATACTACTCTGCCTTCATTCATCAACCATGAGAACTCAATGTCCATGAGGGAGAATTCAAAATGAGATGAATTTTTTTCTACTTCTAAAAACCTTCCATTCTTCTTGATTACTCAATTTGTCTGAGACCAAAATTTCCAAACCACCCCTTTTTGGGGTTTACCTTTATCTACTGTATTCTTACTACTCAAGTCCCTTTCTCTCTTACCATTAGATCCAAAGATCTCAAAATTCAGAGAAGAGAACACTGCGAGTCTTTTACTAAATTTCAAATTCTTTTCTAAAAAAGACTTTAAAACCTTTCTTGAAATCAAACCAGGCTTGCTAATCAGAATAACTATTAGAATCTCTTCTTTAATCTCCTTTCCCCAAGAAGAGATTGCTTTCACTTGGATTTAAGACATGAAGCTGAAATATGACCAATTTGAAAACAATTTATGCATCTAAAAGGAATCCCTTCAAAATTAATGGATTGAGACCAACATCTTTCTTTTACTTTTAATTCAATCTTATCTGGTAAATCTTGAGAGATATATAAAAAAACCATCATTCTAGCAAAGGTTGTCCAAGAAAAATTGAGTGAAGAGGCATCAATTTCCAATAATTCTCCCAAAACTCCACCAATAATTGTAAGCCTAGATTCGTTCTAGAACTGGAGTGGAAGATACAAAAACCTTACCAAAATAGGGCAAACATAAATATTCTAAGATTTCAATAGAAGAAGGTGATTATCAATATTCTAAGATTTAGTTTGAAAAATCTTATAATAATCAACCAAGTAATCAAAAGCCACAATAAAAAAGCCTTTTAAACAAGGATAAATTTCCATATTACCTTCCAAAAAAGGCTGTCAGGAATTTGAAATCCACTTATGCAGATCAGAAAGAGATGACCAAAACCTATCAAAGTGTTAGATCAGGCACCTCTCCAAAATCTAGTCTTCACTCTCAAAAATTAACTCCAGAGCTTTACCTTCAAAATTAACAACTAAGGGATTCTTTACCACAACCCTTGATTGAATACAGTGGATGAACTTAAAATCTAAGGATTCCCTAACCTCTTGATATGACCTAGCTGGGGTTGATTTTCAGCCTATTCCTCTCTCCTTACAAACTCTCACTTCTTTTGAAGACTAAGAAGATTTATAATTACCATCCTTGGTCAGAAGTAGTGGTTTTACCTTTGAATTGAAACCCTCACCCTCTACCAACAACATAGTTTTTTGCCCTTGATCTACCCTAGCCAAACTTCCATTCCCTTCACCTTGTAAATTTCCACACTCTCTTGACCTAATCAACATCCCCTTGAGCATAACAGCTCACATGATTGTCATCGCACTCAACCACCAAAATTCAGAGTAGGCTCGATGAAGCACCTAGTGTAGAATGTCAGGAAGAGACCAAGGAGAAGTGACAGAACACCAAGGAGATACAACAAAGCAAGAAGTGAAAAAAGGTTGAGCCCTAATATTGAACATGATTAGACATCATCAAAAAGTTAAGAGAAGCCATTCACCCCTACCTTCATCTTTAGAGAAGAATAACTAATAAAATTACAAATATAAAAATTTTGGGTGCTAACATTTTTATACCCAGAATGTCTAAACCAGTGGTGAATAGTATCCATAGCCATGGAATGTGATTTGCCTCATTGCATTAAACATAATTTTCAAGCCACTTACCAATACCCATTGAATTAAACACCAAGTTGGTTAGCCCATTGTATGTATATACTTATCATGGTGTGAGTACCTTAACCCTTATCGAATTAGAACCCATAACCTCCATTTTGGGATCACATGTTCTTAACCATTAGGCCAACTCAAGTGTACTAAAATTTTTGGGTGTTAACATTTTTATACTTGGAATATCCAAACTAGCAGTGAATAGTATCCCTAGTCATGAACTATGGAATGCTTCATCACATTCAACACAGGTTTTAATCCACCTACCAAACCCCATCACATTTAACACTGAGTCGATTAGTGCATATCATGTGGATAATTTTCATGAAGGTGTGCATACCTTACCCCTATAGGATTAGAACCTTTGACTTCCTTCTGAGAGTACATGTTCTTCACCATTAGGCCAACTCAGGTACATGATGTGGTTCATTTATTAGTTTGGAACTTCCTATTATATTTTTTATTAACCTTTTTAATACAAATGTTTAATTTGTTTTTATGACACTTGTCATTTTTTGTGACATTTACAATTTTTGTTTGTGTTGATTTTCTTTGCATTTTATGAATTATTTTGAAATAAAAAACATGGATATTATTTTTTAACCCTATAATGTTTATTTTTCATTACAAAATAATGTATATATTCATATTAAAAGATATTTTTAAAGCTTTTTTAGTGTCATAGTGTCCAGTTTAAAGGGAAGTTATGGCTTCTCCTAACTTCATGCTTGATAAATCTCAAATGCTTAATGGGTTGAACTATAATATATGGAAAATATGAAATAAAGCAGTATTTGTGGCCTGAAAATTGTGAAATATTATTGTTTGGATATAAAAACCTTGTCAACATGATATGTAGCACATGAAATTTCAAATGTGTTTAAATATAAATTATAAGAGCCATGTAGATTATATTATGGAGTGTTAAGTATGAATTCCTACTCTATATCAAAAATAAAAAATATCCTAATGACGTTTAAAAACTCTTTGAGGCTATGTATTAGGGTACTCCTCTCTTTACGATTATTAAACTGATCCTTGAATTGCTCACTGCACCTATGAAAGGTGATGAAAAAATTGTTAACTTTATTGCTCAAATTAATAATGTTAAATTTCAATTATATGGTGTGATTGTAATCTTATTTAATATGTATTTAATTATTCAACTTAATATTCATGAAAAGTTTTGCAATTTTATTTCAATTTTAAATTCATAGTACCAAAGAGAGCAAGCTATCCTTGATCTCACTACCTTATCAGCTCTTCTAATTCAAAAAGAGTAAGTGATGTATAATTTTATTCTAAAAATAAATATATTCAGATACTTCTCACTCTCCATCCTATTTCTAAGAACAATAGAAACCAAATACCTAACACTAAATCTGCTAATAGTAAAAATGGGAACAAGAAAGATGACAATAATAATCATAAACCTTAGTTTAATAGGAATTGTAATATGTGTGGTAAATTTGATCATAATCATAAAAAAAAGATAGGGATAATCATAAAAACTCTAAAAATAACAAAGGTAAGAAATCTAACCAGAACCATCAAAAAAATTGAAACCATAATCATGATCATAATACTAACATTATTGATTTGTAAGCTACATTGTTTGATTCTAATGAAAGTGAATGGTGTTTAGATAGTGAAGCATCATATACCATGAGTTACTTATCTTATATTTTTATCAGATGATAGAAATATATCTAAAAATATTTATTTGGGTGATAATTCATTTTTAAAAGCTACTAATAAAGGAAAAGTAAAATATGTAAATGTTGTTATAAATATGTGTTCTTTGATTTTTAAAGATGGTTTATACATATTTTCTATTATCTTTCATCACATAGTAGAAATGAATCTCAATTATGGTATGAAATATTAAATCATGTTAAATTTAAAAGTTTATATGATATGTCTCGATATGATATTATGATTGGTATTTCTTTTATTTCTTCTTAACGTGAAAATTGTGAGGGATACTTATGTGGTAAGAAACATAATAAACTCTTTCACAATAATCATGATGCTAACTCCTCTCATCCTTTAAGAGTTTAGTGATGTTACATGACCACTAGAATTTGCATCTATTAATAGTTATTTATATGCTATTACTTTAAAGATACTAGCTAAATTGATAGTGTCTCAACTACAATGGTATTTTTTAGTAACACAATTTAGTGTAATTCTTAAAAATGCTAATTAAAATTATATTCTAATAGATATATTTATCTTAGATTAGAACATGAAGAAAATATATAGTCATTATATTGTTTTAAAAAATGATTATGTATATTATTATTTTGAATTCATATGAGTTAACATTGAAATACATTATATACATAACATCATGATTCATTTGACAAGATGATCTTGTTTAGTTATTTCATTTGGAAAGAATATCATACTCAATAAGAAAGGATTTTTTATGTTTCAATTGTTAAAGATGCTTTCCTTTTATAAGAGAAACAATCTGATGCTAACATGCTTAGATGCTTAATTTTATAATAAGATATGATATGAATTTTAAAGTGTAAGTGGAGTTTGTATTATTAATTGGATCCTCATCATTTATTTTACTAAGCATCATGTTCATACATGTATGAAATTATTTGTTTCAATATCATATTTATTTGACTGGATGTTTGCATATCACGCTAAATATTTCCATCTTTGATGTATAAGATGTTACAAACCCCAATCTTATATTAGATTCATTTTTAGTTCATTAGGGAATGACAAAAGGCATATTATTCTTGTAAATTTTTTTAAGACTCAAATTATAAATTTGAGTTATTTCTAATAAGATATTAATGTTTGGCTAAACCTGGTATCAAATTATTAGTAAAATTATTGTATGTGCATCACATGATAGTAATGAATGCTCATCTTGTCAATATTGGAGATGTTCAATAATTAATTTCATACAATGATTTATGTATGTCACTAACTTAGTTATCAAAGTAGTGAACTAGTTTTGCCTAAAATAAAACTTGATTGTTTAAAATGTGTTTTACCACAAATAGATATATGTCTTCATTTATCTTTATGATATGGTTATTATGATGTTGACCATGTTGGTGATACTATAGATCACAAATCTACTTATATATATATATGTGTGTGTGTGTGTGTGTGTGTGTGTTTAAGTTTGGTGCAAGTGTTATCACTTGAAATAGTAAAAATAAACTCACTATCTCTATCTCTTCTACTGAAGTAGAGTACAAAAGTGTTATGGAAGCTAATAAAGAAATCATGTGGGTGTAAAAGTTAGGAGAATTTTATTTATATGTTTCTCATTGTATCACCCTTCATTGTGATAATCAAACTTGTCTAGCTTTGGTAAAAAATATAGTGCAACACCAAATAACTAAACATGTTGAAGTTCATGTGCATTTTATCCAAGATGAAGTCCTCAATGGTGATATTGATCTATATTTTTGTCCTACTAATGAATAGGTGGAAGATATATTCATAAAACCACTTGGTACTACTAAATTTTATCAATTTTGTACAATGTTGGGCCTCTCAAAATTGACATTGAAGGAGAGTGTGCATGATAATGTCACTTCCTAATGACCATGTGTTTCTTTATTCTCTATACCTCTTTTCATTGTAAATCATTGTAATATATCACATTATGTGATTTTAGTAAACTTCATGTGAAAATTTTAATTTTGTACCCTATACATAAAAGCATATATTGTAATGGAGGTCTTTGTGTTATACAAGGCTTCAATTATGCTTAGTTAGTTATTCATGAGAAACTTTGAAATGTAGTCTCACGATCATGGTATCCTAAACCTACTTTGATTAATTTATGAATATAATTCATTTTGTTTCAAAAGGTTATGTTGGCATGATGAAGGTTTTAAAATCCTTCAATTTTTAGATATCTCTTAAAATCATTATAGTTGATTCATGGAGTATAGTTCTTTTTTTAAAGTGACTAGGAAAGTGTCCCCACTTAGCATTATGGGGGAGTGTCAAAACATTTAATGTCTAAGTGGTTCCCTTTATGGACCCTTAACACACATAGGTTTAATTAAGTAATGTTTTATTATTATTTAACATAGGTTAAAACCCTCATGTAAATAAATAAGAAAACATATTTATTTGTTTATAACCATTGGTTTAAATTGTTCTCATGGAGAGCTTTGACTCATTGGTTAAAATGGTCCACCTCCACACCCTATTATATAAAGGCATTTCACCCTTGGTAAATGTCACTCACTTACCATGCACATTACATTTTGTAATAAACATTAGCAAGGTTGGGTTAATATTTGCATATGACAAATATTATTTAAAGGGTTTTGTGAAAAAATTGTGGAGACGTGAGAAATTGGAAGGAATTGTATTAGGTACTACGTTTATCTTATATGAATAATCAAAGTGGTTTTTTAACTTCATTTTGAGGCTTTACCACCTATAAAAGTGTTGTGGATATTCACTGTGTATTTTTTCTAATTGATTATATATCTAGATCTATTTATTACATTTTGAATTTTATCAAATTTAAAATGATTTAAAGGAAATACACTTGATATAATTGAAATGCTTTAAAAGGAAATGTGTATTTGATATAAATTACAAAAATTAGAATTGTTTTGAAAAAAAATACTTTTGAAAAAAAATGCTTATAAGTCTAAATAATTGAAAGTAAACTAAATTAAAATACACATATATTAAACACATAGATTTGTAGGTTAAACTATGTCACACAACACTTTGCTTAAAATGAAAGATCAAATACACAACAATATAAACATAGAAATAATTTAAAAGATCATGTTTACTTGGTTGAGTGGGCCCTTACTCTTCCTTGGAATAAGATTTGGATCAACAACAGATTTGTGGGAATGTCATGTAATCAATTCTTCATTAAATCTCAAAAGTGCTTACAATCTAGGAATGTTTGATAACTATTAACAACTTACTATTCGATACATGTTATATCCACTACTAAATTAACAAAAATACATTATTTATTTATCACAATGCTCTTACGATAATTGATAAAAATAAAATAACCTCCTAAAAATATTATGACTTACTAGAATCTTTTAATTGAAACAGAAAAGGTTACAACTTCTTTCAATGTTTTAAGGGTAAAATAGGTGGAAGAATGTTCATATAAGTCTGCATGTGGTATTCTTGGTTGTTGTTGGTTACAACATCTTATATAGTTATAACTATATTCATTTTGGTAGCCAATATTCTCCATAATATTCATAGCTATGTTTGGGAAAACTTACTATAAATACCATGTCTAAAAATAGGAATACTATCTTTGGGAGATTTATACATGAATGTTGGAAATGTTCAAAAAATAGCTTTGAATGCTTTTGATCAAGCATGCAGTGTTGATCTCTTGTAGATCATACGAACTAGTTTGGGCAACTCCAGAACCAATTTGGGCATCTTTGGAGCCAAAATAATGGACTCTGAAACCAAACTGATGAAATTTGGAGCTAGACTGATGGACTCTGAAGCCAGATCGATGGACTCTAGAAATAGCCTAGGGATGACCAAATTTGGTCTAAGTTGGTCCATGATGGTTTGAACTGATCCTTTGAAGTCTACTTGTATAAAAACATAGTACCTGCTTATAATGCACACATATGACATGTATATATAAAATTGGTGGATTTTTATGTAAATGGTTAGAAAAAAGTAGTGCAAATAGGAAACATTAACTCACACATAATAATTAAGGTAAAAGTATTCATTTATAATTAAAAAAAGTAATAAGTTATAGAATGCACATCTAAATCTACATAAAAGGAAGGTTATTTAGAGAAAATAAGGTTATTTCTTGGATATAATGAGACATTTTATGGACTCATCATTTCCCCCACACATTACCTTTTAAAATTCCTCTTGTAAGCTAGGATCTTATTTTTTATTTGTTAATCATGGCCTCCTTTAATTTTGCACTAAGTTCAGATGTTTAAACATCATAGTATGTATCCTAATTAAATTATGTTGGATTGGAATATCCTTTATATTCTCTAACTTGGGCCCTCCATTTATCAAACTAATTAGGCCTTTAAGGTGTTATGTTTAGTCATGGGGGCATAGGGTTGAGTATGAGTGGAGGTCTATATCTCATTCCAATCCATTCTTGTCCAAACATATGTTTAAACTACTATATCATCTTTATAATATATTGAGTCTATCTCAAGCACCATCTAAGACTATTGGGAGATATGAACTCCCTTATTTTTAATGGGATTCTCATTGCATCCCACCTCTTCTCACTTGTATCAAGTGCTGCATTGAAATCATCTTGAGTATACTTATCAAAATAAAAAATGTACTTGCCTAGAATATATGAAAACTACTCCCTAATCCTTGGATTATAAATAAGATTAAAAAAAAAATTATTTGCTTATCTGCATCAAGGAATTCAGGCTTCATATATAGTTCAATAATTTTAACTTGTTCAAGATATTCATTTGTCTTTTCACTCCATGTAATTTGATTTTATAGGGTGGAGGTTAAAGATTTAATCTATACTTCTACCACAAATAAGTTAATTAGGAAGGAGGACATGTGTCATAAGAGAAGATTACACAAATAAAACTCACATAAAATGTTTTACTACCTAGGGGTACTAATGGATAAGCTTCCATAAATTCCTTATCATATTCTAAATGAGGTAGCCCACATGAAATTCTTACTAATTTCCATTTATAGAAATGCTCTTGGAGAAAGAGACCATACCTGGAGGTAGGCCTTCTATAATCTAAGAGTTTCTCCCCTAGTTCACAAACTACTTGGAGAGAGGATTATACTTTTGTCTTTGTCTTCTCTCTTCCTCAAAGTCTTTCTTTAAATTCTTATTTTCTACCTTGACTGTGTTTTAAGTTTGACAAGTTTCTTCCCAAGTGGCCATGATGTTGTCATATGATAATTTTTTTTGGACCACTTAGTTTTCTTGTTCTCTAGGTTATATTAAACTTCCTTTCAACAAATATATCTCACCATATTTATCAAAAGATTAAACCTTAGTTTCTTCTAACTCTTTTTACAAAGAAAAGATAGTGTCTTCCTTACCTTGTATTTTCATCTTAAGGAAGGCTATCTCTTCTTATTTTTATTTTATGGTGGTCTCAGCCCTTGATAGATTCATATCTTATTGAATGTGTCCTTCATCATGGTTAGGAGATTTTTTGTCTTCTTCTTCTTCTATAACTGGAACATTTCCCTTGTCCAAAGGGATGAAGATGATAGAGGGGGTTCCTCTACAACTTCTTCAACTAAAAATGCTTTTGCCATAGCTACCAATCCCTCAATTATAATTGAGGGTTATTCCATAACCTCTTCTTCTACAATATTTTCTTCATTATTTTTTTCTATAGATTCTTCTTGGTTTAGACTACCAAGAATATATGTAGCATTTATGTCTGTATCATCTTCTTTAGGAAATATGATTTTCCTTCTTATTTTTGGTAGGGCATCTAATTTATACTCCTCTTTTGGAGTCTTCCTTATTGCACTTTTCCTAAGGACCTTAGGTTGTGATATATTTGGATATTCTTCTCCTTTATCAAAGATATCCAATTTAGGTACTTGGGTGGTATCTAGATCCAAAGTTTTCTTAGAACTTACCCTAGATGTTGTTTTTAAAAAAAAATCTCACTAGCTCTCGAGATGGCTCTTTACTATAAGTTCCCCCTTTTATGCCATATTTAGGTGTAAGGGAGGATTGAAAAGGCCTTCTCTTTATCTTGTATTTTTTATTCAATTTACTCTTCACATATGCTTCCCATATAACTTATCCATCTAGTGCCTTCAGGAAGTGATGTTAGCAGATGAGTTGGATGAGACCATGATGTTTAATAGAGGATACCCCATGCACATGCTTATATTCCATAACTTGGATGGATCAATAGAGAAATTATCATAAATTAAATCTCCACTTAGGGTTATGTAATCCCCATTTTAGGTAGATAAAAATTATCATGGCATCACACCCAAGGGAGCCATATTAGACATCATGTGTAAAGTATTTGATAACCCAAAATGTAGTCATTATCCATGGTTCTAGTAGGATCACTCTCTTAACTCCTTTAGTTATACCCTGAGGGATGATAATTAGTTCAATCATAGGCTCTCCCTCTTCATGAAAGTTTTGAATTAAGTCCTTGAATGTGGACCTCCCAGAGATTATTCTTCTTGCATTTGGATTTCTTAAAAGCTAGTTGATACTACTAATAGTGATTTTAATGCCTCTTACCTTAGTATGATCTCCATTGAGGTTGATGATAAATACATTGATAAGTTACCCATCATAACCCTAAAATTTCTTGAGGAATTATATCCATCCAACCTCTTCAAAAATAGTAACTACTACCTTACCTTCAAACACAAGTTCTACAGTTTCAGGTTTGGATTTATTCTTTTGGATCATTCTATTAGCTAAACACTATTAAGAGTCTTTTTAGAAGTAAATACAGGAGTGTAAAAGTTTCAAGGAGTAGAATTTATTATTACAATGAACATATTTTTATTTTAAAAAAATAATGCACATCTTAGATAGGTTTGTAATCAATTCACCCTAGCTTCAAACATACATTAGAACTTGAAAAACTCATGAAATGGGACTATCTTAGAAGGAAAGAATAGTTTTTTTCTACATGTGGGATGGTTTTAAAGGATCCCCAAATCTATCCTTGTCCTTTTTTTCATGCAAAAACTTGTCATCAATTACTTACTTGATTTACTTCATGCTTTGAGTCATCATCTTCATGATGATTTTATTCAAAATGTTGTGTTTCTCATTATTACTTGGATTTTGTCATCATGATGACATCATATGCCTTTTTGGAATTTTTAAAGGTCATACAAAAAATTGACATGCCTTTTTTGGAAAATTTATTTATTTATATCTTTAAAAATACCTTTTTAAGAGAACCTTTTTTGGCATGTCCCAATTTGGGAAAAATCTTCTTTTGGAAGTGGATCAGATGACACCTTAATAACTTATAAATAATCCTATACATAGAATAATGAAGTAAAAATTATATTGAATTAAATTTTATTTTTTCTTTGATCTTGAGGCTACCACTTGTCCTATGATAAAAAGATCACATGATTTAATTTAAAGTTTATATAATCAGTCAGAAATACTATTTTTATTTCTTTATTCCCTGAAAAGTTGTCATTTATTGATTTTCAACTTTTCACCCTTTTTTCATTTTTATTTATTTTTAAATTTAAATTTTATTTTTCCTTTTTTATTTTTTTATAATATGTATATTTTATTTTTCAACAATTTCTTTGAGAAGAGGATTTCCATTCACTAGTTTTCAATCCTCCTTTATTGGATTCTAAATCTTAGTCCTTGGTTATAATGGACGAACAAGGTTCTTACCTATAACAAAATTCACTTTGAAATTGAATCTATTTTAATAATTCATCTTTGCTTGGAATTTGATGATAAATTCTCATTATATTCCCATTAACCAAGAGTGTTCTCTCATTTCCATCAATTGGAAGTGGCTGAACTAATCCATTGTCAAAAATATTTTCTACTTGGTAGGAACCTATCCACCTTATGAAGAGTTTTACTTTGAAATTTTGATACTTTGAGTCAAATAACAAGGCCCAATATCCCTTCTTGAATTTATTTTCCTTGATGTGCCTATCATGCCATGATTTCCTTTGACATTGAAGAATTTTTATTTTTTGCAATGCCTCTAGTCTAATCTCATCAATTTAATTCAATTGAATATTTATATCTACTTGTGCTTAATCTATATCTATGACTACCTCCATTGTTATCAAAAATTTCAACTCAAATTATATTAGTAGTAATGGATTTTTTCCATACACAAGCTCATATGGTGAAAATCCTATGGTGGTCTTCCATGTATTATAATCCCACACTAATTCAAGTAACTTTCTTGCCTAATATTTTATAGTAATGCTAACTATATTACTCAATATGTTCTCTAGTTCTCTATTAGTATCCTCAATTTGACCATTGCCTTCTGGATGGTATAGTGATGAATTTATAAGTGACTTGATAATGTTCTATGAAGGCTTTGATCATGTTAGATGTAAATTAAATGCCTTGATATGATGCTATTGCTCTTGGTTATCCAAAATGTTGCATGATCTTGTATTATAAGAAATCAAAAACCATTTCTTCATGAGAAAAGAGTATATATTAAACTTTTTTCCCACTTGGTGACATAATCAATGCATACTAAGATGTACTCCTTTCCTTGAAATTATGGATCAATAGGGCCATTGAAATCCAACCCCCATTTCTAAAAGGGTCCTAAAAACACTAGAAGATGGAGGGTAATCTCATTAGACATTGTAAGTTTCCCAATTATTTGGAAAGGATCACATTTGTAAACATATCTTTTCACATTGCTATGAAATGAGGGCCAATAATATCTAGCCCCAAGGATCTTATAAATATTCCTTTTGGCTAAATAGTGGGCTCTTCCTAGTTCATCATTGCAAGATCTCAAGATGTCATATATTTCATCTTCTCTTACACACATGTGAAGCACCATATTAGGTACATATTTAAATAAAACACCATTATGCCATTTATAGTTAACATTATTCATAATCAAAAGTTTTCTTTCTTTATGAGTGAAATCACAAGGATTTTTTTTTGTGACTAGATAGTTGGCCATGTCATCAAACTACGGTGTGTGTGCTAAACATATGAAAAATTAATCATATGGAAAAACTATCTTCTACTTTCTCATTTTCACCTAAAACATTAAATCTTGACAAGAAGTCAACAACTATATTGTCCTTTCCTAGCTTATCAATAATTATGATATCAAATTATTTTAAGAGTAACAACTATCTAATGATTATTCCTATATGCAATCAGAAATGCATCATGTCTATAAATCAATTTTGGCTCAAAGGAGATAGAGCATTCCTACACTTTCGATTGGGAATACATTTTTTAAGTAGGAGTATGACTAATATGGGGATCCACTAAATCTGATTAGGGGATCACTTATCACAATACACCATGATAAGAAGGGTTCTAAAGCCTATAGTCTAACACAATCACACAATAACCCTAAAAGCATCCTAGGTATAATATTTCACTTATGTCTAATAAACAAGAAATTAAATATAATCTAGTTCTCACCATATCTTGTGGCACAATATGAGGGTTAAAAACAAAAAAAAACTAAACTAAACATGCATATAAGACATATAATCACATCAATGTATATGGAATCCTAATGCATGGAAAAGAAGCACAACTAGATTATCTATATACTTTTACAAAGGAGAAATAAAGTTAAGAATACTTACCTTTGATGACAAACCCACTGAGCCTCAATCTCTCCCTTGGCCAAGGTTATTTACAAGAGATTATTGAGGTATTTAAGGATAATAAATACAAATCAAATATAGGCTACACAACCTATCTATGCATCCAAAAGACTTATCCATAAGAAAAGATCTATATTTCCAAAGAAAGTATGAAACCCTAAGCTTTAATCCTCAAGTAGAATGGTCAATAAGAAGATGTTCAATCACACTTATTATTTTTTGCTTCTCCATTTTAAAATGGCTGGAAATGAACTTGTATAAATAGGCATATATTAACCTAAATCCTTTTGAATATATCAGTTATATGAGGTCGACCCAATTGACCTTGTATGTTTTCAAGAGATAATTCACTAGGTCTCAAGCTATCTCAGCCAAAGGTTTAACAAGTTCCAAAGTGAATTTTTTTCTAAAATAGTATAGGGTCAACCCATTTGACCCTATACAGTAATTAGAGGTTGAAAACTATATAGGGTTGACTCAGTTGACCTAGTATAACCAACTATCAAAAGGGGGATAAGGCCAGGAATAAGAGGATAAAGATGTAATAAATTATTATAATGGGTACAAATAAGAATAATAAGCTTAAGGTAAATGGTTTTAAGAGACAAGTGTGTATATTTCAAGTAGTAAAAGGGATAAAAATATTATGAAGCACCAATGGTTTGTCCACCCCTTACTTGGTGTACCCCTTAAGGCATGCATTTAGAGAGATTGAGACTCAATTGGTTCTTGCAAGATACAAAGTTTTAGTAAGTGATAAAATTTTGAAAATATTATGTGTATACATATGCCCCACTCAAATCTCATCACATGTCATGTAAGTATAACTCAGGATGGTGCTTCAGGAATAGAACATGATAACACACAATGTTGATGCTAAATAAAGTGTAGTAAGTAGTAAATAAGATAAAGGAAAGGATATAATTGAAAAACACATACCTTTACTTACTTTAGTATTGTAGATAAAGAATAATACTGCAAGAGGAAGTGAAGAAATCCCATGTGAAGAACACTAGGCTAACTTGTAGAAGTTAGTGCAAGAAATAGCCAAAAGTCAAAATTTTTTGAATATAGGCATATGATAGTGGAAAATATTCTATACATCATCATGATTACAATGCATTTTGTAGTTCAAAAAATGGATGAATAGAAAAAAAGATATAGACAAAATAAATAATTTTCCTGAAAATAATTGAAAATTTTGAATTGTTGAAAAGTGTTTTTAAAATGGGAAAAAGAGAAGTCATTTGTTATTTTAACTTGTGAAGGATAAAAAAAAGATATGAGAGACCAAATAAGATAGGATGGTGAGGAGATGATAGGCTAGATGAGGATGAGCTCCAGGAGTGATAATGGGTATAGGAGGTGGTAGCAATAAAGGTACCACTAGCAGCTCTATAGTGAGAGGAGAAGTGGCCATTGAAGACACAACATCGATGGAGGTAAAAGGAGTAAGAGATAGCTGAGACTATCACCATATTAGATGACCAAATAGTTGAGCTAGGGGAGAGCTAGATGATTGAGAGGTCACTCAAGCATATGCTGAGGTAGATTTTAGCTATGATGATAGGATTTGTATATAGAAGGAGACCTATAGAGGATGTGATCAGAGGTCGTATAGATAGAGAGACTATGCTCAGAGGGCACATGGATGGTGAGACCATAGTGGATGATACACATATAGGTAATAAAGATGGGTAAATTATTACTTAGTTTTTTATTATTTTTAAAATAGAGTAGAGATAGATATTTTGAGATATAACAGTGATCTAATATCTATTTGGTGAGATTTTGTAAGCATAGTAGAAGATGAGGAGGAGAGATTAGGGTCCCTTATGAGGGGATAACTCCATGATGTCCTATATGAGGTGTTGATTATATATGACCTTAATATATTGGAGGACCCTAGCATACCATCTGCCCAAGCTCAAGCGAGCTAGTTTAGACTAGTTGGAGAGGTAGCGAGCTAGATATGAGCACAAAGAGAGAGGATGTAGCCACTAGAAAAGATGGGTATAGGAGAGATATGGGCATGGAATCCCTTAGTAAAGGAGAGAGATGTCGATATAGATATAGTGACATAGATGACATAGGCACATACAATGCCTGACCCATATGACATAGGTGAAAGAGCAAGAGAGAGCAACACACATGGTGACCTTAGCCCAATTGGCATAGGTATAGGCACAAGTGGTGAATATAAAGATACAAGTGGATGGATTGATATCTTAGATAGCCTCATTACAATATTTTGTGCATATGGGTTAGACCAAGGCATTGACAAGTAGCATGGGTAGGCCATGAGATAGATGGGATGGGGCCCATCCATAGAGTTAGAAAATTGCATATGGTTGTACTTGTTGTATCAAAACTCATCACACACACACACACACACACACACACACACACACACATTTATATAATGGATCATTTTGGCATATTGATGTTGATTGTGTATGTTGTTGTTATCATGGTTTTGGTTGTGGATGGTTTGGATATATTTATTTATAGCACATGTATTTAGCTATTTATTGTATATGCTATACGAAATATATGAGATATGGTTTATTTTATAGCATTATTTAGAATACATTCATGGTTAAAAATTATAGATGAAATTTGAGCTCACTATGGATTTATCAATGCAAATGCCAAAATCAAATATCAACTACTAAGTAAGATGATAAATCCATTAGAATATAAATGCATTTCGATTAATGAAACATTCAATCCTACATTTAAACTCTAAATCCTAAGTTCTTCACATCATGATTAAACAAGATATAAAAGAAAAGAGGATTTAAATAGATACCTTAGACTCATATTGACAAAGTGATGTTGCTTGATGTTGGATTGTTGACGAAGATTCAAACATTGATTTTGGCATGGATTTGATATAAATTTGGTAGATGGCCCCAATGGAGGATGGAAGGTTGATTATATATAAGAAGGGAGGGAAGATCTATGGATGATATTTAAACTTAGAGGGAGGATATCAATGGTTTTAGATTATTTGAGGAATATTAAATTCCTTGGAAACCTCAAGAGTTAGATATTTCTAGAGAGAAGGGCTAGGTTAGAGAGATTTGTAGATTTGGAGAGTTCTAGAAATTCTTTAGGGATTAATGATGATTAGAGGAAGGTTCGATAGGGATTAGAGAAGGATTAGGTGATTAGGGATATAGGAATGGCTAGGGTGGTAGGGTAGTTAGGGTGGTAGGTGAATAAATATGAGTTTTAAATTGTCAAGTTGATTTAGGGGGTAGGTTAGTAGGTAATAGGATTTATTAAGGGATTAATAGGAAAATTAATTGGTTTTAGGATGGGGTAAAGGTATTTGAGATATAATAATGGAATGGAGATTGTTATTCTATTAGTTATTTTGGTTATGTCATATAGGAATTAGGAAAAATTAGCAAAAAATATCATAATTATTAGGGTGAGCACATTTTAGTGCATATATTTTGCCCCTCTTTGAAAGGGTATTACTAGTGGAAAAAAGTGGAAGGAGTAATGGTATTTAAAATTAAAACCATGTCATAAATGAATGTTATTAGATGATTTTAGTGTATATGATGCCCCCTTAAGGGGACATATGGGGAAGAATGAGCCGGATGGCCACTTGAAAGAAGAAATGATGGGTGGGATGAGATGGATAGATGATGGGATGGGATGCTAGATATGGGATAGAAGATGAATAAGATGAGTGATTTTACTTGAGCAATGAGATATAAATTGATGATGCCCTTAGGAAGGACACATGCATAGGGAGGAGAGGAGATGGGTGTCACAGTTATAGACACATCCCAAGGGGGAATCAATCGTAATATAATGATGATAAGATTAAAAGGACATAATATTTAGACGTATCCCAAGTAAGGATGCATGTAAGGGAGAGTTGTGGGACATGATAAGATGATGATTTGATAAGATTAATGATAAGTGTAGATCAAATCTAAAGTTGATTAATATAATGAGGGTGATGATAAAGAAGAATCAAATGATGTGATTGAGTGACCAAAATACTAGGGGATGAAGATGGATGACAGAGATAGTGAATGAGTTATCTTAGGGCATGGAAAAGTGACCAAGTGCTACCTACATAGTCTAAAAAGACCTTAGGATGATGTAGTTTTGATGAGAGGATAGAGGACAATGATGATGATGATGATCATTAGGGATTAAAAGATGATATTAGTGATGATAGTATATGACTTAGATGATAAGATATTGATAAAATATTAGATGTTAGTCGGATGGGTTATGATGGAGAGAAGGATGATGAGATAAATGATGAGATTAAGCCATCACAAATGTCATAAGGCTCATCATAGTCTAAATAATCCATTAAATATATCACTTGGTAGTATGCCCCATGATATAGACATGACCAAGAGGATGTTGTGCCAAAGTGCATGGGAGAATAGTGAACTTTGAATCCTCAAGGACACTTTTGGTATCCTCATAGCATCCTCATTCATTTTCCAATAGACAAAAAGAGACACTATGTGAAAAAACAAAAGACAAACAAGATATATACATGATAAAAGACATGAAAACAAGACAGGTAATAGGCATCAAATACCTTTCACACTACCAAGGAAATTATTTAATGGGTGCTAGGTGTGAAGAGGTAATGATAGGAAAATGATGGGATCAAGTACCTTCCATGCTAGCAAAGATTAATTGGATGAGTGCCAGGTATGAAAAGGCCTTGATAGGAAGTGATGGGTGCCAGATTAAAGTCTTGGAAAAGGTGATCTATGTTGATAATACCTAGGCCAAAAGGATGATGAAATGATGGGTGACCACTTAGATTGGGTTCCAAGACTAAATGTGGTATCCAAAGATGGGATGGATAGGTAGACAGGAGATGGATGAAACTAGGGGATTAGAGATAAGACAAGACACCATGGAACATTTTTTTATTGATTTTGACTTGTGGATGGCATCTCAATTTATTAGTGATGGGTGAGATGCAAGATGTTGATGCTAGATGGAGATGCTAGTTGATACTTATTATAGGGAAAGGTGATGCTAGGACTATGTGATAGTGACCTTTATTTACTTTTGATTTAACATCCTTTGAATGTTTTAACTAGGTGTATTCATAACTCCTATGAGGGACAATGTTGGCTAGGGATTTAGGATATGGTGTTGATGGGGGTATGCCATGAATGTGATGAGGGCATATAGGATGTGAAGGAGGGATGATATGATAAGAGGGGGAGCGGAATTAGTTTTCAACAATTATATACATCGTTGGACATGGTGGAGGGGATTCTTGAGATTGGTGCTATGAGACTATGAGATCCAAGACCTTTTGACTTGTGATTATTTGATCCAAACATTAAGAGGATGGTCAGCCATATGATTTTTGACTTTATTGCCCCTTGGTACTAGTTTTTGGGCTTCACCAGAAGAGATTGATTTTTCATTTGATATATGATTATTTTGACTTTGATATGCCCCTAGTGCCTAATATTGGGCTTCACTATGGGGAGACATTATTTGATTATGGAAATGATTTGACTTTGCTTGACTATGATTTATGGGATCAAAGATAATTTGATTATGATTTTTGATTTTTGGAATATGGTCTCAAACCTTTGTATTTATGGCACATGATATTAAATGCAGAGGGGAATCCAACGATGCATGTTTCTATTTGTTCCCTTCATGGAGTGGGATATAAAGATTATGGAGGCAAGGTAGAGGATTACTAAGATGATGAATGTTGTGTGAGGGAGTAAGGGGATAATGGGCAGCATATTAATCATAAATATCACTAGGATCACTAGTATTTATGTTGGAGAAAGTGTCCTTAATAATCTCAAAATGATCATTAATACATGCCTCTGAGGTAGGATCAGATCCACTTTGAAAACTAGATAAAGCATTCAAGAACTCAGTTATGACATCATCATACTAAGTGGGATCTTTAAAGGAGTGGGCATTATCACCATCTACTATAATACCGATAAGAAATGATTATTTTGATGAGGAATATGATGTAGACGTTGATGTAAAACAAAATCTAGATATAGATAAAGCTTGTTTTGGCTCTAATGTTGACTTTAATGTACATGATGTAATGTTGTGAGTAAAGGAGTGATTGTCCTTGTAACATGGGGTTTTTGGTATGATGGGTGAGAGGAAGATGATGGATGAATAATGGATGAAGCAAATCTAGGTCTATGAAAGGGATTATGGGATATAGAAGGACTAGGTTTATGGGGGGTAAACTTGTTTTGAATGGATAGGTGGTTGGAGATGGGGAGATCATGGAAGATGGATAGGATGTATTGACCTTGGATTGGAAGGGGAAGGGTTTGATTATGATAAGGAATGGAACCTTGGCATTCCTTTTCTTATTCACCTGGGGATTTAAATTCATCTGATTCATCCTTGATTACTATGTCAACACTGTTGATGATGTCGTAGACATAGCCTCAGAAGTTTTGACATAATTTAATTGAATACCCCCAAGTTTGATGATATAGAAAATATCAGTTTGCTTTATACCAAGAGGGCTTAGGCTTGGTGGGATCAAGATGTGGTATGGGTGGATGGACCATCATGTTTCTGGTGAAAAGTTGTTGGAAAAAGGATTCCAAGGATATAGGAAGGGGAATATAAGGACCCATTTTACTTTATGACTTTCATATTTATTCACTTACCACCCTAGCTACCCTACCACCCTATCCATTCCTATAGCCCTAGTCACCTAATCCTTCTCTAATCCCTATTTAACCTTCCTTTAATCATCATTAATCCCTAAAGAGAGTTATATAAATCTCCAAAACTAGAACTCTCTCCAACCTAGCTCTCCTCTCTAGAAACTTCTAACTCTAGAGGTTTCCAAAGAATTTAATATTCCTTGGATAATATAAAACCATTGATCTCTTCCCTCTAAGTTTGAATCTCATCCATAGATCTTCCCTCCCTTCCTCTATATAATCAACCCTCCATCCTCTATTAGGACCATATATCAATCTCATATCAAATCCATGCCAAAATCAATCCTTGCATCTTCATCAACAATCAAACATCAAGTAACATCACTTTGTCAATCTGAGTCTAAGGTATCTATTTCAATCCTCTTGTCTTTTCTATTTTGTTTAATCATGATGTGAAGAACTTATGATTTAGAGTTTAAATGTAGGATTGAATGTTTCATTCATCTAAATGCATTTAGATTCTAATGGCTTTATCATCTTACTTAATAGTTGATATTTGAGTTTGGAATTTGCATTGCTAAATCCATAGTGAACTCAAATTTCATCTACATTCTGGTGACCATGGCGAGAGTTCCCTCCCAAACTAATAATTTATCATGCATGTGTTGTTTTTGATAGCTTGTATGTCAAATTTTTGAAATTTTATGTGTATACGTTGTAGTCATAGGTTTGAATTAATAGTCATGATATTATTTGAGCTAGTCATGACATTGCCTTCGTAAGTAGTGATTTTGCACTAACTACTAGCTCTTTTACAGGTTTTTAACCCTTAAAAAACCCCATGATTCAAAATTAGTGATATTTTAAAGCCTAATCAGGGCACAATTTCATAAACTGCTAATAGTTTGTGTTGCAAGTCCATTTTTGATAATACCGTGACTCTCCTAGTCATGAGTTTATCCTACAAATTGTGGTATTATTGACGGTAGTCATGATATTACAATTTTCCATAAAATAATTAATGACTAACCTTTTTCCATTAATCTATAAGGGCTATCTTGATATTCTATGGTTTTTAGGGGATTTTTGACATCAATATAGTCCTCTATTTAATATTTTTGGGTATTTTCACTTTAAACTCATATCTATCAAATTGACCCCAAATTTTATGTCAATATTTTGTATTTGTGTGGTTTTTGTGTGGTTTGGGTGCTATGTAAGTTAAATAAGAGACCAAAGTAGGAGAAATCAACTAAGGAATCAAGATAGAAACACATGCCTTTACCCCTTTTTCTCATTTTTGACAAAATCATGACTATTGGCATTTTCAGACTTGTAGGATTGCCATTTAGAGTACCGGTATTGCAATTGTAATCATGAGTTTTTCATTTTATTCAATTTGAATTAACTTTGTTTGCAGAATATCATTGAAATTTCCATAAGACAAACTTAGGGTACAATCTATTTGAATACACTCCTTGTTGATTAGAATTTTGATTATGATAAAAGTCTAAAATATTTTGTGCATAAATATTTAATAAAATTAGTCTTTAAATATATCATAATCATCTATAAATAGACATTTTTATCCATCTAAAGTAAACTAGTTATAAACATTCTATTCTAATGCAAAATATAAATCTAAATTTTTTGCCATTCTACATAATACTATGACTATCATTTTACTCAAAGTAGTAGGTTTGTAGTTTGAGTCACGGTTTTGTGGTTTACGATAAAACCATGATTATATTTCTATAGTCATTAGTGATATTCCCTATCCTAGTCATTGGTTTTTCTAAGTAGTCATGGTATTTTAGTTAACCATCACGGTTAGCTAGCTTCTATAAAACTGCCACTCACTAATCATGGTTTTGTCCTACAAGTCATGGTTTTGTTCCCCCCAGTCATGATTTTGCACTGAGAACTTGTGATTTTGCACTAAAATTTGGTCCTTTTTTATTTATTTTTTTGAATCATTTTTTGTGAAATTTGAGTCACTTTGAGCCTCTCATAAATCCCAAATTGCCTTTAACGGTAAGGGGCTCCACCCCTCGGCCTCGCCCCTTGACCCTGCCCTATACCGTAATAAGGAGTGCACAAGGGGCACTTCTCGTAGACCCCATAAGGGGATCTACAACTTTAACCCATAGTGGATATTTCCCCTTAACCCTAGAAGGGGTGTTGCCCTTTGACACTATTGGGGGTTGCCACCTCCAGACCCCCACATCATGTCTCGATCACCCCAAAGAAGTTATAAAGACAAACCACGATTTTTTAGGGTGTTTTATTGAGGAATATTTGACAAACATCTCATTTATTGTATGGGTTATTATGCTAACATCATCTTATAGGTCATATTTTGGGTCTAATGTTTGGTTTTGTAAGACCCACTCTTGAGTGCCATATCAAAATACTAACTCATGTGCTTCTAGGCCACTAGTCAAAGACCCATTTTGGCACTTTTTCACATCATTTTTGTGTTGTATATATCATTTTTAATAATCTTTTTATGTGTATATATTTCTTGTGAAAAATAATTCTTTGTATATAATTATTTACATGTGTGTGTATGCTAACTTGTAAGTAATTGTTGTATCGTGCTCATCACACATAGGTACTTAAAATGGTTAATTATTTGTATCATGAGTTTGCATATTTATTGAGCCCTCCATCTAGGATAGTGTATGACATGGAATTGACACCCATGTACAAGCTTAGTTTATAGGGGTCAGTGTCAGAGATTTCATCACCATATGCTGACCAAACTCCATGTTTTAGTGGAATATAACAATCAAGGATAGTTGTCATTAGGCTAAATGGTTAACCCCATATAGGGCATTCATGAAGGGGAAGAGTTAATTCTCTAAAATAGGCATTAGACAACACCCTATATGGACTTGGGTGCTAATGTAACTTCATGTATATAGGGGATGCCTTATAAACCTTGTGCATACCTAACATAGGACCTTTCGATCGTAAGAGGTGTACCACTATAGGAGTAAATATTAGCTTCAAATTAGCCATCATGTGTGAGTAGGGTTGAGAGGGTTAAATTGATACCATAATGGGTCACTGGCTTACAGCCTCACCTGTGAAGCTATTAGATAGTGCAAACTTCAGGTTACACACCCTTGAGTTTACTAATCATAAGTTG
The DNA here is from genome assembly GCA_037957365.1 of Torreya grandis. Taxonomy (NCBI): domain Eukaryota; kingdom Viridiplantae; phylum Streptophyta; class Pinopsida; order Cupressales; family Taxaceae; genus Torreya; species Torreya grandis. The sequence continues at coordinate 3,789,354 of JARHVA010000380.1, read as the reverse complement.
TGGATTACTTTCTTGGGTATGTGTTATGTTAAACATGTGTTGTTTGTGAGCTGAGTCGTCCTTTTACCTATCCATACCTATCTAGGTCCTTTGCATATATCACCTTGTATATTCCACAATCATCATTTTATCACCTTTTACATCTCTATCCCACCCTCCCTTTTATACATATCCTAATCAATGTATTAGTCATCATCACATTATACATATCATCTTTGTAAATCTTTGTCTAGGTCGTATCCCATCTCCTATCTTGTCTAGTCATACCCACTCTTCATTGGTCATACTCCCATCAACTTATACCTTCCATATTATACATAATTACCATATTATCTCTTCTACATACTTTTATATTATCTCCCATCACCACCTTATCTTAATCCACCCATCATCAGTCATACCCCTATCACCTACATATCCTAAATCACATCTTGACATAAAGAATACCTCATCCATAATCAATCATATCCCACCTTTACTTGTCTAATCTAATAGTCTAAATTTGACCTTATCCACCTTTGTTTCACCATCATCCCCATATCAATTCATCATCCTTTTGTAGCCTTTTCATATCATCTCACATCTTGTCATCATCCCATCCACTCATCATTGACCACATACCCATCACCTATATCATTGTCTTGTACATCCTAAATCTCATAATTCCCTTGAACATACCCTATTTTACATCTTTCTATTCAATTCCTATCCTAGTTTACCTTGTCATTAATCATTATTCCATCATCCAACCATCACCTTTTATATCCTTATTTTACCTTCTTGTGCATCATTTTAATCACATCTTATCACTAGATCTATACATCATTAGTCATCCACTAATCACATAATAATAATACCTCATAATCCACATCTTATCTTAAATCCATACTCAATCACTTATCTTGACCTTACCTTCATCACCCACTTAGTCATCACCTCATCTTATCCTAGTTGGCTTCTAGGTCACATACAGGTCTAAACCATCCACCTTTCATTACCTCTTTATCATTTCATCATCACCTATCATAATACTTATCCTTATTCAATTATCCTAATCACATTCATCACATAATCCTACCCCATCCCATCTTGAGCAAATTGGTCTAAGGTTTTGAGCTAGTCCTATCATCCACACCATCCTATCATTCTAATCCACTTGGTCAAATCTCATATCACAATAAATAGCTTGTTAGCATTTTATCACTTTGTCAGTCTCAATATATCAAACCAATTAATATAATCTAGTCCTATCATCTTACCTTATTCATTACTAACACCCATCATATCATCCTCTTGCTAGTTTTGAATATTAGGCACCTATCACATCTCCAACCCTTTTACTAGATTGAAGACTAGACATCAATGATAGGTCATTAACACTTATTATACTACCAATTTGAAATATAATCATAGTTTTTAATCCATCAAGTCTCTCCCATCCTCATTATCATCCATATTATTAGCTCATTCCTTTGGCCTTACTTTGTTTAAATAATCTTTAGTCTACCTTCGCATCATCATCCATCTTTCCCCATGGATTTGGACCCAATCCTCATAGACAAATACACCATATCCAATAAGGATGAAGTCCTTTTATAGGAACTAGAGTTAGGTGCTCATCTACCCTCAAACCTTGATCCCATTCTCCCCAAATCACCATCATGTACCCCCATGAAATTAGTCTTAGCCTTCCTTGATGTGATCACCCTAATCAATCAATACATCCTAGAGAATAAAGATGAATTCCTTTTGTAGATATGGAATAAGGGTGCTCATTTTCCCAATAATTTTAACCCCATAAGTATAAAGTCACCTCCCACTATGGTTTTCAGAATGTAGATGAAATTTGAGCTCACTATGGATTTAACAATGTAAATTCCAAACTCAAATATCAACTACTAAGTAATATGATAAAGTCATTAGAATATAAATGAGTTTATATGAATTAAAAATTAAATATTACATTTAAAATATAAATATTAAGTGCTTCACATCATGATAAAACAAAATAGAAAAGGCAAGAGGATTGAAATAGATACCTTAGACTCAGATTGACAAAGTGATGTTGCTTAATGTTAGATTATTGATGAAGATGCAAGGATTGATTTTGGAATGTATTTCAAATGAGCTTGGTAGATGGCCACAATGGAGGATGGATGGTTTATTATATATAGGGAGGGAGGGAAGGTCTATGGATGAGATTCAAACTTAGAGGGAGGACATCAATGGTTTTAGATTATCCAAGGAATATTAAATTCCTTAGAAACCTATAGAGTTAGAGGTTTCTAGAGAGGAGGGATAGGTTAGAAAGAGTTTTAGATTTGGAGAGTTATAGAACTCTCTTTATGGATTAATGATGATTAGAGGAAGGTTAGATAGGGATTAGATAATGATTAGGTGACTAGGGATGTAGGAATGGCTAGGGTGGTAGGTGAATAAATATGAATTTTAAATTGTCAAGTTGGTTTAGGGGTTAGGTTAGTAGGTAATAGGATATATTAAGGGATTAATAGGAAAATTAATTGGTTTTAGGATGGATTAAAGGTATTTAGGATATAGGAATGGAATGGGGATTTTTGGGCTCTACTTATTTTGGTTGTGACATATAGGAATTAGGAAAAATTAGCAAAAATTAGCATAATCATTCGTGGGGTGAGCACATTTTAGTGCATACAAAAAGAAACATAAAAAAGGGACTTGGTAATATATAATCAATAAAAAATGTACTACATACTATTTCAATTTGGTAAATGTGTAATAATAAGAAATGATTAAGTATAAAGAAATAAAAGAATGGTAAAAAGGAATTTGTTTTTAAACTAAGAGAAAGATTTTTGCACCAAATTAAAACAAGTAAAATCATACTAAATCATGTTGGAAAATATAAAAATAATATAATAAAAATGGAAGGTATTTAAAAGAGAACAAATGGTATAAAAAAAATCAATTAAGTCAATCAATCATACTATATCACATTAGGAAGTATAAGAGAGAAAAAAATGGCAAAAGGTTTGGTCTGAAATTTGTCATACTAATTCAAGCTGGGAAGTATGAAAAATTCAAGAAATGGTTGGATTCTTACATGAACTCAGAAAATAAGAAGATAAAAGTGAAATAAAAATGAAGTAAGCATAAAACATACTAAATCAAGTTAGAAAGCATGTCAATGATGTGTAACTTCATAATCAATCACATCTTATCTCATATTTGACACATGTAAATTTTGTTTGTGACTTGTATTATTGGAAAACTTTGTGAGGAGGGCCAAGTCCTTTCCATGGTCTTACACTACAACTCCACAAAGGGTACACCACTAGGGTGGCATAATCAAGGTAATTGGGTAATAAAGGATGTGGGTAGGAAGGTGCTATGAATTTATGAGGAATGTTAGGTCCTATCCATGGTCTTACAAATCAAATCACAAATGAGATCCCATGGGGAGTGATCAGTAGACAAATCAATATTTCTCAAGAGGAAATATGAGGGATATATGGAATGAAAAAGGGAATGTAAAAATCAAGACTTAGGCATCTTATGAGAATACCTTAGGAGGAAATAGGCATACTAGGTACATGAGAAGACACTAAGTGACTAGTGACCATCAATGTACAAAGGAAACCTATTCGCTATAGATACAAAACTCTGTAGGAAAATAAGTGTGCTACTAAGATTAACTCATGAAGGTATATTGATACAAGGAAATGTAAAATGGACATACCTTCCCATAATGTGTTCTTCATTCTTCAGGACCCCTTATAGAGCCATCAGTATACTATGAAGATTGGGTACTTGCATGAGAAAATAGGTAGCACTAAAATATTTTTTTATTCTCCTCTTCTAATCTACTGGCCTACCACACTCCAAAAGACCTCAGCTCTATCGTGAGGCCAACTTTGGAGTTTTATATTTGACTAGAAGAAGAAGATGTGATTTGAATCACATTTTTTAGTGTGATTTAACTTTTAAGAATATTTTTTCCTTTTATATAATTTCCTTTTTGTTTAAAATGATTTGGATTTTAACTTTTTATGGATTTTGAAGATTCCTCTTCAAAAAAAAATTTGGAATTACCAATCATGAGAGATGTAGTGATACACACAAAATGAGCTTTAGATTAAGGCTAAAGGAATCTAAGTGACCAAATATAAAGATAAACTAGGATACTTAGGCTTAACAATGAACCATCATGTGTTCTCAAGTCTTAACCTTGTATATGCTTAGTTTATGGAAAGGAAATAAAGGGAAATAAGAAAATCCAAAGTGGATGGGTATAAATAAATTATAATGAGATGCATTATTTGCTAACTGATCACATGGTAATAGAAAACATAATGAAAGGGAACAAGGTTGGTATAGCCAAGTCACAGTGATAATTATCCATGAAAAATAGAGACAAGAGAGCAAACAATCATGAAGACACAAGAAGAAAGTTTTTATAACAAATCAAGAAAGAAAGAGAAATAAATGATAAAAAAAGATAATAATATACAAATATAAATGACAATATAAGCAAGATATATTACAAGAGGTAAAATAACTACAAGAAAAAATATGAATTTGACACATTGTCAAATGATATAAAAGATAAATAAAATATAAGATTGGAGCACATGTCAAATCTAAGTGTAAATGAAAAATCACCATGCATGCCCTAATAAATAATAATAAGTCTACCCACACACATTATCCAAAACATCAGATAGATCTCTGTGGAGCTGGATATGAACAACTTCTAATGTCTTGTCAATATTCAATGAAAACTGGGAAAATACGTCTCCTCTAATCTCCTCCATAGAAAAAGTGGTAATACTCAATGGATCATGTTGAGGAGGGAAATCAAGAAAGGGATGCTTGAGAGAATGCATGGGAGTAAGCTCTATGGGAGATATAAGAATCACTAGTGGGGAAGAATCCATAGGTGAAGGAAGATCCAAAGTTAAAGGAATATGGGTGGAGGCATAAATGATGATAAAGGAACCATAATAGATAATGGAACCATAAGAGGTGGAGCCATGGGAGAAGAATGAGGAACCTTATTATGGGAGTAATGGAAGAAGGTCTAGGAATAACTAAAAGATGATCCTTGAGATGTTGTTGAAGGATGCATTAATGGTCGATGTGATGAGTGTCACATTGGTGCCATAGATAATATACCTCACCATACTTAGGTATATATTTAGGTATAACCTTTGGGGGAGGCATGTCTTTGTCTGAGGATGGAGAATAAGGATGCAACATATTAATATATTATTTCAGCTTATGATAATGGGTAGAAGAATGATTATCTATCCCATAGAAGTAATAGATACACTTGTGAGTGGCCTTAAGAGAAACACTCATAGAAGAGGTGTAATAGGTGTGGAATAAGTTGGAGAAGACTCGTTGACCCATTTGGTGGGCAACAGAGACATCTTAGGAAAATAAAGTAAACCATCACCAAGGGAAGGTGGTGATGGAAGAGGAATGGAACTAGGCTCAATGGAAGGAGTAGTGGGATGAGAGGTAGGGGTAGACTCAACAATAGTGGAATTAGGAACAAGCTCATTTATAGTATAAATATTAATGGGTTTTGATGTGGGTTCCATTAAGGTAAGGACATGATCTATAGAAGGCCTAAGGAGAGTCACACTAATCTTAGGGGAAAACCAACTACGATGGTCAAGGTACCTAGCAAAGTGGTAAGGCCCAGTCATCGCTTGATCTATGAACATACTCCTATGAGGCTCTTAAAAAATTGGAGGTGTTGGCACCATCTCTACCCTATGATAAAGAGGAAAAATACTAAAATTAGGAACTATAAATGAAGTAAAATAGGAAGATACATGAAAATACTTAAGTAAATAAGAACTGTAACGAACAATCTTGATATCATGAGCTTGGATAAGACTACCTAAAAATAGATCATCTAAGGAATAACCATCATCATAATCTAAGGTGTGAAGGTCAATGATGCAATTAGGGATGACCTTATCATCTGAAGAAGTGTGGTGAATAAGATGCTGATTCTTGATCAAGACTACAAGAATGTCATCGTAAGGAGGTTTACAAGAACGAGGCTGTAAAGAAGCAGGAAGCTATGAGATGAGGTGAGGTGAGAGATCAAAAGTTTTATTTTTTAGGTTAATCTCATTAGGGTCATCATCATCATAATTTAAGAGTTCAAGAGAAATGTTCCCAATGAGTTCAGGATGACCCTTGTAACCTCTCATTGAGTTAACAGGAAATTTAAGACATTGAAATTCATGAAATGGAACACTATGCAAAGGTTCAAGAGTAAGAATTTTTAAGACACCACAATCTTAGAATTGTTTGAAATTCCAAGGGTTAGTGTCACCCTAAATCCTATAAATGGTTCCATTAGGAGGGAATTTAATTCATTGGCAGGCAGAAGAAGCAACAACTCTCATACAGTGAGTCCATAGCCTACTAAGCAAGATGTTATAAGAAAGGGGAAAGTTAAAGATCATCACCATCATGAAAATGGTGATAGGTGGGAGGTAATGGGAAGCCACACATAACCTAGAAGAGGCATTTTCCTTCTATCATATCCTTGGTAGGTGATGTGTGTAGACTCGAGATTGCATTTTGAATATCCAAGGGTTTTGATAAAGTCAAGAGAGGCAACAGAAGTGCTAGAAACTTCATCAATCAATGCATGCTTAACTTGGATATCACCTATTTGAACATTAATGAATAAGTGAGATTCATTTGTATGAAGAAAAATATCATTAGGAATCATAGAGGCTATAGGAAATCTTAAGGAAAGAGAAGTGTCCATAGTTTCATCAATGTTGATAGACATCTCTTTACACTATTATAATATATTATCTTCAGATCTAGATAAGGCTATTTCTTGTCCTGCTAGGGAAGGATGAGGGATATTCATATTGAATAATATTTGCATAAGATGGTTTATATGATGTGGAAAAGTCCTCATAATCTCAAGGAACAAAATTTGGGATGGGAGATTGGTGATATCTATGATGGGATCCCATTCATCATAACCCATAAGAAGGTTGTTATAAATAGGTGCATTGTGCTTAAGAAGGTCCTCAGAAGGAGGAGCCAAAGTAGATTGGATTTTTTGTTGATAAGAAATAGAAGTCTTAGAAAAAGGTTTTAAATGATGGTGTGAAGATGAATTAGTTGCTTTAGGTTGATTTTGAGAAATAGTAGAAGAAATGTTAGTAGAAGATTTATTATCATTAATGTTGTAAGATGAAGGAATGGTGGTTGAAATATAATGGGAGGTGTTATCCAAGGGAAAATAAAAAATAAGATCATAAAAATTTATAAGTTCATCTTACCCCAACTCATTTAAATTAGTTAGGGAAAAATCTTAGATAATACGATACATTTGAGATGGAGGAGTGTAGATAGGTTATGAATCAATGAAAGCGACCACCCTTCACATATTAGTCATGATAACCACATTCTCTTTGGAAGTGAGGTCAACAAGACTTTCTATATTGTTGGTGGAAGGGATGGGCTTGTCTTGGTTGTCTTGAATAGGTTGATGATTAGGAAGAGGGTATTTGTAGATATCCAAATGATCATTATCTTGATTTAAGGCTTGACATTTATCATGTGTTTTATAATCCTTAAAAGTAATTTCATTGGCTTGTTGATGATTTTGGATGATAGAATCATGATCTCAATTAGGACCAAGAATAAAATCCATAGCTAAATTACAAAGTTGTCTACAAGTCTCATGAGAATGACCCTAATTAGCATGAAACCAATAAAATTTTTAAGGATCATACCAGGATTTCATAGGATAGGTAGGGTCAAGTTCTCTTGGAAGAGGCCTAGGTAGATGCTTAAGCAATTCAGCTGAAGATAGAGGTTTGTGAATGTTAATGTTATTAGGTGATGATAAGTAAGGATTGGTATATTGTTGAGAAGGGGGAGCTGGTTTTGAATATTGGTTGGGAATGACAACTTGAATATTATGAATGGTGTCATAAGAATATATAACATCATCATTGGTAACATTGCAATTTTTGTTATTATGTAAGAGACGAGGACCCACAAAAGGTTGGGGTGGCTTGAATTGATGCATAAGGAAATATTGACGTTTAGCTTGGTCAATAGCTTCCTCTAAAGTACATGGAGAGAGAGTGCAGGCCTGATATTGTAATTTATGAAAGAGGGAATTAGTAGATAGATGGAAAATATTATCAGTATCCATGTTATGTTCACACTTATTTGACAAAGTTTTCCACCTTTTAACAAGGACATGAGTAGTTTCATTTTTGAATTGTTTACAATTTATGAAGTGGGCCAAAGTGCATTTAGGAAGATCATTAGTTAGGAATTCTTGAACTAAAGCATTCATTAAATCTTCCAATCTAGAAATAGAATGAGTTCTAAGTTGATTATATCAATCCAAGGCATCACTTATGAGGGTTTTGGCCAATAGTTTGGTAGCGGAAAAAGTGTTCAATTTGACCCAATCTTTATAGATATTTCCAAATGTTTTAAAATGAAGGGTAGGATCAGTTGGTCCATTATAAGAAATTGTAGGTGCGATACCTCTTATATCAATGTTATCAATTTGAGTAGTAAGAGGCTCATTCTAAAGATGCTTAATGGTTTTATTGATCAAAAGAGGTTAAGGATTAAGTTTACCTTGAGAATATTGAAGAGGAGGAGGAGGAAAATTTTGGTTATATGTGCCCCAAGCCTTTTGCTGAGGATGAGATTGAAGATGAAGAAGGTGGTTTTGCATTCTCATCATTTGATTTTTGTTATTATCTTGAAAGGTATTCATTTGATTGAGTGTTTTTAAAAATAATTGGTGTGCTTGATTGACATAGTTAGAAGTATTAAAGTTGGTATTCATGTTGGTATTAGTGGTTTGGGTACCATTATTGGTGTTAATAGGGGCTTGAGAGGAACTATGAGAGTGTGAGTCACTAGTGGCAAAAATTGCTTGTGTAGTAAAAGATGAACTAGTGAATGGTTGAGAGGAAGAAGCACTATAAGTATGATTACCTTGGGTAGAAAACAAAGCACTAGTGGAAGGATTAAGGATAGTGGATCTTACGAAAATCCCACTAGATGTAAAACTTACCATGTTAGTGGATATACTAGGCATGGAGGTGGAAGAAGTTAGAGAATAAAAGGTCATGGTGTGAGAAGGGTCATAATCGAAGGAAGAGGCTGAGAATCAAATAAAGTGGCACCCCCAAATCTAGTTGAGATTATAGGAGTAGGTGAATGATGCTCTTTGGATTGACCAATAATCATAAGATTGTAAATGGTAGAGGGATGTTTCCCTTGATGTTGAGTAAATTTAGAGATAAATAAGATCATTTTGGGGGAATACTCTAATTTGGGTTGGTATTCTAATGAGAAGAGAGGATTACACTATGAAGAGGTATTAGTAGGAGTTACATAGTTCATTGTGTGAGTGGAAATGTGAACATTACTAGCATACAAGAGAGGATCCCTATTTTGTCTATGGGAGACCCTATGAGGATTGGTAAAATTCATCATGTATGTTGAATGAAACTCAATGTTTTCATCAAGTAAAAATTATATAAAGAGAAATAAAGAGAGATGAGAAAGAAAGGAAATAGGAAATGACAAATAATACATGATTGATTGGGTCAACCTAGCACAAAAATAGGGTCTATAAATAGTACATGTCAATTGGGTCGATCTAATATAGTGAACAGAATCTGTAAAAAGAGTGAATAGGGTCTAAAAATAGTATAGGGTCAACTAGGTTGATCTAGTATAGTGAACATAGGATGGAAAAATGTATAGGGTTGACTAAGTCAACCTAATATAACAGACAAGGAAAATTAGAAAGCCTATAACAGATTATGAATTAAAATAAGATAATTTTTCCAAGTAATTTGAAAAGTAAGAACTGAAGGGAAATGAACAATCAATTGGATTAGTGCTGGCCAATCTAATTGAGGCACACATTAAAGAACCTTGCACCAATACTAGCTAATGCAAGTTTTTACAATACAAAATACAAATGAGCAAAGAGCAAGAAATCAACTTGGAAAGTAAATAAATAGCTAAATGGTCAAATTAAATATTTATGAGATTATTAGGATATATTTTTAAATGTGATGAGAAGTTAGCTATAAGTAAGGATCTACAAAGCAATCTAAGGATAGTTTCACGTAGTTTGAGCTGAAAGGGATATGTAGTGGTAATGATATAGACTTGGTATCCTCACTTTACACACAGCATCAATAAGTGTGTTGGGTGCTTAGACAAAATATACCATTAACCGCACTTTATATTTGATCAGAACATCAAGTCAGCTTTCCCATTGGTGATGAAATCCAAGTAGGTTGGCCTTGGGTAGTCAAATGTTAAAATACTTGTTTAGATTTTGTGATTTGGTCATGTGTGCATAAAATAAAAAATAGCGAAACTAAATGGTTAATTGAAAATATAGTTAATTAGATTATGTAATCCATTCTAAGCATGAAAGCAACAAAAAGTGAAAGTGTGAACTAATTACTAGCATACAAAGGTTAATTCCAACTTTAAAACAAGGTATAATGTCGATACAATCAACAGTGTATGCATAACATATAGAACAAGATCAACAAGGTCGATCCTCTACTATGGAAGCAAGGTCTAAAAATGAATAGGGTCAATAGAGTCAACTTAGTTATCCAGACAACACATAAAAAATAGAATTGGGTTGACATGGTCAATTCAATTGACTGTAGAAGGGTAGTTCTAAAGACTATAAACTATGAAATGAAAGACTATAAATAATGAGATAGAAGGATAAAAATGAACCTTGGTGGATTGGAGATGTAGATAAGGAAGATTACTATCAGACAACCTTGTCGAATGATTGTAAAACTTGCTAACTAGGTCAATTAGGTTGATCAAGATCTGTAAGAACTTGTTGTTGAGTGTTTGTACTATACTTGGTCGATTGGGTCGACCTAGTATGTTGAAAAGGATATATGAAAGTCTAAAAACTATATTGGGTCACCTGGGTTGATCCAGTAATATGGACTAGAAGTTTGGAAAGCTTAAAACCTATATTGGGTTGATCCATTACCCTGTACTTAAAAACCTGTACACAAAAATTAGAGCTAAGTTGATGCAATTGACCCAGTAGTCAAATATATGATAAAAAGAATGATGAAAAATAATGAAATAAGTGAATAAATATTTCAAGGGTTATTTCATGTCGAGTTCACTAGAATGTATGAAATCAAAAATGCATAATGTTTATGAATCAATCATAGCTTGGAGAAGATAGAGCATACCTACACTTCTGATTTGGAATACATTTGTTAAGTGGAATCATGACCAATATGGGGATCCACTAGACCTGATTAGGGGATCACTTATCACAATAAACCATGTTAGGAAGGGTTCCAAAGCTTACAGTCTAACATAATTATGCAATATCCCTAAAAACATCTTAGGTTTAATATTTCACTTATGTATAATAAACAAGAAAGTAAATCTAATCTAGTGCTCACCAAAGTTTGTGGCACAATATGGGGGTTAGAAGCAACATAAACAAAAATAAACGTGCATATAATACATATACTCACATTAATGTATATCAAATCATAATGCATGGAAGAGAAGCACAATTGCATCATCTATCTACTCTTATAAAGGGGAAATAAAGTTAGGAATACTTACCTTTGAAGATGAACCCATTGATCCTCAATCTCTCCCTTGACCAAGATTCTTCACAAGATATTGTTGTGGCATGTAAGGATATCAAAGACAAATCAGCTCTAGGAAACACAACCTATCTATGCATCCAAAAGACTTCTCCATAAGACAATATCTGTATCTCCAAAGAAAGTATGGAACTTTAAGCTTTATTCCTCAAGTAGAATGGTTAATAAGTAGATGTTCATTCACACTTATTCTTCTTCACTTATCCATTTTCAAATGATTGTAAATGAACTTGTATATATAGGTGGATCTTACCCTAAATCCTTCTGAATATGTCAGTTGTATGGGGTTGACCCAGTCGACCCTATATGTTTTCGAGAGATAATTCACTAGGTCATTAGTTATGTCGGTCAAAGGGATAACAATCTCAAAAGTGAAAAATACCCAAAAATAGTATAGGGTCAACCTAGTCAACCCTATATAGTAATTAGAGGCTAAATTTTTTTCAAGGTTGACCTAGTTGACCTAGTACAACCAACTATCAAAAGGATTATAAGGCAAAGAATAGGAGGATAAAAATGTGATAAATGATTAGAATGGGTAAAACTGAGAAGAATAAGCTTAAAGTAAATGGTTTTAGGAGACAAGTGTGTATATGTAAAGTGGCAAAAGGGACAAAAATATTATGAAGCACCAATGGTTTTCCCAACCCTTTCTTGGTGCACCCCTTAAGGCATGCACTCATAGAGATCGAGAATCGACAGGTTTTTACAAGATACAAAGTGTCAGTAAGTGATAAAATTTTGAAAATATTATGTGTATACAATTCCTCCTACCACAAATTTGTTCATTAAATACCTTATGGATGAATGATCTCTATAAATAAATATCTCATATCTAGTTATGTAATGACAAAAGAAAATCATGGCATATATGACAACTAGGAACTTCTTCTCGGTAGTGGTGTAATTTATGTAAGTAGGAGTTAGATTCTTGTTAATGTAATAAATGGATTATATGTTACCTTATTTATATTTATACCCAATAAATTTCCCCATGACATTGTTGGATGCATTAGTTTGTATGTGGAAGGGTTTTTCCCAATTAGAACCTCTAAAAATTGGAGAAAATTTTATTTTTTCTTTTATTGACTCAAAAACCTATTGACATTTGTTAGTCCAAAAAATTCACTATCCTAAGTCAACAAATAAAACATAGGTACAAAAATATTACTGAAGTATTATATAAAAAACCTATATTACCTTGCATGTACTAGAAATATTTTTATATCAATTTGGTTTTTAGGTGCGAGCAAGTTAGAGATGACTTCAATCTTTTTGGGGTCAACTTGTATTCCTTGTAGTGAGATGTGATTACTTAGGACAATTCATTGATCAACCATTATCAATAATTTAATATGGCTTAAGGATAATTAGTGCTTCTCACACATAGTTACCATATTTTATAGATTACTTAGGGCCTCATCAAAATAGTTACCATGTACTATAAATTCATCCATGTACACTTTTACACAATCATTTGTTAAATCAACAAAGATAACTAGGATTTCTCTCTTTGAAAGGCAGTTGGTGCATTACATAGGCCAAAGGGTAAAATCTATATATAAATGTTGCCTAAGGGAATTTAAATTTTGTTTTATCTTGATCTTCCAGAGCTACCCTTATATGATTATATCCACTAAACCCATATAAGAATAAGAAATACTTCTTCCTAGCTAAGTTATCTAAGACTTGGTCTATGAAAGACAAAGGGAAGTAATCCTTCATAATGGATTTATTAATTTCTCTATGATCTATGAATATTCTCCATTTTCCACATTCCTTTGGTACTATTACAAGTGGGGAGACCCATGGACTATCTGATATGGGATAGATGAATCCTACATGTAATAAATTTTCTATTTATGTTTTAACCATATCTCTTAGTGTTGGATTGATCCTTCTATATGGTTATCTTACCTATTTGATGTTTTCAATGTAGATATAATGAGTTGATATGCTTGGATGAATTCATTTAATGTCACTATACTCCCAATAGAAATATTTTGTATGGCTTTTTAGTATATCAAAAACCTTGGTTTCTTGTTCATTATCTAACGAATTATTTATATTTAATATTTTTCCTATTTGGACTTCTAGTTGTTTTATCCCTAGATAAATTGAAATTACTTTCCTAAATTAATTCATGATAGATTTTAAGGGGAAATGATGTGGTAGAAACATGTGGAATTTTTTTACATATTTGAATAAGAACTTCCCCCTAAAATCACACAAGTAATTGGACAATAGAAAGCTGAAAATAAGTTTTCCTGACCATTCTATGCCCAACTAAAAATTCTCTATTGGAGAGGTGTATAATCATATATTTCATTAAGAGTGACTTTAGAGTTGGCTTGGTTATCCTTTAAATATTGTATGAACATTATATTTCTAGTTTGGTGGACTCCATATCCAACCTGGTTTGATGGACTCTAGAGCTAGACTGATGGACTCTAGAGCTAGACTTTTTATGTTGATGTGTCCTGTCAACTCTTATTGTAGTTAATTCACATGATTTGTGACCATTACCATGGGAAAATAGGAAAGTATATTATTGTTTTTTTTTCTAATTCATCAACCCATAAGTGGTTTAAAGGATCTGGAGATGGATTTGCAGGTGCATATAAGGAAATTTTCTTCACCTTCAACCCATTTGAAATACTCATATCTCTAGATTTTTAGTCTATGTGTTGCAACTGTGGCTAGCCATCATCTCCCCAGGATTAATGGATAAACTAGTTTATGGGATTATTATACTATAGTGTCATGAAATATATGGGTTATTCCTAGGATTCTACTATTATTGACACATATTTTATGATTCCCTTTGGTTTGGCAATATATTGATCAACCATTTGTAAGATCGTAGTAGTAGGTTGTACCCAGTTTAAGGAACATGATTTCAATGTGTATGTTGTCATTACATTGTTATCAACTCCTAGGTCCACTAACACATTGGGTATTTCCTTTTTTCCTAAAATTACATTGATAATTGGACTTCCAGGGTCTCCTTTTTTCCTAAAATTACATTGATAATTGGACTTCCAGGGTCTCCACACTTAGGCAAAACTAGCTTTATCACTAATAAAAACAAGCTTGCCCTTTACCTGTATATTCTTGGGGTACTACCTTCTTCTTCATAGAGTTTTCATGAACAAACCTTTGATGAATTTATTAAGTTTTAAAATGTATCTAGGTTATTATAGTAGTGGGATTTCAATGTTTAATTTCCTTATCTCTTGGTCTAAATCAGACTCACTTTTATTCATTATTTCCTTGAGTATTTTAGGAAAAGGAATTGGTGAAGGCAAAAAAATTTTGTTGAACTTTTACTTCCTCTTGAGTGTTTCCTTTTTATTTGGTTAGATCAATGGTAGGTCTTGGTTTTTATTTCTCATTTAAGGTCTTAGTTAGATTGATTGGAGGACTATTCAACGTTTTCCTTGATCTTAGCTTAACATTACTATAGTCAATAGCACTAACTCCCTTAGTTCCTTATTAATTAGTTCCATAGATAGGGGATGCTACCTATTTTTAGTGTTTTTTACTAGTTGTGTAGGTAATTGAGGCTGAGTCGCTTGTTCAATTTTTGGAGGCTGAATAGTCAGAAGAGGCATCAATACTTATTGAGGTAGAAACCTCCTATGTTTGGATACCCATTTTTTATTTCCCCATGGTTGTTGGTTAGGATGGGGTACCCAAGATTATTGTGATATCCACTCTAGTGGAACCCAAGTTGGTGGTCCCCATATTTTTGGAGGTACATGCCCAACCCATGGCATTATCCATGGATTAGAAGGAGCTCAAGGAATAATGTGATTTAGATTTTATTATAAGAGAAATTGTTCCCTTATCTCTGTATGTAATTGAGCCCTTACATTAGTTGGGTATTTTTTTCAAATGATTCTTGAGAACAATAAGGAGTATGCAATTCTTTGTGTCATGGTATTTTTCATCATAAAATCCACACATATATGTCTTATTAAGAGGACAATCTTGGAGTGCATGTTTCAACATACATTTTAGATAATAGATAGCTAGAGGTTCAATAAGAACATTAGATTTTACTTGTAATCCATTTGATTTGGTGTTTAATTAAACTAAAATATATGTTTTAAGATTCGAAAATTCCTCCATGATTTTTCCTACACTATTGCTTCCTTTCCCCATTTTAGCTTCCTAATACCAGCCCTTGTTTTTGAGTAGTACATGCATAGTTCAACAATATCATTGAGACCTAGTATTTTTATGTCTGCTTTTTCCCATTATGTTCAAATATTCTCTATCATCATCTTCCAATCCCTTTAAGAAAATCATTTTTCTTAAATATTCTTCTAATTCATATCTACACCTCCTATGTGCAAATATAAAATGTTCAAGGTAATCTTCTAAATTCTCATCCCCTATTTTTTTTATAAATAATGATTCTTCTTTCCTATCCCTCCTCTACAACAATTTTGGCATTTATCTAAGAATATGTTTTCCATTTCATTCCATGTATGAATATAATTTGGTTTCAAACCCATGAACCATCTCATGGATGAATCCTTGAGTGTGGAAGGGAATAATTTTAGTTTGTGATTATCAATTTTGTAGTCATAAGTTTGACTCAAGACTTTAAATTCAAACAAAATTTGGTTAGGTTCTTTTCTAAAAAATCCCGTAAAATTACATAGTATGGATAGATATATGTTCTTCATAGTAACATTTTCATCTTGATCTAGGATAATATGATAGATGAAATTTCTCCCTGGTGGTTGAGATCTACCTCATGCAACCCTATTTAATGGATTATTTCCAAGATTGTCTCCCATGTTTTCCTAATATATCTTGTAAATATTTATCTTAGGAGGTGTTGGATCATCAAAAGTGGTTGGAAGGATAATTGATTGAGATTCAAAACTCTAGCTTATAGTATTATTTAGCCTTAATTTATTGGTTTGAAAAGATGCACTACCTTTGGGTAATGTTACCAAAGTTTAGGTGAGGGTAATGGTGGTTCTTCCTTAATGGTACATAGTTCTTTTCCTATAAGTTATTATAGTAAACTTTATTCTTACGACTTACTAGTACTTAAGAATTGTTGAGGGGTATCTGGAATGTATCTTCCCTTTGAATATTTTTATATATTCATAAATTTCTTTGATTTATAAGAAGTTTATCTTAATCAACTATCAGTTTAGGATTTTATACCCTATTTCAACCTAGAAAGTCCCAGTACCAACATAAAAAATGATGGGGTTGTCAGTAACCTCATTTAATAAACTAAGTTAATTTGATGTCATATCAAACTAAGGCCAGTTTCCAACGATAGTTGGTAGTAAGGTATGAAAATAATGACTAATAGTTATTTATTTGGGAGGAGTTTGGATTATTTAGTCCTAAGGATTTAATCTAATTTCTTGAATTACAAATTATTCTATTGCTTGTAAAAGTAAACACTCTTGATAAAGAGAAATGCTTTGGAAAGGAAACACATTTTACTAGAATTAAAAATGATTTATAGGAAACACACTTGCTATAACTAAAATTATTTAAAAGTAAACACATAATTGATATAAATTGTATAAATTAGAATTGGTTTGAAAGAAAATACTTAGGAAAAGAAATGCTTATAAGTTAGAAGAATTTAAAGTAAACTCAGTTAAAGCACACGTGTTGAACACATAGACCTATAGGTTAAACTATGTTACAAAACACTTTGGTTAAAATGAAAGATCAAATACACAACAATATAAACATAGAAATACCATAAAAGATCATGCTTCCATGGTTGAGTGGGTCTTTACTCTTCCTTGGAATAGGATTTGGATCAACACTAGATTTATGGGAATGTCATGTAATTAATTATTTATTAACTCCTAAATTTTCTTAAAATATATAAATGCTTGATAACTATTAATAACTTATTATATATATGTAGAAAAACTTTCACCCCTTGCTCCCCCCACTATCTCCTCCCCCCATCCCCTAGTTTGGTATTACACAAATCAACCATAGTTATTTAATGCTCCATATTGTACAAGAAAATTTTCACAAACTTATCAAATAACTCATTAAATTATTGCAATGATCCCTTAGGAAGGTGCATGAACCATTCTAGCATTTTCCCAACCAAACTTTGGGGGAATAATTGCATTAAATAAATACCACTATAAACCATTTCAAGGAAAGAAACAAAGAACTCCTTTAAATTTTATTGAGGATCTCCCTTACCCTTATAATTTTAAAACTTAGGAATTTCAAAATGATTTGTGTAATGGATTTGGAAGTAACTCATATCAAAATGATAAGAAAAAATCTTGTCTAGTTTGAGCTTGTTTCCTTTCATGTATCCCCAAAATGATCTCTTTCATTTCTTGGAACTTTTGGGAAGTGGGAACATTGGGATATTGAGAAATAGATGAGGGATGAACTTGGTTGGGATAAATATGTTCATTGTGGATGAGATAAGTAGGGATAGATACCCTATTTACATTCTGATTTGAGATATAGACTCTATGACTAGGGTCTTCGATTATAAGAAATTGTCAAATAGGTGGTGGAAGGTTTTGTTGAGTAGGGTATGGAAACTATTGGGTATGAAAAGGTACATGTTTTTAATTAATAGGAATAATTTGTGAAGTGGGAGTGAGTTTTGGTTGGCTAGAAGAGGTGACATGTTAGTTTAAAATAACAATGTGTTGACTTGCACAAGTAGGTTGTTGATTAGAATAAAGAGGTTGGATATATTGTTGATTAAAAATTTCCATTTATTGGTCTAGAGTAACACATTGTTGAAATACTAACTATTATTGGGTATTAGTGATGATATTTTAAGGTGGTGGATTGGCACCTTCTTGTTGTGGGTTAGCTGAAATTTTTTGGGGCCTAGGTGAAAGCATTTGAGTGATAGTGGAAATGCTTTGAGAAATAGGTAGAGTGTTTTGAGAAATTAAAGGCGTGTATTCAAAAGTGAAAGACATGCCCAGATAATATGGTGGGGTTTGTTGGGTATTAGGATGAGGATTGGTTAAGGAATCATATAAGTTGGATTCCCCATTTTAGGATTCTCCAATTACATTAGAAGTGGTGGATCCTCTTTAGTTTTCTCTATAAGTGGAAGATATTATTAAATAGATAATGGTTGTAGAAATGACTATAGTTATAACTAAAAAATAGCCATGGAGGCTATGTAATTAGTAATATTAACCAATACTTGGTTTTCTTGATGGATTTGAGTGGTAATGTCTTGGGTTTGTGGAGGTGGGTTAATAAGTTTGCCTTTTTGTTTGCTATATGTACCTAAGACTCGACTTTGGATGAGATGTTGATTTTAAATTTAGATAAGATGTAATTTCTGATTGGATATAGCTTTATATGCCAAAACTAAATTATCTTGTGTTGTATTAATCTCTTTTATGGGTGATCTCACCAAATATTATAGAATTTGAAATGGCTAGAATTTAGCACTCATTTATAAGAATTAGATGAGGTTTTCATCCTTGTTTTAAAATAGGTTCTGCATGAATTTCTCATGTCCTAATTGAATAATAGGTGTCACTAACTCATACTCATGTTGGCATACCTCTTATATGGGGTTTTATATGTATTCATCATATCCAAAAGGGTTACACATCACCTTCTTATAAAATAAGGGGTTATAAATAACCTCACTACACATATGCTTTTTCATGTTGGACCTAATGATATTCAACTTTAAATAGGCATGAATACTTGGAGACTACCTTAGGAGAATTTTTGGAGAAATTACAATAAAATATTTTCAAATTCAAGAGGTGTTTAGAAAAATTAAAATGATCTATTTCAATACCCTAAAAAAAATGGTCTAAAATTTAACCAAGAAGAATTTGGTTCCATGAGAATGCTTTAAACTTGCTTTTAGGGTCTATAATGTGTTTAAATTAAAAATGTTTACTCAAGTTTGAACTCCCAAAAAGAAGATTTAATTTTTTTTTTAACTTTGTTAAACCAAGAGAGTTAATGCAAGGGGAATGCTAGATCAAAATAAGTTGACCCAAATAGGGCATTAGGTTTGGTTTGGACAAGCGGTTTTAAATGGTTTCAATTTAGAATTATAATTGAGATAAAAATTTTAGGCTAACCAAAAATGTGTTGCATAACAAAAACATTTTAGAACAAAGAAAATGTTTGGATGAATAACATAACACTTTTAAGGATAAATTTTATGGATAAAATTGCATAGCATAACACTTCTAAAAAAGATGAGATTTGACCCAAACATTGGGAAAAGTTCACCTTAGTGTTAAAGTGTCTTACAAACTAAGATTTTGAATCTAATTTTTTGACACAACTTATTTGGACTTGGTTTCAGTTTGTTTAAAATTAAGTGTTGGTTTGAAACATAAACACCACGTGGTATATATATGCAATTAGAAATACATCATGTCTATAAAATCAATCCTAACTCGAAGAAGATAGATCATACCATACACTTCTGATTGGGGATACATTAGATAATCAGGAACATGACCAATATGAGGATCCTCTAGACCTGATTAGGGGATATTTTATCACAATAAAAAATGCTAGAGCAGGTTCTAAAGCCTCCAGTCAAGCACAATCATGTAATAACCCTAATGGAGTCATGTGTTTTATATTAACTAAACTAATAACAAGTAAATCAAAGTCTAATCTAGTGCTCAATAAATCTTATGGAAAAAAGTGGGGGTTATAAATAATATAAGTAAACATGCATATGAGACATATACCCATGTCAATGTATATGAAATCCCAATACATAAAAGAGAAGTACAAATGCATATATATATATATATATATATATATATACTCCTAAAAAGGAGGAATAAAGTTAGGAATACTTACCTTTGAAGATGATCCCACCAATCCTCAATCTCTCCCTTGGCCAAGGTGCTTCACAAGAGGTTGTTATGGTATGTATGGATGACAAGGATAAATCATCTTTAGGTTAC
Organism: Torreya grandis; assembly: GCA_037957365.1. NCBI lineage: Eukaryota > Viridiplantae > Streptophyta > Pinopsida > Cupressales > Taxaceae > Torreya > Torreya grandis. The sequence goes on along the minus strand of JARHVA010000380.1, from coordinate 3,768,710 downwards.
ACAACCTATCAATGCATCAAAAAGACTTCTCCACAAGACAAGATTCATATCTCTGAAGAAAGTATGAAACCCTAATCTTGATCCTCAAGTAGAATGGTGGATAAGCAAATGCACAATAGCTTTTACTTCTTCTCTTCTCTAAATAATGGTGAAATGAACTTGTATATATAGGTAGATTTAACCCTAAGCCATTTCAAAATCTTTGGTCGATAGGGTTAACCCAGTCAACCTAGTAAAATTAAGGACAAAAATTCACTAGGTCATGGGCTAGGTCTGCCAAGAGCTGACCTAGATCCTAAGTGAATTTTACCCAAAACTATATAGGGTCAACCCATTCGACCTAGTATAGTTGACAGTCAAAAAGGGGATAAGGTTAGGAAAGGGGGGATAAAAGGTAGAAAATGTTTGGAGAGTATGAAATAGAGAATAACAAGCTTAGGGATAAGTTTTTTAGGAGACAAGTGTGTAGATTACAAGAGAAAGTGAAGACATCCCATGTGAAGAACATCACTAGGCAAACCTATAGAAGTTAGTGTAAAAAAAGCCAAAAATTGAAAGTTTTAGAAGATAGGCAAATAGTGGTGAAAATATTCTCTATGTCATCATGATTATAGAATATTTTATGGTTCAAAAAATGGATGAGTAAAAACAAAGATACAAGCAAAACAAGGAATCTGACAGAGAATATTTGAGAGGAAATGAATTGTGAAAAGTAAGTTTAAATAGGGTGAAATGGAAGTCATTTGTTATGTTTGACTTGTGAGTGAGAGAGAAAGAGCTTTGAGAGACCAAATGAGCTAGGATGGTGAGGAGATGATAGTTGAGATGAGAGGGACTCTCAGTGGTGGTAATGAGTGCAGCACAAGTAGGCAATCGAGAATCTAAAACTTGTTTTTAAATATTTTATTGATATTAAGTGTTTTTCAGAAATTCGTGTTTTAAATAAATTATAAGAATTGGAATGAACCCAAAAATGTTGCTAGGGGTAGGAAAAACCATGTAGGGAAATGGGTTTGAAGGGATTAGAGTAATAACTGATAGAAGGCATTTATTACTAAAAATGTAAGGGGTTGATAGGCAAAAATAACTAGGTCAACATAGTCAACCTAGTAGGTTGAAATTTTGCAAAATCCACACAATCGACCTAGTAGGTATGGCTAACCTAGTGTGTTTTCCAGACTGTTGACTTAGTACATGACTAGCAATTGAGTAAAAAAATCCACTTTATTGACTTAGTACTTAGAGGGGAAAAAGTAAAGGGTTGACCTAGTTTGTTAAGTAAACTTGGTCAAAATAAGGAAATTTTGGTCAACCTAGTGTTTGACTAAGTGACCAAAATAGTAAAAAAATGCATAAAATAGGCCAAAAGAGTGATAGAAAGGTGTGAAATGGCCGACTGAGGGCTAAAAAGGCCAAGTAGGCTAAAAATAGGTCCAATTGATTAAAAATGAATAAATTAAAGCTAAGGATGCTTATTTTTATTAGAATTTGAAAAGAATGTATTTTTATTTTTAAATGACATAGAGGATCTAATACACCTTTTATTTTTTTATGGTTTTAGGGACATCCTAGATTTTGGCACTTAGTGGATGCAGCATGGCTTCTCAACCTATTATAATTATTATCGATTGAGGATCAAATAAGATTGATTATAGTAGGTTTAAGAGGCATTATAGATATGTGTAGGATTCCACTAAGTTCAGATTTCCTAGTCATGTTCATAGGAGCCTGGGATAATACATTTAGGTGAGAGGTCGAAGGGGATACCATTGAGGTGGGTATCACCTTAGAGGATGTCCATATTATCCTTGGACTACCTATAACATGTACACCCATGGTCATGAGAGTACAAGATGGTGAGGAGGAGAGGAGAGCCTTAGCCATATGGGCATCAAGATTAGAGAGGATATACCTTGGATTGAGAGTTATCTTATTTGATATTTATACCTCATAGATTTTGGATATCTAGAAGGTGGTGATAGGTCTTGTGATAGCATGAGTATTGTGTCATAATTCAGATGGTAAGATACCACTATTTATGATAAACGTATTCTTGATGATATTAGAGTATGGGGTGTTGTGTGACTTAGGCTCTGTCATTTGGGTATAACTTGTATATGAAATATATGGGATGTTGTCTAGTGGGAAGAAGTAGATATGGCCTATTATATTGTTGACCATGTGGATATATGAGAGGTTCCCTATGTGTCAATCGATTGGGTTACCCCATGTGGTTGATGATAGGTTGCCTTAGGTATAGAGGTGGTATCAGGATCAGGTAGTGTGGGCTATGCCCCACATGTCAGTGCTTCAGATGGTTAGGAAAGTAAACCTTATGTGGTATCCTTATGGGCATATTGGTATGGTGTATCCAATTTGGGAGATATAGGAACCAATATTGGCATGGATAGAGATTATCGACCACTGTACTTGGTATACAGAGTTGTATCTGATGCCAGAGTTACATTTGGTGGCACATGTACCAGGTCAAATGAGATTTCCTCACCTAGTGGCACCGATCGTGGTGCCCATGTTTTAGGCCCAACATGTGAGAGAGTTGGGGGGAGAGGAGGATTAGGGCCACTAGTTTCTAGGCTAGTGATCAGGCCAAATCATGATATACCATGGACAAGTCAAGCATGATGGGTAATAGAGAGAGAGAGAGGAGATAGATGTGGATGCAAGAGTGTTAGAGGTATCATAGCCAGCATGATAGTAGGAAGAGTAGCGACCACCTCATATACATCATCAATAGAGGCATCAATAATAGGATAGAGCAAAGATAGTGGTCATCCCTAATGACCCATCAAGTGGGCCTAGATAGAATTCAGTGATAGAGAGACCACTCAGGCATAGCCTAAGGTGGGTAAAAGTGGTGACTCCAAAATTTGCTTTTGGGAAGCAACTAATGGGAAGACTGTGCTTAGTAGTCATGTAAATGGAGAGATGGTGGTAGGTAACACACATGCAAGTAATAAAAGATGGTTAAATTTTTCTTAAGTTTATTTGGAATAGAGTATAGATAGATTTTGAGATATATTAGGGATATAATATCTATTTTATTGGAATTTTTTAGATCCTTTAGAGGAGGAGGAGACCAGATGGGGGTCCCTAGTGATGGTAGCACTCTATGATATCCTAGATGAGGCACTGATGCCATATGACCCTGCCACATTGGAAGATCCCATAGTACCATCTACCCCAACTCAAGAAATCTAGTTTAGACTAGCAAGAGAAGCCATAAGGTGGTTATAGGCACATAGAGAGGGAATGTAGCCACTAGTAGGGGTGGGTGTAGGAGAGGAATAGGGATGAGAAGCCTTGGATTAGGAGATATCCTTACATCTAGCTATCATGACACATATGGGATAGGTATATGCCCAAGAGAGAGTGACACATATAATGACCCTAACCCATTTGGGATAGGTATAGGCCCAAGTGGCTCATCTATAGGGGAAGGTATCAGGATTGAGATCTCAGAAAGCCCCTTTATAGTTTTATATTCAGAGGAGTTAGATCGAGGCATATATGGGTAGTATGACTAGGCCACAAGATAGGCATGATGGGGCCCAACCATAGAACTGGAGCTATGTATTTTTGTACTTTGTATCAAAAATACATGATATACATATAGATATCAAATTTTGGTAGTTGGATTTTGATTTTATGTATTTGCATTATGGTTGTGGTTGTGGATGCATGAATATAATTTATTTCTAGCACATTTATTTAGTGGTTATTATATATGTTGTAGGAAATATATGAGTTATGATTTTTTTCTAGCATTATGTAGGACACATGCATGTTTAAAAAGAAATAGGCAAAAATTGATTTGGTAAAATATAATCAATAAAAAATGTACTACACACTATTTCATGTTGGGAAATGTGTAATAACAAGAAAATGAATAAGTATATAGAACCAAAGGGTGGTAAGATGGAAAAAAGTTTGTTTTTAAACCAAGAGAAAAATTGGCACCAAATTAAAACAAGTAAAATCATACTAAATCATGTTGGGAAGTATGAAAATAATGTAATAAAATGGAAAGCACGTAAAAGGACAAATGGTATAAAAAAAAATCAATTAAGTTATTCAATCATATTAAATCATGTTGGGAAGTATAAAATAGAAACAAAATTGGTCTTAAATTTGTCACATTAATTCAAGTTGGGAAGTATGAAAAATTCAAGAAATGGTTGGATTCTTACATGCAATAAGAAAATAAAAGTGAAAGAGAAATGAAGTAAGCATAGAAAATACTAAATCAAGATGGGAAACATGTCAATGACATGTAACTTCATAATCAATCACATCTTATCTCATATTTAACACATTTAATTTTATTGTGACTTGGATTATTGGAAACTTTTGTGAGGAAGGTCAGGTCCTATCCATGGTCTTATACTGTAACTCACAAAGGGAACACTAATGAGGTGGACTAAATGTGAAAATATGGTAATAAGGGATGTTGGTAAAAGGAATGTAAAATTGTGGTAATTTGTGAGGAAGGCTAGGTCCTATTCATGGTCTTATAATGAACCTCACAAATAGAATCCTTATGGGAGTGATCAATGAACAAAACAACATTTCTCAAGAGGAAATATGAGGAATGTAGGGAATGTAAAAATAAATACTTAGGCATCTTATGAGAAGACCTCAAGAGATAGGAGACATACTAAGGACATGAGAAGACACTAAGTGACTAGTGACCATCAATGTACAAAGGAAACCTGTTCACTATAGACATAGAGTTGTGTAGGAAAATAAGAATGCTACTTAGATCAATTCATGAAGGTAGATTGCTACAATAAAATTAAAATGGACTTACCTTCCCACAACATGTTCCCTATTCCTCAGGACCCCTTATAGGGCCATCAGTTTACTACGAAGATTGGGTACTTGCACGAGAAAGTGGGTAGCACTAAAAGAGTTTTTTATTCTCCTTTCCTAATCTATTGGACTACCACACCCCAATGGACCTCAACTCTATTTTGAGGCCAACTATGGATTTTGAGATTTAACTAGAAGAAGGAGATGTGCTTTAAATCATGTCTTTTAGTGTGATTTGACTTTCAAGAATTTTGAACATTTTTGTCTTTTTATATTATTGCCTTTTATTAAATGATTTGGATTTTGAATATTTTTAAGGATTTTTAAGATTCCTCCTCTGTATATATTTGGAATGACCAATCATGAGAGATAGAGTGATACACACGAATGAGATTTATCCTTTGGCTAAAGGAAGTTAGTAACCAAAAACAAGTCTGACTAGGACAATTCAGCTTAATAATGAACCAACATGTTATTTCAAGTCTCAACCATGTATATGCTTATTTTATAAAAAGGAATAAAGGGAAGAAAGGAAATCCAAAGTGGACTGGTAATAAGAGAGTATAATGAGATAAAGTTTTTGCTAATTGATCACATGGTAAAAAAGGAATGACTAAAGGGAACTAGGTTTATATAACCAAATCAAAATGATAATTATTCACATATATAGAAATAAGAAAGTAAACAATCATGAAAAAAAATAAGGGAGTTTGTAAGAAACTCAAAAAGAAAAAGAAAACAATGATAAAGAAGACATTGATAAGCAAAAATAAATAACATTATAAGAAATATAGAATGCAAAATTAAAGTCACCACGTAAGATAAAAAAGAATTTGACACAATGTCAAATGATATAACAAATAGATGAAGATAATATTGGAGCACACGTCCAATCCAAAATGAAAATGTAAAAACACCATGCATGTGTTCATAAGTATTGCTAAATTTTCCCACACACATTATCCAAAACATTTGATAAATCTCTATGAAGTTGGATGTGAATTGTAGCTAACGTTACATCTATCTTTAGTGAAAATTAGGAAAATAATTCACATCCAATGTACTCAATAGAAAAGGTAGGAATGTTTAATGGATCATGCTAAAGAGGGCTATCAAGAAAGGGATGCTTAGGATAATGCACAATAATGGACTCTATAGGAGATGAAGGGATCATCAGTGGGGAAGGATCCATAGGTAAGGGACTCATAGATGGAGAAGGATCCACATGTGAGGGAAGGTCGACGGGTGAATGATTCATGTGTGGAGGAATAGGAGGTGGTGAAGGAGGAAAAATAGGGGATGGAACCACAGGAGGTGGAACCATAGGAGAAGAAAAGGGATCCTTCTTACAAGAATGACCCATGGGAAGAATGGTATAACGTGTGGGAATAGTTAACATATGATATTTAAGGTGCTACTGAAGGATATGCTAATAATTGATGTGATGGGTGCCACATTGGTGTCAAAGACAATACACCTCTTCATAATTAGGAATATAATTAGGAAGCACCTTCAAGGGAGGTATGGATTTGTCTAAGGACTAAGGGATATAAGGATGCAAAGTATTAATATATTATTGTAGCTTGTGATAATGCATGGATGAATGAATTTATGTGCCATAAAAGTAATATATATGCCTATGAGTAGGATTAATATATGTACTCACAAGAGGAGGTGTAATAAAAGTAAGAGTTTAGGAAGGCTCATCAATCCATTTGGTGGTAAATGAAGCCATTTGTGATAAAAGAAACAAACCATCATCGAGGGAAGGTGGTGTTAGTGAAGGGACTAGACTAGGCTTGATAGAAGGAGTGATGGGATTAGAAGCAGGGATAAACTTAGTTAAAGTAGGAGTAGTAATGGGCTCAGAAGTGAGCTCTACTAAGGGAAGGGTGGGGTCTATAGAAGGTTTAATGAGGGTTACATGTATCTCAGGGATTAGTAGGATATAGGGGTTAGGGTACCTAGTAAAGTGGTAAGGCCTAGTCATAACATGATCCATAAGTGTACTCCTAGGTGGTTCTTCAGAAACTAGAAGTGTTTGCACCATCTCTACCCTATGATAAAGAGGAAAAATATAATATATGATTAAATATTGGAATATGCATGTAAAGACTAAATAAAAGAGGAATGATAACAAATAATCTTAACATCATAGGCCTAAACAAGGTCACCTAAGAATGTATCATCTAAGGTATAACCATCATCATAGTTAGGTGTATGAAGATCAATGATGTAGGTGGGGATGATATTGTCATCTGATGAGGTGTGATGAATGGAATGTTGAGTCTTAGTCAAGACAATAGAGATGTCATCACAAGGTGGTTTGTAATAATTAGGCTATAAATAAAAAAGAAGCTGAGAGATGAGATGAGGTGAGAGATAAAATGTTTTAATCTTTAGGTTGATCTCATCAAGTTCATCATCATCATCATCATCATCATCATCATCATCATCATCATCTAGGAAGCTAGTGTTAATATTCCCAACGAGTTTGGGAAATTCATTATAACATTGAGTGGAATCGACAAGAAAGTTGAATCATTAAGACTCATGAAATGGAACACTGGGTAAAGGTTCAAGAGTAGGAATATTGAAGACACCATGGTCTTAGAATTGTTAAAAATTCCAAGGGTTAGTTTCACCTTGAATCCTATAGATATCTTCATTATGAGGGAATTTAACACATTAGTAGGTGGAAAAAATAATTGCTCTCATACGATGAGTCCATGGCCTAACAAGTAAGATGTTATAGGATAGAGGAAATTTAAATATCATCACCTTCACATGAAAAGTGACATATGGGATGGTAATGGGAAGCCACACACAACCTAGAGGAATATTTTACCTTTGATCATATCCTTGACATGTTCTATGTGTGGATTTGAGATTGCATTCAGAATATCTAAGGGTTTTGATAAAATTGAGAGAGGCAACATTAGTACCAAAAACTTTGTCAATCAAGGCATGCTTGAGTTGGATATCACCAATTTGGACATTAATGAATAGAGGAGCATCATCTGCATGAAGTATAATCTCATTGGGAATCATAAAAGAGATGGAAAATTCTAAGGAAAGAGAAGTGTCCATTGTTTCATCAGCATGGATGGACATCTCTTCGCTTTGTTGCAATATGTTATCTTTAGATCTAGATAAGGTTGCTTTATGTCCTACCAAGGAATCATGAGGGATGTTCATTTTGAACAAGAGTTGCATAATATGATTTTGATGATGCAAAGAGGTCCTCATAAGCTCAAGAAATGGAATATAGGATGGGATATTAGTGAGTTCCATGATGGGATCTGAATCATCATAACCCATAAGTAGGTTGTTATAAATAGGTGCTTAGTGTTAAATGAGGTCATCAGAAGGAGGATCCAAAGTGCATTGGAATTTATTTTGATAAGAGGGATAAGGTTTAGAAAAAGGTTGTAAACTATGTTGAGAAGATGAAGTAGTTGGTGCAGGTTGGTTTTGGGAATTATTAGAGGAAGTGTTAATATAGGCTTGAGTGTCATTACTATCAGGTAATAAGATAGAGGGATGGTAGAAATATATGGAAAGTGTCATCCAAGGGAGGAGTGGGAATTGGGTCATCAAAATTTTTAAGGTCATCTTGCCCCAACTCATTTAAGTGAGTTAGAGAAGAATCTTGGATAACATGAAATGTGCGAGATAATGGAGGGGTGTAGATAGGTTGAGGATCAATGAAAGAAACCACCCTTCACATATTAGTCATATAAACCACATTCTCTTTAGGAGTTTGGTTAATAAGACTTTCTACATTATTAGTGGAAGGGGTGGTCTTGTCTTGGTGATTTTAGTGATTTGGAAGAGGATCTTTATAGATAGCTAAATGAGCATTATCTTGATTCAAAGATTGAGATTTAGTATTAGTTTCATGGGATTTAAAATCAATGTCATAGGCTTGTTGGCATTTTTTAATGATAAAATCATGGTTAAAATTAGGACCAAGAATAAAATCCATGGAAAAATTACAAAGCTGCCTACATGTCTCATGAGAAGGACCCCAACTAGTGTGAAACCAATAAAATGTAATGGGATCATATTATAATTTCATAGGATGAGTGGGATCAAGTTCTTGTGGAATAGGAATAGGTGGATGTTTGAGTAATTCAGCTAAGACTAAAGGTTTCTGAACATTGATATTATTAGGTGAAGATAAATGAGGATTGGTGTATTATTTAGAATAGGGAGATGGTTTCAAAGATTGGTTAAGAATAACAACTTGAATAGTGTGAATGGCGTCATAAGAGTCCATGACACCGTCATTAGTAGCATGATGATTCTTGTTATTAAGTAAGATATGAGTACGTATAAAAGGTTGGGGTGGCTCAAATTGATGCATAAGGAAATCTTGATGTTTTTCTTGGTCAATGGCCTTCTCAAAGTACATGGAGAGAGAGAGTACAAGCCTAATATTACAACTTGGGAAAAATAACATTGGTAAAGAGATGGAAAAGGTTATCGTTGTCCATGTTATGCTCACATTTATTGGACAATCTTTTCCAAATTTTAACAAAATCTTGAGGAGTTTCATTTTCAAGTTGCTTATAATTGATAAAATAGGCTAAGGTACTTTTAGGAAGATCACTAGTTTGGAACTCTTGAACTATAACATTTACTAAATCTTCCAAACTAGTAATATAATGAGTTTTAAGTTTATTGTACCAATATAAAACATCATGCATGAGGGTTTTGGATAAGATCTTGGTAGTGGAAAAGGTATTAAATTTTACCCAGTCTTTATATAGACTTCCAAATGTTTTTAAATGAAGAGTAGGATTAGTTGACCCATTATAACAATGGTAGGGGTGATACCTCCTATATCAATATTAGTAATTTAATAAGTAAGAGGTTCATTTTGAAGATGCTTAATTATCTTGTTGAAAAAAGGAGGTTGATGGATGAGATTACCATGGGAATCTTGAAGAGGAGGTGGGGGGGGAAATTTTGATTATGCATGCCACAAGGCATTGGTTGAGGGTGAGTTTGGAGATGGAGAAGGTGATTTTGTATTCTCATAATTTGATTGGTATTATGATCTTGAAAAGTATTCATTTGATTAAGCATTTGTAATAAAACTTAGGTTTTTTTGGCATTTTTAGAATTATTTGAAGCATTAGAGTTGGTAGTAGTGGCTTGGGTACCACTATTGGTGTTGATAAGATCTTGAGAGGAATTGTTAGAATGTGAGTCACTCATGGTAAAATTTGCTTGTGTAGAAAAATATGAACTAGTGAAGGGGTGAGAAGAGGAAGCACTAGAATCATGATTACCTTGATTATAAAATGATGCACTAATAAAATAATTAAGGAGAGTGGGTCTTGGGAGAGGCCCGCTAGATGTATAACCTACCATGTTAGTAGATATACTAGGCATGGAGGTGGAAGAAGTTAAAGAAGAGAAGGTCATGGTATGATAAGGGGTCATAATAGAGGGAATAGGCTGAGAAGCAAAGAAACTAACATCCCAAAATCCATGTGATAATGTGGGAGAAGGTGAATAAGGCTCTTCGACTTGACCACTAATCATGAGATGGTAAATGGTAGAAGGATCCTTTACTCAATGTTGAGGAAATTTAGAGATAAAGAAGAGCACTTTATGGGTATACTCTAATTTGGATTGATATTCAAGTGAGAAGATAGGATTATGAAGTGAAGAGGAATGAGGATGGGTCCCATAATTCATTGTGAAAGTGGCTATATGAACATTAATCTCATCTAGGAGAGGATCCCTAATATACTTATGGGAGACCCTATGAGGTTGGTAAGACTCATCATATTTATTAAATTCAACTCAGTGTTCTCTTTGAATAGGAAGTTCATGATGAAGGAGAATGAATAAATAAGGCAAGCGAGATTCAAAAACAAGGAAATAAGAAGTGATAAAAAAATTGTACAAAGTTGACTGGGTCGACCTAGTATAAAAAACAGGGTCTTAAAATTAGGTAGAGTCGATAGGGTCTATTGAGTACTAGAAACAGAGACTAAAAAAAGTGTAATGAGTCGATAGGGTCAATTGAGTACTAGAAATAGAGGATGAAAAAGTGTACAAAGTTGACAAGATCAACCTTGTACTAGGAACAGAGGCTGAAAAAGTGTATAGAGTCAACATGGTTGACTTAGTATAATAGGCAGGGGAAAAATAGATAGTCTATAAGAGACTATGTCAAGCAAAATGATTGTGTATTGAAATAGAAAAAAAATTGCAAGTAATTTTGAAAGAAAGAAATGAAAAGAAGCACACAATCAATTGGGTCAATGAGGTTGATCCAATTGAGGCACACATCATAAAACCTTACACCAACACTAGTTAATGCAAGTTTTTATAATATAACATACAATTGAGTAAAGAGAAAGAAATCAACTTAGAAAGTAAAAGCTAACTACGTGGTCAACCTAAATGTTGTTAGATTATTAGAATATGATTTTAGATGTGATAGGAAGTTGGTTGTAAGCAAGGAACTAGAAATAAATCTATGGATGGTCTCATAATGTTTAGGTTGAAATGAATTTGTATTGGCAATGGTATTTCCTTGGTATTTGGGCCTACCCCCTCACTTCACACATCATAGTGATAAGTGTGTTAGATGCTTAGCTAATATATACCATTAACCATGTGTTTATACTTGGTCATAAAACCAAGTTGGCTTCTCCCTTGGTGATGAAATCCAAGTAGGTAGGCCTTGGGTAGATAATTGTTAAAATGTTTTTTAAGATTATGTGATTTTTTAGTATGTGCATAAAATAAAAAATAGTGTAACTAAATGATATATTGAAAAACAACCTAATTATACTATGTGATCTATTATAAGCATGGACATAATAATAAATGAAAGTGTGAGCTAATTAATAGCATATAAGTGTTAATCCCAACTTTAAAACATAGTATAGTGTTGATATAGATGATAGTGTATGCATAGATTACAAAATAGAGTTGATAGTGTCACTTTTGTATTGAAAAAGCAAGGGTCTGAAAAAGAACTATGTCAATAGTGTCAAACTAGTTTTCCAAATAGAATACATAATACAGAACTACATCGATAGGGTTGACCTAGTAGATTGTATAGGGGTAGTTATAAAGACTGTAAATTATGAAAAATAAAATTGTAATGAATAAAAAAATGACAAAGGATAGAAATTAACCTTGGTGGGTTGGAGGATGTTGAGAAAAATGAGATTGTTGTTGAATTACCCTAATTTATACTTGCAAATTCTGCCAATTGTGTCAACTACATTGACCTAGGTTTGTAGTTCCTTGTTTTTTGAAAACTTGTAAAATGTACTATATCGACAAAGTTGACCTAGTATGTTTTCTGGAAGTTTGGAAATAGACAGAGTCAATGGGGTTGACCTAGTAGCCTATTATGGATGTTTGAAAATGTAGTGTGTCAATAGAGTCAACCTAGTAGCCTATACCTGATAAAAAAAACTTGCACAAATAGAAAAAAGTCATATTGATGTGACTGTGTGTTAAACCTATGCATAGAAGTTAGAACTGAATCAACACTGTCGACTCAGTATCACAAATATATAAAAATAAAATGATAAAATGATGAAAAACATGAAATAAAACATGTAAGGGTTATATTCATGTCAGATTCACTATAATGTATGCAATAAAAAAATGCATCATGTTTATAAATCATTCCTAACTTAGAGAAGATAGATCATACCATAAACTTTTAATTGAGAATATATTAGATAATCAGGAACATGACCAATATGGGTAGCCATTAGACCCGATACGGGGATCTCTTATCACAATACACAATGCTAGGAAGGGTTTCAAAGCCTCCAATCAATCACAATCATGTAATAACCCTAAGGGATTCATGTGTTTTATATTCACTAAACTAATAACATGTAAATCAAAATCTAATCTAGTGCTCACCAAAGCTTGTGGCACAAAGTGGGGGTTTTAAAAAATAAAAGTAAAAATGCATAAACTACATATACTCACTTCAATGTATATGGAATCGTAATGCATGGAAGAGCAGTACAAATGCATATCTATCTACTCTTATAAATGAGGGAAAAAGTTAGGAATACGTACCTTTGAAGATGAACCCACTGAGCCTCAATCTCTCCCTTGGCCAAGGTGCTTTGAAAGAGGTTTTTGTGGTATGTAAGGATGAAAAGTATAAATTAGTTCCATGATACACAACCTATCAATGTATCCAAAAGACTTCTCCATAAGATAAAATCTATATCTCCAAATAAAGTATGAAACCCTAAGCTTGCTCCTCTAGTATAACGGTGGATAAGCAAATGCACAATAAATCTTAATTCATCTTCTCTTCTCTAAATAATGGTGAAATGAACTTATATATATAAGCACATTGTAACCTAATCCCTTCTAAAATATTTGTCCAATAAGGTTGACCTAGTCAACCTAATACAATTAAGGACAAAAATTCACTAGGTCATGGGATACGTCGGCCAAGAGCTAATCTAGACCCTAAGTGAATTTCACCCAAAACTATACAAGGTTGACCCAGTTGAACTAGTAAAACTGATAGTCAAAAAGGGGCTAAGGTTAGGAAAAAAGGGATAAAAGGTAGAAAATGATTAGAGAGTGTGCAATAAATAAGAACAATCTTAGGGATAAGGTTTTTAGGAGACAAGTGTGTAGATAACAAGTGGAAAAATGGATAATAATCTTGTGAAGCACAAATGGTCTACCCACCCCTTTCCTGGTGCACCCTTTAGGGTGTGCACTTAGAGATATTAAGACTCAATGGGTTCCTACAAGATACAAAGTGTTAGTAATTGATAAAAGTTTGAAAATATTATGTATATACAGTATAAATAAGGATGTTTAATACATAAGAATACAAGTCCTACTTCAAATATATCATGTAGAGCATAAAAAGGGATAAATATAGGTAAAAGGTTTTAAACAACTTTTAGGCTTTCCTTGAAAATTTTATAGTCTATACTCTTAGCTATGACCCAACATTTTAGAGTACTAATTATGGAGGATTCTACTATTATCATAGCTCACTAGGCCCAGTTTCAAGCAATCTATGGAAATTAACTTCATGGCACTAACCATTGACCATTGCACTAAATTTTAATGGAAAATAGGCTTGCTTAGGCTAGAATTTTACACATGGATCATCTATTGGTCCTGACATACCTTTCAATACGTAGGCACAAAGTTTATCAATGATGAGATCCAAAATTGGGAAATCCATAGGAGGGATCTTGTCTCCATTGTGATCATGCTATCATGACCATTATAAGTTTTGTTATATTTTGGATTCCTTGAGGGTGACACGTGGCGACCTTGAGTATTGCAATAAACTCCCAAAGTTTTTGATCTCATGTAATCACAACCACTAGGTCAAAATATTGATGGTAACGTTCTTCAATTTATATATGCCACTGAATAAATGAGGTTTGGTACAATGTTGGGTGATGAAATATTAGGTCAAAACACCCTTAAATACTTACAAGAAGGTAGTGACATCCACCCCATGTAGCCAAAAGGAAAATTAAATGTATTAGTAGTTTTGGGTTTCTCAAAAGAAGGTAGAGCATACTGTAGTGAATCTTACAGGTAAAAACAAATAGACACCTACACGTTTCTAGTTCACCCAAATAGGGGAGAACATACACATGAAGGCAAAACAAAAAAAAACAAGCAGCTTTGAAAGGAAATGACTAAAAATTAAATGTGTTTTTAGACCCAAATTTAAATCTGATTTCTTTTTAAAACCCAAAATCAAATACGTGAAGGCAAAAGCCTTAGTTTAATTTCATTCCACCACTTCATTTGACCATAGTCCTAAAATAAAATCATTAGAAATGTTTTTATGGTCTTTGACGAGCAAAATTTTAAAAACAAAATATTTAAAAACTTCAAAACATAAAAAAACTAGTAAATTAGAATATACATTAAAAAGAAAATAAACTTGCAAACATAAAAGTTTAGAAAACAAAACAAAAAAAAGAATCAAATGGTAAAAAATGACAGTTAGTAAAATGGTTATATCTTAAAAAATAGAAACCAAATATTTAAAAAAAATGATAGGTTTGTGATAAGACCTTTACGTACACCCTATAAAAAAATAAAATAAAAGTGAGTATATTAGAAAATATAGCTATTTTAACAGTTGTTTTCCTGAAAAATAAAAAGTCACTAATTTAAGCATGACTTCTAGACTACAAATTAGATTTTATAAAAAATTTGACAGGTTTATTTTAAGACCGATAAGAATAACCTATCAAAAAATAACAAAACAATTAAAAACTACATGTGTCTTAATAACCATTTAAAAAATAATAAT
This sequence comes from Torreya grandis, assembly GCA_037957365.1. Taxonomy (NCBI): domain Eukaryota; kingdom Viridiplantae; phylum Streptophyta; class Pinopsida; order Cupressales; family Taxaceae; genus Torreya; species Torreya grandis. The sequence continues at coordinate 3,753,562 of JARHVA010000380.1, read as the reverse complement.
AATAATAAAAGAAAATGAAAGAGAAGGATTGAGAAAAGAAGATGTGGGGTGTGCAAATGAGTCCCACTAGGAGTTTTATTATGTAGGTAGAAGTTCAGAGAAAGATTAGTCAATGTTATGTGATAAATCACAAAATAAATTAAAGACTAAGTAACCTAAGCCTTCTACTATGATTGAGTAAATAACAAAGCAAATATGAATTAAATGAAAGCAAATAATAGGTTTACCTTACCTTATAGATTAATTTTGCTTATTGCCTTGAAATGTGATTGTGATTGGCATGTGAGCAAGGGATCTTCATCAATGCCTACTCCAAATGGGTATCATCTCCCCTAGTTCACCTTGTGATGTGTTGTGGCTTGGAAAAGGTTATAGAGGTTGAAGAAATTTAAGCTTCTAGTATGATTCATATATAGTAAGTTTAGGATAGATAAGCTTGCTAAAGATATAAGGTGACCCCTCTATTTATAAAAAAAGTTAAATTATTTGGAACCATTGATCTCATTTTGGAGATCAATGGAGGAGGATGAAATGCTTATGATCCATTGATCTCATTTGAGAGATAAACGAATGAAAATGAAGAGGCCATGTGAAGGACATGGGCTTTGTCTCCCACCCATTTGAGTGGGGAACAAAGTGTCCTTTCACATTTTTTAGCTCTTAGCATGACATACTTTCCAAGTTGGCAATTTAGAGGATGAGGAGGATAATTATTTTTTTTTAATTTTAAATATTCATGAAATGTGCATACTAATTAGGGAATTTATTAATTAACCTAATCAAGTGATTAGGTAATTAATATGAAGGATTATTTGTGGTCTCATTTGAAATTTATTTGGCTTTTGATTTAATATGTTAATGAGACACTTATGAAGGGAATATTGGTTTTGGAAGGTTTGTGAATTTGATAAAATGATACAGTGTATTCCCGAAATCATAGATGTACCACTATGATTTAAGAATGCACATCAAATGTCTAGATAAATTGGGATGATTTGTGTATTTTCATTCAAAAATATGTTTGATTATAAAATATAATTTTGGTTGTAGTTAAAAGATAAAATTTCTTAAAATGTAGTGTCTACAATTGTTATTTAATACATGTTATATCAACTACTCAATCAATAGGAAGACATTATTTATATATCACAATGTTTTACAATAGTTAATCAAAATAGAGTAACCTCCTAAAAAGATTATGACTGACTAGAATATTGTTTATTGAAATAGAAAAGGTTACAATATCCTTCCACATTTCAAGCATAAAATCAATAGAAGAGTGATGGTGTAGGTCTACATATGGTATTTTTGGTTGCTTCTGGTTACAACATCTTTTGTAGTTTTGAAGATATTCATTTTAGTAACTAATATTCTCAATAATATTCATAGTCGTATATGAAAAATTAATATAAATACTATGTCTAAAAATAGTAATACTATCTTTGGTAGATTTATACATGAACATTGTAAATGTCACAAAAATAGATTTGAATACTTCTGATCAAGCATGCATGGTTTATATAATGATGCATATGTATCAAAATGTCTTTTTTCAAGATCCTAGATGTCACTTGAACTAGTTTAGGCAACTTCAAAGCTAGTCTAGGCATCTTTGAAGATAGACTGATGGAATCTGAAGCTATAATGATGGACTTTAGAGCTAGACCAATGGAATATGAAGCTAGACTAATGGACTTCAAATCTAGCCTAGGGATCATTGGAGTTGGTCTAAGTTAGTCCATGATGGTTTGAACTGATCCTCTAAAGTCTACTTGTTTATCCACGACATATTACTTTCTTATAATTTATATAGATGACCTTTATATACAAAATTGGTGGTGTTTTATGCAAAATGTTAGAACAAAGTAGTGTAAACATGAAACATTAACTCACATAGAATAATCAAGGCAAAATTACCCATTTCTACTTTGGATTAGTGATAAGCTATATTATTCACATCTAAATCCACATAAAAGGAAGGTTCTTTAGATAAAATGAGGTTATTTCTTAGATATAATGAGTCATTTTATGGTCTCATCACATGTATAGTATGTAAAGTTTCTAATAATAGTTTTATATGAACAGGTTCATCCATAGTCAAGCTATGAGTGTAACAAGACTCATAATCATATTTTGGAGGAATTTAAGGCATCTAAAGGATTCCTTATTTGATCAAGGCATCCAAGAGAGAGTCTTATTCGAGGGAGGCAAAGAGAGGGAATTTTTTGATGATTACAATGTGTCTTAGGTGATGTACCTTTTTGTATGCATATATGGCAATGTATGCATTTTTTACATTATATGCCTATATGGCATTCACTTGACATTCTATTAAGTTCTTATTTTGTATGTCTTCACACACACACACACACACACACACACACACACACACACACACACACACACACACACACACACACACACACACACACACACACACACACACACACACACACACACATCTATTCACTTTTTGGGATGATCATTCTATGTACAATTTAGCCCACATTATTATTACAAAACTAAATTTGATGGTTGTATGGCCATATTTAACTATGACCATCTTTAATATTTCCTTAATGTAATTATTAAAACTAACTCAAAATAATTCAAAATATGTTTTAATTAAAACTATATGGGATAAAATAGTAAAATTATTGAGATAGAGCCACATATTAATGTGAAGTGCCTTTCAAGTTTGGGATACACCATATGATGATTTTATTTGTGATACTTTATTGGAATGGGGTACTATCATTAGCTACTTGTGGGAAATATTTTCATCCTTATTAACTCTATTTATGACATTTCATGATTTTAATGGTCTTTAGATGGATATGATGCTTTGATTTTATGTGCCAAGACTTTTATCTATATTTACATCAATTGATGATCTATGGGATAAAATGTTTGATATGATGTTATCACTATTCTAATGTGGATATCCTTGCTACATTGTCTTAAAATAATTTGGCATTTGCAAATGACATTTGGAGACACCATCCTTGGATGTTTTTTGGATGGTTTGGATGGTTTAGAGTAGATGAAACTTAGAGACGTCATATGGGGGATTGGTGTTGGATGATAGTTAGTGCACTGGATATGATCAATGTACAATTCTAGATGTAACTACAATAAAATATTCATGATAATAAAATTTATTTGATATTTTATTTTGAGACTCGCATGAGATGGTTGTAATGAGGCATTTTTATGAGGTCATTATTATTTAATAGGATGATATGATCCTACACTTATATGCATCAATATTTTTATTTACAATAAAATTGAGGTTGGAAGATATGGATGGCCCAAAGGCTAGGTGAATTTTGATTATCAAATATATAAAATAATAAATATTTCATACATGTGTCTTCCAATTTCATCCTCTCTAATTGTAATATTTCTTCCAATGGAACAACTACTCCATCCTCTACTACTCTTACTAAACTCATTGGTCGAATTCTCAATGTTCGTGATAAGTGGTAGTTAGAGATATCCACCTCAAATGATCATGGATAAAAATATACAATTAAAACATGTTTGGGGTGGTGGATAAATTATAGGACTAGGTCCTTATCCTTAGATAACACCTAATTGAGAGATGAAATACCTATTCTGGCCCAAAGAATGCCTTTCTTGATAGAATAAAATTATAATTTTTAAGGCAAACTTTAGACGCTTATAAAATGGAAATCGAAAGTCATTTGCATAAAATGAAAGAAATTTACATGCATTTTGAATCCATTTAATTTCACCCTAGATAAAATTTATCTAACCTTGGATACAAATATATGGCACATGATGTAGTAATTACTCTTGAAATTCAACTTTTTTGCACTCAAGAGACAAATTCTTATGCTCGAACTGACATTTATACCTTTGGGACCTCCACATGTAAATCCATCACTTCCAACACATCTAGATAATAAAATTACAAAATCCCCCATGACCAAAACTTCTAAATCCACCTATATGTATATTTTTACAACTATTTAGGAACATGAAAACACTGAAAATAAATGTTATCAACATTGAAGTGACAGTTAGAGATTTCCACCTTTGGTGCTTTGTGGCTAAAAACTATCACTACCACCACATCAAGGGTGATGGATAAAATCTAGGAACAATTTTTTGGCCTCTGTTCACACCTAGTTGAGAGATAGAAGCACCAAGAATGCCCTTTCCAATATGATAAATTATAGTTTTAAGGTGAACTTCAGACATAAGTAAAGTAAACCGTAAATCATTTTCATGAATTAAAATAACTCTCATGTGCATGTAAAATACCTTTAATTTATTAATAGATAAATTGATCTAACCTTGGAGAGAATCTTTGGTAGATGCCATAGTAATTAGTCCTAAAATGCAACTTTTGCAATCAAGAGACATGTTCTTGTCCTCTAACAAACATTTCCACCTCTGGGACTTCCACAAGAAAATACATCACTTTTAAATCATCTAGATATGAAAATGACACGTGATACCATGATCATGACTTCTAAATCCACCCAAATGTATGTGTTTACAAAACCAATGACATCTTCTAACCTCAAAATTGTGCTTCCCAATATAAGAAAATTACAGTTTTTAGGCAAACTTTAGATGCACATGAAACATAAACCATAATTTATTCGTATGAACTAAAAAAAACCACATGCGTATGTCAAATCCTTCTAATTTCAACCTAGGTCATGAAAATAAAACCTTAGGGATGAATCTATTCCATACATTATAGTAATCAGTCCTAAAATGTAACTTTATTCACTCAAGAGATAAGCTCTTGTCCTCCAACTAAGATTTCCATCTTTAAGCTTCACATGTAAATACATCACTGTAGACACATTTATATATGAAAATGACACGTGATCCCATGAACACTACTTCCAAATCCACCTAGATGCATGTTTTTAAGATTGTTCAAGAGTGAGGAAACATTGATAACAAATGTTTTCAATGTTGAATCAATAGTTAGAGATCTCCACCTCTAGTGTTTTATGGTTGAAAAATGGCATTGCTAACACATTGGGTGTGGTTGATAACATATAAGACCAAGTTATTGGCCTCTATTCACACCTAGTTCAGAGATAGAGTACCCATTCTAGCCTTAATAATGTCCTTCCCAATAAGAGAAAATAATAGTTTTTAAGGCAAACTTTAGATGCATGTAAAATAGAAACTATAAGTCCTTTACACGAACCAAAAAAACCATCACATGTGTATCTAAGCCATCTAATTTCAACCCAAATCATGATGATCGAACCTTGGAGATGAATCCATGGTAGATGTAGTAATCTAACTTGAAATGCAACTTTTTGGTACTCAAGAGATAGGTTTTAATCTTCTAATTGACATTTCCACCTCTAACACATCTCAATAGGCAAATGACATGTGATCGCATGACCATGACCTCCAACATCACTAGGTTAGGATACAAAGTACCTATTTTGGCCTCAAGATATTATGTATTTACTATAATAATAGTAGCAACCATCTCTTGAAATTTTATTAAGCTTCTCTTAGCTTCAAGAATATGAAATTTTTTACTAACGGTGTCAACCACGTGAAGTTGGAATATTATTTGCCACCACTAACATAAAAAAAATATTATTAAGTAGTTAAAATTGAAATTTATATGTACTACTTACAAAATCAATAAAATTTGGTAAAATTAAATACATTTGCATTTGAGAGATCAACATACCTTGGAATTTCACTCTAGCGAACCATTATGATCTATTATAGTCTTGATAGTATCAATAATATTTTCATGGTCAGAATCATGAACCTTCTATATATTATTATTTAATGGCCTCTTATGATATTTGATAAACTGAATATTTTTTATACGAACTAAATTTGAATAGTGCATTATTCTCATGTGTGTATCATAGTCTTCAAACAACTATACATCTGAATTTATGATAGGATATCCTCAAAGCCAATTTCCGGTAATTACCATAGACCCAATGGGATAGTTAATTTTTTCCACATATGCATCCACAATAACTATAAAAACATGCCCTCTATCACAAAAAAACATTTTTAAATAGCAATGTCAAGATTGATAATGAGAATTTAGAACATCATGATTAATCTTATAACTCATTACACTAGATCATATGCATGGTCAAAGTCATGTGTTGATGTCATAAATGTAAGTTGTCATGTTGGTGGAACCTGATATGTGTCGATTGGAACTAGAATTATACAATTCCATTCATCCACACACTCTGATGACTCACACTCATTCCAAATAAAATTCACACATGTATAATAAAAACATGCCAAGTGTCTTGTATGAGTAGTCCAAGAACCTACATTTAACCTATGAAATGAGTGGAAATCACTTGATCCCTTTACAGTCATATAAACCTCATACTAGTAATATCTAAAAACACAAAAAAATTATTGAACACCATGGCCCATTTTCTTGTTACACCATTCAACAATTATTTTTACTTTAGTCAAAACAACGTTATCTTGAAACTTCAACTCCTCTCTTAAAATAAATATTTTTACACATGTTTCAACACCATCATGCACCCCTTTTCCATGTATAGCTTCTGCTAGCGGTAACGTGTATCCTATTCAACTAGTAAAATATTTGTACATTCTTAAATTATAATGTGCAATTGTCTAACCAAATATAATATTGATTGAAAGTAATTTTTCTCTCAGTCAAATTTCCATATAACATATCAAAACAACCTTGCATGTACTCTATACAATGTGATATATATTAATTAACATAGAAAAAATAATCCCTTAAATTTTTTTGATCTTGATTTATACTATCAAGTGCATGCATGAATGTTATATGCACAAATATGGCAACTTGTACTGGGTTTTAATATTGTGACTGAACTTCCATTTTTGGTTTGGATGTGTAAATATAAGTAAATTTGACTACTAAAATCATAAAACCAATTAGGAATGTGTCTTTGTTTAACTTGAATTTTTCATCGAACCATCTAGCTTTGTGTGTGTGCCTTGTATACTCATAAATAATTTCCTCCTTGAATTTGACCATAAATTTAAAAAAATATATATTTTGTAACAAGCTCACACTTTTTATATTCTTTGCCATATTTTAATTGATATATCACACAGTTGTATTTTCTCAAAAAAATATTATCCAATTGCACTTATACTCTCCTCATGGATACAATTTTTTAAATCCACCACAAATGCTACAAGTTCCATCCAAGCACTCTTTGTTATAAAAAAAATTGTCCATCTGGTCTTTCACAAAAAATGGTTTGAGTAAAATTCCTTTGTTGATTTTGGTGAACTTCCATGCCACACTCCTAAATTTTTTTGTCATTATGCAAAGTAAAATGTATATGACAAAAAACATCATATTTCATTGAAAACACAATGTGTTTCCTATAACAATAAGTGTTGTGTGTGTGATTTATTTTTACATAGAAGGTTTTTTCCATCTCAAAATGTCCTTGACTAATAGAAATTTATACATCTTTTTGTAACAACTTAAAGTATAATTTTGTCTGGGTCATTTCTAAGAATGTTTTGGATGTGTTTCACGGTTATGAGAACCAATGCTAATTTTCACTACATCTCTTATATTGTGTGAAACTCTTATATTATCCTTCTAAAATTATGCAATTAAATATTTGAGACCATCAGATATAGCCTTGTCCTTTCATGAAAGTCTACCAGAGAATGCCTAGGGATCATTGAGATTGGCTTAAAAAATTATTTTACGTATCTTAATTATTTTCATTATTGTTTTTCTATTTATTTTCAATGCTTGACTAGTATTTGAAATCAAGTTTTTTCTCCCTATTTGACCACTTACTACACAAATTGTACTTATGCATTGGGTAACATTACAATCTTTGTAGCATCTCTTCATACCTACAATATGATATGCATCATATATATTTTCAATGATTCCCTTATATTTACCATCCATGTTAGATGTTCTTAGTCCTAGGGTGTACATTATGCATCTCATCTTAATCAATTTAATCATGAAACAAATAACTAAAAAATTTAACTATCAAATTCTAATTTTTCAAAGAAATTATCCCAAATTATTTCATCTATTCTTCTTGAATGACTATCATAAATTTTATTAGACGTTGAGTTCAAAATGTTTTCATCAACTTTGATTAAGTACTTACCTTTTATATGCAAAATTCTTAGAGGTGTTACTAATGGCGGACTTTATTCATATGGTGTCTCCATATCGTTATGTTTACTACTAATTTCTTCATTTTTACTTTCACTATTTAGTGTTTCCATGGGATTCTATTCATTATTAATTTCATCATTATGTGTTTCCATGTAATTTAATTCATTTTTAGGGGGGCCATCATCATGCATATATTCATCATCAAAAAAATTAAAAATTTCATACTTATAAAGTGAACTTATAACATAATTTGGACTTTTAGGTAAATATTCATCATCATTATTCAGTTCGTCATTATATAATTTTAATGTGGAATTGAAACATAATTTATACTTTTAAGTAAACATTCATAATCATTATTCAATTCATCATTATTCATTTTATCATTATCTTTAACATTTGGTTCATTAGGGATATTATTTGTACCTTATTTTGAGTGATATGTTTGCATGTGTACCCTTTTTTCTCTCTCAACACTTGTAATTGCTCCAGTGTTTTGTGATTTAAAATTTTCCTCTTCTTTAAAAGAGATTCATCACACATAACTAGAAAAACTTGATAATTTTTAATGGTTGGATCCAAAAAAATAACTTGATACATTTTGTCTTTGACTATGCAAGGTACATAATGATGTAGAGAATGTAAGTGGGGATAAAATTCTTGAAAGAGGTTAAAAATAAATGTTTGAGGAAGAGTTTTGTCTATTGTTCAAGTAACACATACACATTATATCTATATAGTTATATATGATATTAGAATGTTATGTGATGCAATTAGGGTTGATTTACATCTAAATCACATCCAATATAATTAAAATTAGGTTGACACATGGTTCTATTAGCCCCAAATAACATCTTATACTCATAGTTAGGTTTAAGGGGTTCATATTATCCCCAATTGCCTTTGTAGTTGCATTTATGATAAAACTAGGGTTGATTGAGCCCCAAATCACATTTTATTCATAATTAGGTTGAAGGGGCTCAAATTGACCCAATTTTCCTTTATCATTGAATTGGTGGTTAGGGTGTTATGACATTAAACCTCCAAATTACATCTTATATAGTCAAAATTAGGTTGTTTACAGGGTTTAATTTTATCCAACTTGCATCACTAATTATATAAATTGACTAATTTACCTAATATGTCAAGAAATATAAGATAATTTATCCCCAAATCACATCCTATACTTATAATTAGGATTAACAGATTTATATTTGCCTTAATTACCATCTTATTTATATTTGTGATAAAATTAGGGTCGATTAAGAAATTTTTTGCATCCCATACAATTGATTGAGCCATAAATTAGGTATATGGGGTTTAATTTATCCCAAATCAGGTCTATAATTATACCAATTGACTAATTAGATCAATTCATATGAAATAATCATAACTCATTTATCCCAAAATCATGTCTTGCTCTTGTAGTAAGGTGTAAGGGGCTCAAATTGGTCGACTATTTTATTTTATTTTTTTCATGATATTGGAGTCAATTGACCCATGAATTATATCCTATGTAGTCAAATTTAGGTTCATGGGGTTCAATTTCATCCAATTTGCATCACTAATTATAACAAGTAACTAATTCAATCAATATGATAAGAAATATGAGTTTATTTAACTCTAAACCACATCTTATACTCATAGTTAGGTTCAAAGGGTTCATATTGGCCTCAACTACCTTTATGTTTGCATTTGTGATAAAATTAGAGTTGATTAAGTTATATTTTGCATCTTATATAATCGATTGAGCCATAATTTAGGTTTACAAGGCTCAATTTTCCCAAATCACGTCTCTAATTACACTAATTGGATCAATTCATGATGGAATCAAAGCTACTTTATCCCAAAATAATGTCTTGCTCTTATAATTAGGTTGAAAGGTCTCAAATTGGACCCAATTTAATTTTTGATTGAATTAATAGACTATTTGGCTTATTTTTTTATGATATTAGGGTTAATTAAGACATATTTTGAAACATATACAATCAATTGGGCCATAATTTAAGTTGATAAGCCTCAATTTGGCCCAAATCACATATCTAATTACACTAATTGACTAAATAGATTAATTCATGATGTAATCAGAGCTAATTTAGCACCAAATCACATCATGATTTTGTAGTTAGGTTAAAAGGGCTCAAATTGGCCTCAATTATCTCCTTGATTAAATGAATCAATTATTTGGTTCATTATATGATGACATTAGGGTCAATTTCACTCCAAATCACATCATATACAATTAAAACTAGGTTCATGTGGCTCAATTTTTCTATAATTATGTCACTAATTACACCATTTGACTAATTAACTCAATATATGATGAAATTAAAGGTAGTTTAGCCTCAAATCATATTATATAATCAGAATTAGGTTCAAGTGGCTCATATTGACCCTAATTACCTCCATGATTGAACCAATTGACTATTTCATTCATTGTATGATGACATTGGATTTTATTGAGCCCCAAACCACATCTTATACATGTCAAACTTGCATCTGACATTGAACAAAATTATTCTTTACTTCATTCTCTCATGAAATTGGAGTTGATTAAGCCCCAAATCACATTTTATAGTCAAAATTAGTTAAAGGGGCTCAAATTATATTTAATTGCCTTTAGATTGAACCAATAGACTATTTGATTTATTTTGTTATGATATTGGGGATAAGAGCCCTAAATTACATCCTTTATAGTCAAATTTAGGTTACAAGGCTCAATTTCACTCAAATTGCATCACTGATTGCACCAATTCACCCATTCACTCAATATGTCAATAAATCAAGATAATTTATCCCCAAAACACATCTTATAGTCATAATTAATTTAAAGGGTTCAAATTGGCCCTAATTACCTCCACCATGGAAAAAATTGACTCTTTAATTCATTTTGTAATGAAATTAGGCTTGGTTGAACCCTAGATCATATTCTATATAGTTAAAATTATATTCATGGGCTCAAAATCACCAAAATTGAATCACTATATCCATTGTCCTTTATGTGGTAGTGTATATATTGACACACACCACTTTATATGTGTGAATGGATAGATACATAAACATAAACACATATAAATAAATGCATTTTGTTGTTTTGTGCTATGTCAAAGTAACATGTACACATTATAACATATATGTGTTATATGAGTATGTGTTATGTTACGTGTAATTTCAAAAACCATGCCTTTTGGTTAAAAAATGGCTTGAATTCTTGAGCCTAAGGGTTGGATCTACAAACACATAGTTGAATCTAAGTTTTTTGATAAAAATAATAAAATCAAGTATTCATTGTAAAAAACTATGAATTTCAATGAGACATTTCATAAAATTATTACTGCGGTGTTGAGCACACTCTTCACTTTCCAAATATATATTTTGTTTTAAATTTGGGCTATTTTAAGGTTTATATCTATGTTGATTTATAATTATGGTTTTTTTAGGCCACTATATGCCACAAATATACATGCCTATATATGTTTATGTATTTTTTCATTGATAAAAATGCAAAAAACATTACATGGTCACAAACTAGGCCTAATTATATACACATTCAAAAAAATTAAATTTTATTTTTTTAAGGTAGTTTGGGGGGGTCACATGGCTGGCTATCCATTATTTTGTTAGTTTTTAGGATATATGTGCTTGTAAAATTAATAAAATAAAATATTGATTATTTTTTAAAAAATATATATAGGTCACAAACTAGTTGATCTTATCTAAATTTTCCAATACTAAACGATGCTAAAAAAATGAGTGGTCATGTAGACTAATGTCTACATTGTTTTTCTAAAAAAATAAGAGTTCCTCTGCAAATTTTAGATGTTTGACCTACTTATGCTTAACAATTTAAAAAATATATATATATAGTGTTTTATAAACTAAACTTGAAATGCTACAATTTGTGTTCTTATATCATCTTCAAGTTTTGCATGTAGCCATCTCAAATAATCTACATAAGTTTATATTAATTGATTTTTATAAAAAACATGTCCATGGGTAATCCCCTTTTTGTCCCCCGGCTTTCTACACTTACCTAGCTTCTCCACTATTTTATAATCAATATAAATAATGTGTATTAATACTAACCTAACGAATTAGAGATGTAGAGAAGATAAGGCTATGGAATTTTGGGGGGATGAATTAAATTTTTTATTTAGATCATTGTGTAGGATTTTATCCTAAAATTCTTCCTTAATGATGCATTGAAAATGGTGGGTCATGCACACTTGAGAATAAAATGATTTTCCACCACTACCTAAAGCTTTACATCTTATACATCATGGATGATGAAGAAGACGTTGAGTATATTATTTACTTATAATGGTCACAAAAAATAATAATGTTAAAGAATGATTTTGTGGGGGAAGTGGCCTTGTAATTTGTAAATATTAATTGTGTTGATTGTTACCTAGATTGAACCTGCTAACTTGCTATTTGTAGATACTAAAACTATATATTTATAGTATCTCACTCTTGTACATTTGAGAAATATCAATCAAGTTCTACCCTTCAATTATTGACTTCCTATTATTGAAAGGTTCACATTCATCATCTCAATGTGCCTAAATGTTTATCTCTTAATCTGATCCATATCATTCTCATGACCCATGTCTCTTGTACTACACACAAATCTTAAAACCTGATAAACATATTTCACTATCAATTATACTCATTTTCTATCCTTTTGGACAATACCAACCATAGAGGAACATTATCATTGACAATAGTGTCCAGTTACCAAAATTCATCTAAATTTTAAATTATTTGAAACCTATGGGTCAACCTATTTGTCTTATTGAACCATACCATGAGATATTTTTTAAAGGTGTGATATAAATAAAAGTTTAGGCCTCCATATTCCTCATCTAGAAAATACCACGAAAACACTTACTAAAGCTAAATCAATCAACTATATAAGCACTCTATTCTAACCTATTCATCTACTCATCCATATTTTTATATCGATCATATGAGAAATCATATTACATGTATAAAGCAATCAAAGATCATCCCATGAGTGATATTTTTCAAATTACAAGTTATACCAATACATGCATCTTCATATAGTACATTGCACCCTTATCCACACGCTTTCTCACACATAGGGTATAACTGCATGATTTTGAGGCCCTCTTTAGAGTATTGGTTATGTAGGTAGTGCCCATTGATAGTGGGGTATTTGAGGTAGCTCGACAACATCAACCCACTAACCCATTTACCAACAAGCTCATTCTAAGAGTGAAGAGTGGTTTGATCAAATCAGTTAAGAGTGATAATTGGTATCCTAGATCTAAATACATCAGTATCAAGGCAATATAAAACCTAAAATAATGAAGTTTGTCATATTCATATCTAGTCATTATCCCATATTGGACACTTGCATCACAATCAGACACTAGCATCGATGGTAGTGTCTAAGATCTAATGGTAGTGTCCATGACCACAAAAGTGCAAATTTTAGAATTTTACGACTGATCTATAATATTGATCTTTCACACTTTACACTTGTTTTCAATCTTGATTTATTTGCACACAATAAACCAAGTAAAGACCATTTTTTATTATTTATTGTATTATATTTTAATAGTTGTATTTTACTATTTTTAGAAATCTCAATTATATAAATTAAGAATATTATTTATCTAAATTTTTTATTAATTGGTCTATTAGAGATTAGTTTATCACCCTTGTGTTACAATAATTTCTATATTATTAACCCTATATACCAACATTTTTAATTTAGGTTTAAAAATTATGGCCATCCATTACATGGGATTATTTTTACTTATACACACACAATACTGCCTATGGTTCATAGATCTTCTATTTCATTTTATGATAGTGAAATAATTGATGATGACTCGATCTTCATTCATTATTTATTTGAGCATACCTTGACCATCAACCTATACATAATGTTATGTCAATAAAGGTGATAGTTAGAATGTATGTACCATTACATTACTTACATATTTGAGATATACACATGATGATTTATACCCTTCAACCAAAACCATCAGTGTATTTGATGGGACATCACAACATGTTATTGGTGAGATTTATTTACCTTTACAAGTTGGTCCAACATATATGGTTAACACTTTCTCAATTATACCATATAAATGAGTCCTTTATATGTTATTAGGATGACCTTGGATACATAAAATATGTGCAATACCTTCCACATTTCATAGGTGCATTAAATACATTCATACCAACATGGTAGTCACAGTTCATCAAATTCTATATGAACATCCACATGAACAAGAAAATTTTAACCCTAGATATCTAATTATATAACCTACTAGGTTTAATCCTCTATAAAAGGGTAAGTAACAAGAAATCCCCTTTCCTAGGCAGTCCATACTTGAGAGGCCTTTACATTAAAGACACATAATGGATTTCACACAATCTTCATCTACTCATATGCAACATATCTCGTTACCTAGAGTAACTAATATGTTCCAACTACAACTACTCCAAAGAAACTATATAGCACTAAGATATGGGTTCCATGACATGTACCATTATTATTTCATGACCACAAAGCACTATTAAACATATTTATAATACCACAAATTCTACAAATCTAGATATGACACCTATGAATGCTTGTTGGTAGTACCACTAGTTTCATATACCATATCCTAAGATTGGACCTACCTATGAGCATCCCTTGCATGGGATCATAGGATATCCTTTTCCTTTCAAATGTTCCAATATATATATATATATATATATATATATATATATATATATATATATATATATATGCAATAAAAAACAAAAACATTCAAATAATTTAAAAATACAAAAATATTCAACATTCTCAGATCTTATTAGCTCCTTGGAATCTATGTTTTTAGATAACATATCATCTCATTCCTACACACACACACACACACACACATATATATATATGCAATAAAAAACAAAAACATTCAAATAATTTAAAAATACAAAAATATTCAACATTCTCAGATCTTATTAGCTCCTTGGAATCTATGTTTTTAGATAACATATCATCTCATTCCTATATACACATATGTTTCACACATATTTAATTATGATACAAGAATACCTAGACACATGATATATGCACTTTCAGATGTTGGACCTTTCCTCTATTCATGTCATAAAGTATGTTGGGGCCATACACATGATTTTTTTTATCATAATTTATACATGTTACATATCCTTTGTGATAATTTTTACATTATCATGTTTGAGCTTACATGATAATTCTTATCAATATCTATATCCATCCTCATATTTTTCATAGTGTACTTAATATGTTCTACTACATAACATTGTTTGCTAACACATATATGTAGGGACTAGTATAATATGTTTATGTTGGTTTTTTATGCTTCATCTATTTTTCATTTCTTGAAGTGTATTACATTAATTTATATTGTCTTACTTGTGTAATATTTGAATATGTTCCTTTCTTGTTGAATCCCATGCCATTTTATGTTGATTGGACATTTGAATATGTCATTCCATGTTACTTTGGCATCTAAATATGTCATCCCTTTCAATTGTGTCGAATTTGAACATGCCTCTTGTATAAGTTATCCTTGAACCATTATTTTGTATTGCATTAAGTAATTTTGGGTGTGTGTTTGATTGTTTATTGATATTGTACTGTTAATATATAGACATTACCATGATCTATATAATTCATCTTAGGACTACAGGTGATCACATAATGCAAGCCTAATTTATATATATACTTTGACATCTTATCCCTATAAGTTACATGATTCATACATATATTATACAACTACATCATATTTTTTAGTTGATGTACCTTCTAGATTCTAGTTCCCTCATCTTAAAATGGGGGCATGTCATAAAATCATGTCCACACCTTCACAATATTTAATTTTTAATGGGGGCATGTCATAAAAACATGACCTCCACACTTATACACCTTCACATTTGTCATATTTTACTGGGGGCATGTCATAATAACATGAACACTTATACACTTACTCAATATCTCTAGAATTTAGTGGGGGGCATGCCATAAATACTTTACCTTCACCCTTACACAATATCTATTCAGCTCCATGATTTAGATATACACTTGGGTCAGAATCTTAGATTTTGAACTAGTTTTTCATAGATTTGAAACATTTATTTAAATATTTATGCCACATATAGTCCAATTCAATGATATTATAGGTGCATATGCCATGTTATTTCACCAAAAATAACAAAATTTACCAATTATACTACTCACTAGGTACACCAATCAAACCATGATGTATTGTTATCGAGCCTTTTCTATTGTAGCAGTTGGTTAATTTTATAAGTTGAAGGGATTATATTATTCAACCTCAATGAATTTAAATAATGGAGTGATTTAATCAGCTAATCTCACCAAATTTTTATAATTATTTGATTAAATCACTCACCCTCACTAAATTATATATATTCACACTTGAGTTGTGTGATAGAGATATAATGGTCTCAATGGGTGTGTCACAACTCATATTTTCACCAAATTGGGTGCATAATACCTTCTAATTTTCTTATTTAGCTCTCCAAGGTTTAGATCTAAACCTTATCCATCTCCAATGCTTTATAAGGAAGCATATTTACCAATTCAAAGCATCAAGAGATAACTTGGTTGCATCTATATACACGTATACTCCTTATTTGCTCACCTTTCTTTTCAAGCATTTCAATTATTTCAAATTTCACATTATATGCATTTATTTATAGTGTAATATGATCTTGGTTACATGTCATACACCAACAAATCACTCAAAGTGGGCTAAAAAAAAGGCAAAGTGTGTTATACACACCTAAGTATGTATTTGTTTCTTTGAACATAGTAATGTCATCTATATGAATTACCATATTAAAGAGTGAAAAATGTAGATACTAAAATTAAATATTTATAGAATCCTACTCTTTTACATTTGACAAATACCAATCAGGGATTTACCCTTCAGTTATAGATCTCCCTGTTATCAAAAGGCTTGCATGCGCCATCTTAGTGTGCCTAAATGTTTATCTCTTAGTTTTATCCATATCATTTTGATGACCTAGGTCTCTTTCACTATATAAAAATATTAGATAGTAGAGGTTCTTGGAAAACCCTTTAGAACATGCTAATATAGGGATATCTTGTGCATGAAGTAAAAAAAGTAAACATTTGATGGTAATTCAAACAAAGTATATTCATTAATAGATAAATTAGATAGATACATAAATAAACAGAAGATTATTCGAATATGAATAGTCAGTATAAAATCATATGATTAATAGATTAAAGAAAATAGAAAACTCATTGCACATAAAATAATGATAAAAGATACATAGGAAAACCATTTCAAAACAATATGTATTAATCTATATCACATGAGAACCATATTGAAATTCAATTGAGCGTTGTATATAGAGTTTTACAAAGTGTCATCTCATTATATTTCAGCCTTTTTTTATGCCCAAAAGGAGTGATTCTTCACATTATGAAGTTTATTACTATGCTTACAAAGTTATAATACATACAAAAATATTATGCAAAGGATAAAATAGTGTAAGTTGCACATGTGTCCATAAAATATACTCTATGATTTTGATAACCCTATTCTATAGTCAATACTTTCTTAGACTTAAACATTTATCTCATCCTGAGAAAATGTCATAGTAAAGGATCTTGATCTAAAGCTTAACCTGAGGAATTGAACCAAAAATAAGAGGTGTGGTTATCACTCTAGCTGTCATTTATTGATTTTCACCCTTTGAACATTACTTAACCATCCTTTTAAGTTTTTTTTAAGTAGTTTACTAGCTTACCTCCCCTTCAAGTTTTTAGTATACTAGCTTAACTAGGTGGCCACCCTTTAAAAGTTTTCAACCAACCTAGTCCCACTCCTAATACTTAAAGACATCCTACAAAATTATGCCAAAATGTTGTGAAAAATAAAAAAATGTGAAATGTGTAGTAACTATTGGGTAGGTGGTGGCATGATGTGGGTTGGCCACATAATAGGTTGTTCCGATGATGGATTTACTAAATAAGTGGATGAAACACTTTGTTTTGTAGAAACGATTAGTGGAGGTTGGTGTGGTAGCTAGATGGTTGGTTGCACTCTTGTGCAAATTTTATTTTTCTAAAGTATTTATTGTGGTTGTTAATGGGGAATGAATTTTGGCTCATCAACAAGTTATGTAATGGAAGGATTGAGCTAAGAAAAAACTTGATTTAGCACATTACATTTAGTCGCCACTTCCCATAACCTAATGAGCAATATGCACAGTGGGACTTGTCACCATAAAGTTATGAATATCTTCATATTATGTGATGGTGATGAGTGCCCTAGAATTTGATGTTTTGATTTGGATGTCTTGGGATATCTCCTCCAACTAGTTTACATGCATATGTGCTTGAATGCCTATAAATGAGTTGCACATAATCT
The DNA here is from genome assembly GCA_037957365.1 of Torreya grandis. Taxonomy (NCBI): domain Eukaryota; kingdom Viridiplantae; phylum Streptophyta; class Pinopsida; order Cupressales; family Taxaceae; genus Torreya; species Torreya grandis. Next base: position 3,734,965 of record JARHVA010000380.1, on the reverse strand, counting down.
CATTTTGCCATCTATAGTTGTTACATGTCCCCATCCCTTGAATCAAGCAACTACTTGATTTTATTTTTCATTATTGTAAGGGTAATTGTATGATCCTCTATCACAAATTTGGATTTGTATTCTTTGAAAAAATTTGGTTTAGCTACGAACAATGATTTTTTAAGTTATTACTTCTAATTCAACATATCCTATGTTATGAATTTTTATTGGAGCACAACTATGTCTAGAACCTATTCATAATCATTAAAGAGCTCATAGATCACCTCTATTTTTTTCCTTGTGCTCGCAACATTTGTAGCTTGTGTGTAGCTATCCACTCTTTCATTAGTTTCACCAAGAGATATGAGAATTATTTTTCTTCATACATAACCTGGTCACTTATGATTAGGGTAACTAGTGTAAGGCAGTTGATGTAAATGAGTTAACACACATTGGTAAATCAAAAGCTTACATATGTAGTGTCTTCTCATAGTTGCAAGAATACCTTCTCCAAGATTGAATCTCTCTATGTAATTGATTCTAGGAAAGAAACTACACCTTTAGTTTTTTTGGTTAGCAATAGATGAGAAACATCTAATGATGTTTATTATGCAGTCATATCTAGAGCCATGGATGTTTTCACTATTATTTTAGGGGCCATCATGAACTATGCTAAAAGAAGAGAAAATGTGGTGCATTGAGTGGATGATGTTAGAACATCCCATAGACATTGGCTAGTTATTTATGGTGTAGGATAAAAATCCTCCTATAGTGCACCTCCTTGATTCTTAAGTGTCGATTTCACTATGATCTCTAATTTTTGTTTAGATTTTATCTCTAACTCTACTTTAGCTTTAGCTTCAGGATTAGCCTTATTCTTAGATTTAGCCTCATCATTAGATTTGGCTTCTACTTCAGCCTTAGCCTTGGCTTCTACCTCATCAACTTCATCCTTAGTTTTAGCTTTGGCTTCTGTTATAGCCTTAGCCTTGGCTTCTACCTCATCAACTCAAGCTTCAACTTCAACCTTAGCCTTGGCTTTAGTTTCAGATTTAGCTTTGGCTTCTGCTTTAGCCTTAGCCTTGGCTTCTACCTCATATTTATCCTGGCTTCCATTTTAGCCTTAGCCTGTAGCCTTGGCTTTGTCTTTGGATTTCTTCTCTTCAGCTATATGCTTAGGATTTTACTCCTCTTAAACCTTTACAATTTCTATTTTTTCCTCTTTATTTTGTTACAAATCTTGCACTTCTTATTTTTTTCTTGTTATTTCTTTTTTTCCTCTACTTATTTAGCTCTTTCCTTTTGATCTTCTACTTCTTCAACTTTCTTGTTTTTAGGCTCTACTTCTTCGACTATTTTCTTTTGAACCTCTACTTATTTGGATTTCTACTTGCATTCCTCCTCCATAGCTTGTTGTTTGTGCTACTCATATTCCTCTGTATCCTTACACTTTACCTCTCACTTCCTTTTGTTTTTCTCTTCCTTCTCCTTCCTTACAACCTCCTTTTATGCCTCTGATGGATCATGTTTTTCCCTGTGTAGCTTTGTGTTATGGCTCTAACTATTGTAAGATGGTTTATTTAAGTGCATCTATGGGGGTGGTTGAACCTAGAACTGTAATTAAATTTGAATCTTTGAAAGAGGATGATTCTAAAATAGTACCCCTTCACACTATTGTCTTCTTTCTATAAGTTAAAGGTGGTGTGAGGCTATTCTTTTATCACTTCACAACCTATAACTGATGTTGTGGTTCTGCTTATTTTGCTTGGTACATGCCACTATATTCTATTGATTCTCCAAAAAACAACATTCTATCTTTTATTTTTTTAGATGGCCTGGCTATAGGATAGGTCCATGTTTTGCACATCAAAGGTGGTGGTGGACTTTCTTGTGCTGACATGTCTAATTCTTGCATAATAGAAGATCCTAGAACTAGATATGCTTGGTAAATTTTAGCTTGAAACTATTGTTGAGATGCTTAGTGACCTACAATATCAATAATGATATAATAAGGTTGGGTGATGTCCTCCCACAACTCTTCTCTTACCTAATTATACACTTGGAAAGAGTGCACTACTTTCAAAAAAAAAATCTTTCTCCTTGTCTTTCTCATAAAAATAATTTCTAATTTCTGTGAGCATGGATTATATAACTTCATGTTTTCCAACTCCTAGCTCTACCAAGTCAATTTAGCTACTATCTTTGGAACATGTTTATTATACAACCAATAATTTGTGTGTCATGTCCTCTTTTTAGGTGGCAGTGGCGAGGCTCATCACATTGGTGCCTTCCTCTTTCCCTTATCAACTTGTGATGGATTTTTTTTGGTTATGGTGTTGCCTAAGGTTGAGCTTGTGGTTAAGGTTAAGGTTGTGCCCGAGGTTACATAGTTTTTTACACACATGGGGATATGAAACATAATAGTTGTATTGATTTAACTGCTATGGATTTCTATCTAAAAACTTCTACTTGTGAATCCAACATGGTGATGAAAAATGGTAGTGGATTTATTGTTACTTTGGACAACTCATGCACTTTGATTTGGATGACATTGTGTAATTTATTCACTGATGCATATTATCTCAGATATTACATCACATCTTGTGGTACCATGGGGTAAAAATTAATTATGGCTTGGATCTCTAGCCACCATGTGTTGAATCTCCCAAATTACTCATAGTATTACCATATATTACCATGCAATGTTGACAAATGTAAAAACATGCCAGAAATATCTAGAAGGGTTGACTAGTACTTCTAGTGATTTCCATTATGTGAAGTAAATTACCAAAAATTGGTATTGGTATGCCTATGAAGTGTTGACGAAGAGATTCCCAATATATATTTTGAGTTCAAAGGCTAAAAACTCAAGACAATTATAATCCTCATGTAGGTGTATAATGTGATACACAATGTCCACCACTCCTTTAGTTGTGTACTTCACCTTCTTCATTATCTGCTAGAACCATTTGGTTATAGATTCAGTCAGGATATGCACCGAAGCATCTTCGATAGTATCAATGGGAATTCCTCTACCTAACCTTATGTATTTTTATATGGTATTAAAATGAATAGGTGGATCTATGAATTTTTAAGGTAGAAGAGACTTCCCCATGCTAGAAGCCATGTTGTTATTGCCATATCCATAACGTTGATGAATATGGTCTCACATTGAGTTAAATGAATGATACCTTCATTATATCAAATAATTAAAGTAAGCATTACCTCATATAACTACCCAAAAGTATAAAATTTTATTATTCACTCATCATCAAATACTTGGAGTAGATGTTAAAGTGATAGTGCTCCTGCTTGTGCTACTTCTTATGGGTTATGGGAAAACACAGTAACTTTAGTCACATTAATAAAATCAAAAGGGTTTGGGTCATGATATCTAGTCTATTTTAATCCTAAACTAATCCTAATTTCCTCTTTTTATGTATCTTTGAGTGTGATTAATAGTTGTGCCCTATCCATGGATACTATTGTGGATTGTGTTGAACACTTTCTTCATTTGGTGTGGATCTAGTGTGAAATCTATGCACAAGAAGGTGTTTCAGATGTAAATCACAAAGTTATCTTGTTATAATAAGTGTGTAATGTCTCTATGTTATTTTCACCCTTTGTTATATAACATTTTCCACCCAAATCCATCAAGTCATCATGTTTAAATGTGTTGAACTGGTTGTGCACAAGTGTATCTCCAAAATTTATGTCAACCAGTTATTTTTTGACATGACAATTTTTATTCTACATCTATATTATTTGATACATCTATTGGTAGGTATTTGATGTGATGCATCATCCTTTCATCTATCAATTTTCTTTTATGGTCCATCATGTCATTCTACCACACAATCTACTTTGAGGAAAATGCAATCTCTCAAGTGCATTGTCACTAATGGTTTTGAATGACCACTCATCATCCTTTCTTTATACCTATATTTTTAGTAACTTGTTCCCTATATTAATTGATGACCACTATTTTTTGACTACTAGTTGTCTTTCTTTCAATTTGAATATGCATATCGATCACAGTCTATGATGTTGACTATACAAAATTCATTATGATATGTTGTGACCCAAAGATTGAACTGTACAAACATGATAAACCTAAAAAAAACAAAAAACAAAACAACATTAAATAAATATCCTAACTACATGGTGTTATGCAACATCCTCTCTCATTTACAATGATGCATGATAGAGATTAATGACAGTAAGTCTTAATCCTATAGCTATTGATATACCTTGGTAAAATGGTTCCCTATAAATATTTTAAAATAATTGTACCATATTATGAAACATCATGAATAATATAGGGCCCGTTTCATATTATGCACAACTTTCCAATAAATTCTTTGAATATGTTATAATAGAATAATACTGCCTGCTCAAGATAACATTCCTTAGATCATAAGTTACGATCGTGCCATGTTTTTTTACTTAACTTGTTGATCTCTTAAATCCACTGTGCTCTTTGTCTATTTTCCTCTATCTTCACTAAATCCATCAATTTTTGTTTTAGTAAGTCCTAATTTTCCAACCTCATAATTATTATAATGTGTAGATTATGAATAATGTATTCCATAAGCATAACTACCTCAAGACCATAAACTAGATGAAAGGGAGTGAATTCTATCACATGTTTATAATTTGTCTTGTATGACCAAAGAATCGCAGGAATGCAATCCTCCTATTCATCCCTTTAAACATTGCATATATTTATCTGCCTTTTACCCAATACTTTTTTCAAAGCTTCAACTTCCTTGTTTACTTGTAGATGGCAGGTTGTGCTCTTATGGTACGATATCATAAACTCCTTAATAAGAGTATTGATTGTGTTATTTATGAAGTGAGTACCTCTATTTGTAACAAATTTGATTAAACATCCAAACTATGTTATGATATTATCATATAAAAATTTAATAGCATCCTTCACACTGTAGCTTAGTGCCACAACAACTTCTACCCATTTCATGAAATAGTCATTTGTAGTAATGATATATTGTGCATGACTAAATTTGATTTAGGGAGTTTTAGGACCTAAAAATTTGATGCCACATTGCTAAAATGGTTTCTCTTCTAGCATTGGGACAAATGGCATCTCATCACGGTGATTGAGTTTTCTCGTTCTTTGGTAAACATCGTAGTGTTTTACCACCCTGTGTACATCCTAGAACAAATTTGGCCACCAAATACTAATCTAAAATATCTTCCTCATTGTTTCTTCTCCTATGAAATGACCTCATGTGACTCCTTTATGTGCTTCCTAAATAAGTTATGGTTGCTCATGTTCTAAGGCTACTCTATGCAACACACTATCCTTTCTGATTTTTTATAGTAATATATTAATGAGGCTATAAGGAATGGCTTTTGTAACCATTTTATTTTTATCCCTTTCAACATAGTGCATAGGAAACATTCCTTTTTCTAGGAATTTCATGATGTCCTCCATGTTATCAAAGATCACATAGGCTCTAAATAAGTATGCATATAGAGATTCATCTTATATTTCCTCTAGTTCTTCTCCATTATGGAGCTTGCTCAAATGATTTGGTCCCACATTATCTCATCTTGGATTCACATTGATTATGAATTGAAATTATTGAAACAACATTATCCACCTAGATATCCATCCACCCAACATCATAATGTTAACTAGGTATCACAATTCTTGGTGATCTATGAAAATATCAAATGGTGTAGACAAAATATAATGTCTAAACTTTTGTAAGGAAAAAACAATAACTAAGGCTTATCTTTTTTATTCATATATTTTTTCTTCATTATCGATAGTTTTGTATTGGTGAAGTGTATGGGATGATCGAACCCACCATCGCCTGACTGCACAAAGATAACTCCTACTACAATACCAAAAGCATCCATGTGTACATGGAATGGCTTCTTACAATCAAGAAAAACTAAGATAGGAATTATTTCTAACCTTTGTTTAAGATCAATAAATGTTTTTTGTCATTTTAATGTCCACTCAAACTTTGTATCTTTTCCCAATAGTTTATCTAATAGTGAAAGGATGGTTGCATGTACCTTGATGATTTTTATATAGTATCTTGTATGACCCATAAATGTGCACACTTTTGTAGAACTAGTTGGAGGTGGCATCCCCACTATTAATATAATTTTAGCCTGATCTACTAGGATTACATCACTACATATGATGTGCCCTAAAATAACATCGAAAGGTGTGAAAAATAAACACTTCGTTAGATTCAAAGTAATGCACATGGATTGACACCATTCTAGCATTAAATGTAATTTTGACAAATTCTCTTTAAATAAAGAGAAGATAGCCCAATCATCCAAATACACTTCCAAAAAATCATGAGTGTTATCTTTAAATGTAGTTATCACAACCCTAGAGAAAATTTTTGGAGAATTATTAAGACCAAAGGGCATTACCTTATATGCAAACAACCCCCATTCTATTATAAATGTTGTTTTTTATTGGTCTTCTTATATGATAGGAATTTGATAGTATCCATCAAATCCATGTATGAAAAAGTACACCTCATGACCTACAACTAATTAGAGAACCTTATCTATAATGGTATTATAAATGGATAATTAATGTAGTCATAATTTAGTGCATGGTAGTCACCATAGATGTAAATGTCACTAGACTTATTTTGTTGCACAACCATGCGACTAACCTAATCTATCTTTTCAATTGGATAAATGATCCATGCTTCCTGTATGCAATCCAGTTCAACCTTTAATTTCATCTTCATGTTAGGATTTAATTTTTATGGGTGCTCTTTAATGCTTCTAATGTACTCTTTCAATTCAATGTGCATCTCCAATAATGATAGATATACACCTTTCACTTCTGTGAACTTGGTCAAAAAGGCATCCTAATAATCTCTTATCAATTGCAATGCCTTTAAAATCTCATTATGCTTCTATTAGTCTCCCACAGACATAAATTTAGGCACGATCTATGTTCTAATATTTTCTTCAATCTTATTTAGTGGTTCTTGATATACTTTGTTTGATCCACTAGGTAGAGCATCGCATAGAGTTCATTCCCCTTCCCATTATAGAATGTTTACATTGCATAGTATTTCCTCTTTAACTTATTTCATGCTTTACACATTTGTTGGCTTGGCTTCTCTCTTTGGTTTGAAAAAAACTTCTAAATCTAGATATCCATCACCATCACTAGATTCTAGTAGCTCTTCTATAATTTTATTATAGTGTTTAATAAGATATTTCTCTTGTTAATTATCCTTGTAATTATGAATTTATAGATTCAAATCTTGAGCTACTTCCTATTTTGATGATGAATCTATCGTAACTCCAAAATCTTCTACTTGGCCATAACATAAAAAAAGTTTTCAATTTTTACAATGCATTCTGCACCACTAGATTTTCATATTCAAACACAAAATTTTGATTAAAGTCTTGTTATACTTATGCCTAATGTTTAGTCTCCCTTCTATGTTCTTGATGCATATACTAGGTAGTTAGAAGTGGCACTAGCATATGGCTAAAAATGTGCATCTAATATCTTAGATAAACTCCTTGTGCAAAGCATATATCTACACATTTATGAATGTGTAGCTCGAGATATTAACCTTCTTAAAAAAAAGGACACTCTATTCTCACAATAAGAAGTAACTAAAATCACACTTTAAAACATTAAAATGCTTCATCACATTGTAACTCTTATTCTCTATGCACTTCCCACCAAGTCATAAAAGTTCCTTGTAAATCATAGCTAAGTGTACTTACTCTTTGATCTACATTCAGTAGATGGTGGTCCAACCTCAAGATAAATGGATTGATATATTTAATCATAAAATATTGTGGTAATTAGAATTATATGTTAAACACCATATATAGAGGTCATATCTTCATATCTCCCCTATCCCAATTCAACATATATGTGTTTGAGTTACCACTTATTTAAGATATTATTTCCCAAGGTAAGACACCTTCTGGAGTAGACTCTATATAATACATTTTTGTTGAAACTATATTATATAGTAAATATACCTCTAACTTAGTTGGATATTTCACAAACAAAGAGGTAAATTCTTTAATTTGAAAATAGGAAGCTAGAGATTTTGTTATTACTGGTTTGTAAACTGAATGATTTATTTCATGTTTGTATATGCTTTGCTCCAAATGTGGTTTCAAAAATAGACATTTTGTAGCTCACAAAACATTTTTATTTGTATATGTGCGAACTCTGAACCAACTATTATCATTTTAGGGATAAGGTGACTTTAGTTCCTTTAGAATCATATAAGGCTTCTGCTATGATTTATTCAATAGTATGGCGACTGTCTTGTCTCCTTGATGAACCTCTAATTGATTGTGCATTGTATTGATAGTAATTTAGACATCATAAGCCCATTTATTACCAATCAAGGTAAGATAATGGGTCTCATTTGTTTTCATGTCAATGACCTCAAAATACCTAATATACTGAACTCAACAACTCTAATCTCCACATCTTCAAGGTAACTATTTGGTTCTACCCTCCCATAGTCTATGAGACTAAGAGTGACAGGACTGTAGCTCAAGTGTGGCCTACCAATATCTTCCCAAGTATATATAAAAATCATATTGATAGTACCTCAAAAATAAAATATTTGATTAGGAATTTCGTATCCTTTAATCTCAATGTCTATTCATGAGTCAACATCCCATAGTTTCTTAATTTTAACATACCATACCATCTTGTCTGTATGTTGTTGTCCTCATTGTGTACACTCTAAATTATTATGTAAGATATTTGTAATATTATAGGATATTATTCATTATAAATAGTGCTAAGTAATTTTAATAAATCTTTCAGTGCAGTCACAACATCTCCCTGCCCCATAATTTTCATAACTTACCCACACATTTTTGCATCAATGGTTATGTCATCTCCTTCTGACACACTTTGTTATTGTATGTTTTGATGAACCTATGCATATTGATACATCAATATATTCTCTATTTTTGGATCAAGATAGTTGTCTCATTGTACCTTACTAATTTTATGATCCTATGACATTTCTAATAGAGGTAATCCTTGTTCTATGTATTTTTGTCTAGTAATTGCTTACATAAATTCATTTTCCTTAGGTTACGTATTTATCATATTCACATTATGCACTAGCTTTTCTTTCCTTTATTTCTCTAATATTGGGAAATCTTCAATTTGATGTTGTCCTTCAAATCTACAATACATGAAATATTTGTCTTTAAGGATTAGTGAGAAAATTTCATGAAAAATGATTATAATCACCACACAAATAACATTGGATGGGTTGGCAAGCTTGTCAATTATCATTTTTGTGACCACCTTGATATCTACCTCAGTATACTCCTTTGTATCCTCTTCTATTTTGATAAAAACCCTAATCATGTGATTGCGACCCATTGAATCTATCATATTAATGTTGAGGTGATGTTGGAGCCCAATTTAATTGTTACTATTGATGACTCACATTGTTTCATGAGGATTGATACTAATATTGTGGTGATGACGGTGTCCAACCAGCGAAACCCTAGGCTTGATATTAATATTGAGGTGATGAAGGCATTCATCAGGGACTACCTTATGTAGCACTAGTCATTTCTACCTTTGAGCTTGAAATTCCTTGCTTTATAGTGGGTAAATGTGGTGCTATGATTGTGAAGACATTTTTGGTGATATATATCTTTAATTCCTGTAAATATCGATAGCACTTTTCATCATGATTGGTTGATTTACAAAAATTAAATACAAATTTTGATATTTTTAAATGTACTATTATAATATATGACATTTTGAGGTTATGTGCCTTAATACTCTATAGATTTTGAAAAATGTTGTCTTGTGTTTAGGATAATCAATCCTATGATGCCTTTCTTGACCACACTCTATACACCATAATCCTAGTTTAGGTCTATCACTTTCATGCATCTCATCCATAATTTTTAGGAAAGCATCTATTTTCACCTCCACTTTGGTGCCAGCTATTGGAACATCTCCATAATCTTCAATTTTTTCCACTCATAGGGAAGCTATTTGAACATTAGCCTTAGTCAAGAATTATGATTGCATAATGGAAAATCTAATTCTTGATCGCAACCCTTCTAAAAACTAGGTAGATTTGTCCTTATCCTGTATGATAAAATCATTCTTTTTCATCACATCTGAGAATCTATGATCATAATCCCATACGGATTCTCCACTTTGTTGTCAAATCTTCTTCAAGTATTGAATAGTTTGACTCGTGCACTTTATATTTTAAATTTTGTAACTAGTTATGATTTAACTTAATGGATATCTAGGGCATTAAAATCTATTTTAAAAATGAATTCCAAATATTGGATTACTAAAGCTCCTATGAGTTTGCACTTCTTTACATCATCAAAAGTTATTCACTTAACCTGGCATTTCATGTCACATGTTAGCAAATATTATTCAAGGTCTGTAGACCCATCATATTATGTCATGAAATAAACATGCCTAGATTCAACACCATATTTGATGTGTTTATAATTACTACTATCAGTTTTGCTTTCGTGACTACGACTATAGGTTGTTGTACACTAGTCATTGTGACTATAGGCTTCTATCCACTAGTTTTTACAAGCATTTTAAAACTAGTCTTGAAATCAGATCTAACCTCTTTTATCCTCTTTTTATTTATGAGATTCTTATTATTTGCACTCAATTTACCAAATTTATGCGTAAATGACTCAAACTAGCTTCTACCCATCCCTTCTTTTGCACTTGGTGGCTTTACTAATGATAATTTTTTTTTGAGGGGATGCATACTCAAGAAATGAATGATCTATGTACTTAAATTCTTTTGAATATCATATTGAACTTGTGATAATTATATAATTTTGCATAATCTCTTCTCATGAATATTCTTTCACTACTTCAAATAACTTTCCTCTTAACTGTGATCTACTCCTATCTTTGAACTGTTATACTTTCCTCCTATTCTTCACTTTGTTCCATATCCTCGGTACTCTCAACTCTTTATTATTCCTCCTTAGGCCCTTCTCTTTCCTACTTTGCATGTTAGGTTGTGGAGCTAAAAGCTTCAACTGTTGCAGACATGGAGAGGTTGCTGAGTTCCAGAAGCACCGACGTCGACAGTATGACTGACGTTGGTCATGATCAGTGCAGAAGGCAACCGGCGACGACAGAAAGTCGGCCAACGTCGGTAGAACCAGGCAAGTAGGGACTGACGTCAGTCACCTGTGTGTTCCATAACTGTTCGTTGCATGAACAGTTAGTTAGTTAAACTGAGTGTTTGCATGTTAAGGGGCTAATTATAGTCTCGAGCTGCGTGTCTAATTATTGTAATTAGAGTTCTATTTTTGTATGCATGGGATTCTATTTAAAGACCCATGAGGCATGTATTGTAATTATCAAGAAGGCAAGTAAAGCATTGAAGCAAGGTCAAGGAGATCTACAAGCAAGTAAGGTCAAGGAGATCTACAAGCAAGTAAGGTCAAGGAGATCAGCTGAAGCATTCAAGGAGGGGATAACAACTCAGGTTGTTGAGTTGGGTTTTGGTTGAGCAAGAGAGAGAGGGAAGAAGGTCTTGAGGTGTGGCAAGCCTTTGAGGTGGAGGAAGAAGTGGCATCTTCCTTATTGTATTTTATTCTAGTAATAGTTAATACAAGAGTGTGTATTGTCTCTCAAATTCTTTGTTGTCTCAAGTTTCTAGTTACTTAATCATTCTGGTATAATTATGTGTTTAATTGCTTATAAGAAAGTAATCAATTGTGCTTCCGTTGGATAAGGGGTTCCTAACAGTTGGTATCAGAGCTATGGTTTGCAGGGAGCAGGTTATTGTTTTTGATTACAGGTCATTCACAGGGTTTTTTGATTGAGTGGGAGTTCAGCAATGGCAGAAGAAAGTAAGCTATGAATGGAGAAGTTTAACGGCAAGAATTATCAACATTAGAGGATGCAGATAGAGGATTATCTGTATCAGAAGGATTTGTACTTACTGTTGGGTGGGGTTGCATGCAAGCCCACAGATATGAAGGATGAAGAATGGAACGTTCTTGATCGGAAGGCTCTATGTTCCATAAGGTTGAGCCTTGCATCGTCTGTGATTTCCAACTTGTCACAGTGTAAGACAATGGAAGAGTTGATAAAGTCCTTGGCGAATTTATATGAAAAGCCCTCAGCGTCAAATAAGGTATTTCTTATGAAACAGTTATTTACTTTGCAAATGCGGGAAGGTGGATCCGTATATACTCATCGTAGTGATTTCCATGGTTTGGTAAACCAGTTAGCTTCAGTCAATATTGTTTTTGATGATGAAGTAAAGGCTCTCTTGATATTATGCTCTTTACTTGAAATTTGAGATAGTTTGGTTATGGCAGTAAGTAATTTTGCATCTGCTTCTAAAATCTTAAAAGTTGATGATGTTGTGAGTGTGATCTTGAATGAAGAAATACGCAAGAAAAGCACAGGTGAATCATCAGGGAATGCTCTAAGTTCAGAAAGTAGGGAAGGCAAAGAGAGAAAGTAGAGCAAGGGAAATCAAGGTCGGGAAGGAGATCCGAATCCAAAGGTATTACCTACTGGTTTTGTGGAAATAAAGGACACACAAAGAAGGAGTGTTGGTTGCGAGATAAAGAGAATCAACCTGAAGGTAATGAAGAAGCAAAGGATGCAAATATTATGGTACAGGATGCTCTCATACTTTCTTTGGATAGTCAGGTAGGATCATGGATTTTAGATTCTAGTTCATCTTTTCATGCATCCCCAAACAGAGATTTGTTCCATGAGTATGTCCAGGGAGACTTTGGAGTGCTTTATTTAGGGGATGGTACGCCTTGTCAAATAGTTGGCAAAGGGAAAGTGTAGCTTAAATTGCAGATAGACAACACATGGGTGTTGAAGGAGGTCATGCATGTCCCAGTTCTTAAGCAGAGTTTGGTTTCTGTAGGAAGGTTGGGTGATGAGGGATGCACAATAACCCTCACAGCAGATTCTTGGAAGGTTACCAAGGGTGCACTTATTCTAGCAAGAGGTAAGAAAGTAGGTACTCTTTATCTATCTACTTGTATTACTGATTCTACTTTTGGTTTATCTACTTTAGTTGTAGATTCAAAGATGTGGCTTAATAGGCTGGGTCACATGAATAAGAAGGGAATTGATGTTCTTGATTCAAAAGGTATGTGTTCAGATTCAGAAAGCATAGATAGAGTTCATTGCAGAAAAAATAAATTTGATGCTTTTGACAGGAACAAAGAAGCCTTGGTGTTTATGGAGGAGATGAGGGACAAAGATCAATCACAGGGGCTGAATAATTTTGAGCAGGGCAGTATGGATAGAGGTTTGATCCAAGATGAGCTCGCGAATGAAGGTTTCATCACTTACAGGAACACACAGACACCGACATCGGTCACATGGCACCGACGTCAGCCAGACAGGTACCGACATCAGTCATGTACAGACCAGCAAGGTCGATAGAGTCAGCAGGAGAAGACCGATGTCGATTAGGTATGAATCAATGTCGGTAGGGGGACACCAACGTCGGCCAGGGGTAACGACATCGACAGTCAAGGTCAGTGCAGGGAACTGACATCGGTCGAGAGCAGACTGGGAGATGGCTGAGATCGGTCACTAGAACAGATGTTGGGTGGACAGTAAGCTATCAAGGAGTCTCAAATGCCCATATGGAGGTCAGAAAGGGTAAGTGAACCTCATATTCATTGTTCACCTTCTTTATATTGCTTACTGATAGTCAATAACTAGGAAGATGGAAGAAGCAATGCAGATAGAGTCCAAAAATAGTGGGAGCTTGGCATGGATGAGGAGTGTGAGTCCTTGGAGAAGAACCAAACAGGTATTTGTTGGTAGAGTTGTCAGCTGGAAGAAAGCACTGGATAGAGGGATGGATTCCCATTTTAGAGAAGAGATTGAATGGACACGTGAGACAGAAGGATAGGGTATATGGTTTTGAGTAAGCTGCAGGACAATGGAGGTTTGTCCATTGTTTTTTATCTTTACCAGGTTGGATAATATTAGCTACATTATCTTGTTACTGTATTGTGTTATTTTTTACAGGGTTACATAAACAGGGAGTTTTCTGAGCTAAGGGTAAAGTTGGTTCAGAAGTATGTCATGAAGAATTTAGGAGCAGCAAAATTCTTTTGGCATAAGTGACAGGTATAGCATCACAGGTTTTGTGGTGGTTGTTCTTCAGGGGAGAGCTTGAAGAGGGATACAGAGCCAAGGGAACAAACTAGATGGAGTACAGGTACAGGTATAGTTGTAGTTGTTTATCTCCAAGTGGGAGATTGTTAGGTTGTGGAGCTAAAAGCTTCAACTGTTGCAGACATGGAGAGGTTGTTGAGTTCTAGAAGCACTAGTGTCGGCAGTATGACCGACATTGATCATGATCAGTGCAGAAGGAAACTGGCGACGGCAGGAAGTCGGCTGACATCGGTAGAACTAGGCAAGCAGGGACCGACGTCGGTCACCTGTGTGTTCTAGAATTGTTCATTGCACAAACAAATGGTTAGTTGAACTGAGTGTTTACATGTTAAGGGGCTAATTATAGTCTCGAGCTGCATGTCTAATTATTGTAATTAGAGTTCTATTTTTTTATGCATGGGATTCTATTTAAAGACTCATGAGGCATGTATTGTAATTATCAAGAAGGCAAGTAAAGCATTGAAGCATTGAAGCAAGGTCAAGGAGATCTACAAGCAAGTAAGGTCAAGGAGATCAGCTGAAGCATTCAAGGAGGGGATAACAACTCAGGTTGTTGAGTTGGGTTTTGGTTGAGCAAGAGAGAGAGGGAAGAAGGTCTTGAGGTGTGGCAAGCCTTTGAGGTGGAGGAAGAAGTGGCATCTTCCTTATTGTATTTTTCTTCTAGTAATAGTTAATACAAGAGTGTGTATTGTCTCTCAAATTCTTTGTTGTCTCAAGTTTCTAGTTACTTAATCATTCTGGTATAATTATGTGTTTAATTGCTTATAAGAAAGTAATCAATTGTGCTTCCGTTGGATAAGGGGTTCCTAACAGTTGGTATCAGAGCTACGATTTGCAGAGAGCAGGTTATTGTTTTTGATTACAGGTCATTCACAGGGTTTTTTGATTGAGTGGGAGTTCAGCAATGGCAGAAGAAAGTAAGCTATGAATGGAGAAGTTTAACGGCAAGAATTATCAACATTAGAGGATGCAGATAGAGGATTATCTGTATCAGAAGGATTTGTACTTACTGTTGGGTGGGGTTGCATGCAAGCCCACAGATATGAAGGATGAAGAATGGAACATTCTTGATCGGAAGGCTCTATGTTCCATAAGGTTGAGCCTTGCATCGTCTGTGATTTCCAACTTGTCACAGTGTAAGACAATGGAAGAGTTGATAAAGTCCTTGGCGAATTTATATGAAAATCCCTCAGCGTCAAATAAGGTATTTCTTATGAAACAGTTATTTACTTTGCAAATGCGGGAAGGTGGATCGGTATATACTCATCGTAGTGATTTCCATGGTTTGGTAAACCAATTAGATTCAGTCAATATTGTTTTTGATGATGAAGTAAAGGCTCTCTTGATATTATGCTCTTTACTTGAAATTTGGGATAGTTTGGTTATGGCAGTAAGTAATTTTGCATCTGCTTCTAAAATCTTAAAAGTTGATGATGTTGTGAGTGTGATCTTGAATGAAAAAATATGCAGGAAAAGCACAGGTGAATCATCAGGGAATGCTCTAAGTGCAGAAATCAAGGAAGGCAAAGAGAGAAAGTAGAGCAAGGGAAATCAAGGTCGGGAAGGAGATCCGAATCCAAAGGTATTACCTGCTAGTTTTGTGGAAAGAAAGGACACACAAAGAAGGAGTGTTGGTTGCGAGATAAAGAGAATCAACCTGAAGGTAAAGAAGAAGCAAAGGACGCAAATATTATGGTACAGGATGCTCTCATACTTTCTTTGGATAGTTAGGTAGGATCATGGATTTTAGATTCTAGTTCATCTTTTCATGCATCCCCAAATAGAGATTTGTTCCATGAGTATGTCCAGGGAGACTTTGGAGTGCTTTATTTAAGGGATGGTACGCCTTGTCAAATAGTTGGCAAAGGGAAAGTCTAGCTTAAATTGTAGATAAACAACACATGGGTGTTGAAGGAGGTCATGCATGTCCCAGTTCTTAAGCAGAGTTTGGTTTCTGTAGGAAGGTTGGGTGATGAGGGATGCACAATAACCCTCACAGCGGATTCTTGGAAGGTTACCAAGGGTGCACTTATTCTAGCAAGAGGTAAGAAAGTAGGTACTCTTTATCTATCTACTTGTATTATTGATTCTACTTTTGGTTTATCTACTTCAGTTGTAGATTCGAAGATGTGGCTTAATAGGTTGGGTCAAATGAATAAGAAGGGAATGGATGTTCTTGATTCAAAAGGTATGTGTTTAGATTCAGAAAGCATAGATAGAGTTCATTGCAGAAAAAAGAAATTTGATGCTTTTGACAGGAACAAAGAAGCCTTGGTGTTTATGGAGGAGATGAGGGACAAAGATCAATCACAGGGGCTGAATAATTCTGAGCAGGGTAGTATGGATAGAGGTTTGATCCAAGATGAGCTCGCAGATGAAGGTTTCATCACTTACAGGAACACATAGACACCGACATCAGTCACATGGCACCGACGTCAGCCAGACAGGTACCGACATCAGTCATGTATAGACCAGCAAGGTCGATAGAGTCGGCAGGAGAAGACCGATGTCGATTAGGTAGGAATCAATGTCGGTAGGGGGACACCAGCGTCGGCCAGGGGTAACGACGTCGACAGTCAGGGTCAGTGCAGGGAACCGACATCGGTCGGGAGCAGACTGGGAGATGGCTGAGATCAGTCACTAGAACAGATGTTGGGTGGACAGTAAGCTATCAAGGAGTCTCAAACGCCCATATGGAGGTCAGAAAGGGTAAGTGAACCTCATATTCATTGTTCACCTTCTTTATATTGCTTACTGATAGTCAAGAACTAGGAAGATGGAAGAAGCAATGCAGATAGAGCCCAAAAACAGTGGGAGCTTGGCATGGATGAGGAGTGTGAGTCCTTGGAGAAGAACCAAACAGGTATTTGTTGGTAGAGTTGTCAGCTGGAAGAAAGCACTGGATAGAGGGATGGATTCCCATTTTAGAGAAGAGATTGAATGGACACGTGAGACAGAAGGATAGGGTATATGGTTTTGAGTAAGCTGCAGGACAATGGAGGTTTGTCCATTGTTTTTTATCTTTACCAGGTTGGATAATATTAGCTACATTATCTTGTTACTGTATTGTGTTACTTTTTGCAGGGTTACATAAACAGGGAGTTTTCTGAGCTAAGGGTAAAGTTGGTTCAGAAGTATGTCATGAAGAATTTAGGAGCAGCAAAATTCTTTTGGCATAAGTGACAGGTATAGCATCACAGGTTTTGTGGTGGTTGGTCTTCAGGGGAGAGCTTGAAGAGGGATACAGAGCCAAGGGAACAAACTAGATGGAGTATAGGTACAGGTACAGTTGCAATTGTTTATCTCCAAGTGGAAGATTGTTAGGTTGTGGAGCTAAAAGCTTCAACTGTTGTAGACATGGAGAGGTTGTTGAGTTCCAGAAGCACCGGCATCGACAGTATGACCGACATTGATCATGATCAGTGCAGAAGGAAACTAGCGATGACAGGAAGTCAGCTGACATCGGTAGAACTAGGCAAGCAGGGACCGACGTCGGTCGCCTGTGTGTTCCAAAATTGTTCATTGCACAAACAAATGGTTAGTTGAACTGAGTGTTTGCACGTTAAGGGGCTAATTATAGTCTCGAGCTGCATGTCTAATTATTGTAATTAGAGTTCTATTTTTTTATGCATGGGATTCTATTTAAAGACCCATGAGGCATGTATTGTAATTATCAAGAAGGCAAGTAAAGCATTGAAGCATTGAAGCAAGGTCAAGGAGATCTACAAGCAAGTAAGGTCAAGGAGATCAGCTGAAGCATTCAAGGAGGGGATAACAACTCAGGTTGTTGAGTTGGGTTTTGGTTGAGCAAGAGAGAGAGGGAAGAAGGTCTTGAGGTGTGGCAAGCCTTTGAGGTGGAGGAAGAAGTGGCATCTTCCTTATTGTATTTTCTTCTAGTAATATTTAATACAAGAGTGTGTATTTTCTCTCAAATTCTTTGTTGTCTCAAGTTTCTAGTTACTTAATCATTCTGGTATAATTCCGTGTTTAATTGCTTATAAGAAAGTAATCAATTGTGCTTCCATTGGATAAGGGGTTCCTAACATTGCATACTTGTTACCTTCTCTACATATAACATCTTGCAAAGCCTCTCTTTGGTCTCCCCTTTCTTCAATATCCTCTACCTTTTTCCTACTCTTACTCACAATTAAGTCTATATTATTTGATGTGTTCCATCTTTATTATCATGATTCTCTTTCCAATCCTAAAATATTCTTTTCACTCTGGATCTTTTCATCCTTCATATTTTGGGTTTAGATTCAGGTTCCTTTTCTCATCTCTGTATCATTCACTCTTAAATTACATGCATCTCCATAACACTCAAAGTGACTACTCTATGTTGGCAAGAGTAAGCACCATGGCATTTTCCATAACCAACATATTAATCAGAGTAGGTATTCACTGAAGGAAATTTTGTAGATTCCTCTGATAAATAGGTCTTGCACAACTTCAAAAGCCAAATAGCCTTGTATAATGAATTTAATGATATATCCATCAATGGTAGTCTTAGTCTAGTAATATATTGTATGGGTCTAATCAGTAAGTAGGTTTCTTAGGTTTTATACCTTTTCTTCTAATTAGGTTATGAATTTTATCCTTCTTGGTTGAAAATAATAATACTCCAATCTAGATAACCATGTAGCTAATAGCTCAGGCAATTTGCACTAGAAGATTTCATAGATTTATCTATAGATATACTCCTAAATAATTTATTTCGTAGTCTTCCTTATCTTCTCACTCCCTCTTCTATAAAATTTTGAGTTATTTCATCAAGCCATATATATTATATATTTTTACCCTAGCAACCATCTCAAAATGTTTCAATAAAAAAATTTGTGCTCACTGCAACATTGTTAACAGAGTTCCTAGAAAACCTTTCAGAACATGCTAATATAGGGATATATTGCACATGAAATAATAAAATTAAAAAATTGATGGTGATTCAAACTGAGTATATTCATTAATAGATAAAATATATAGATGTGCAAATAAAAATAGACTTATTAGAAGCTAAAAAGTTAGTATAAACTCATATGATTAATAGATTAAAGAAAACATAGCACTCATTACACACAGAACAATGATAAAATATACATAGGAAAACCATTTTAGAATAATATGTATTAATCTCTATCATATTGGAACCATATCTAAATACAATTGAATTTTATATATAGAGTTTTAGAAAGCATTATCTCTTCATATTATAACCTTCTATTATACCCAAAAGGAATGACTCTCCACATTCTAAACGCTATTACTATGCCTACAAAGGTTGAATACATACAAAAAGATTATGCAAAAGACAAAACAATACAAGCCACACATGTGTCCATCAAATATATTCTATGATTTTGATAGCTTTGTTCTACACTCAATAAGCTTAAATCTCGATAAACATATTTCATTATCAGTTTTAGATCCATACTTATTTTTTAGCCTTCTAGATACTACTAGCCACAGAAGGACACTACCACCGATAGTAGTGTCCATATTCTTATCTAGTGTCTAGTTGCCAAAAGTCATCCAAATTAAAAATGATTTAAGACCTATGGGTCGGCCTATTTATCTTATTGAACCGTATCATGAGATATTTTTAAAAAGTGTGGTATAGATACAAGCCTAAGCCTTCTCATTCCTCATCTAAAAAATATCAACAAAACACCTACTAAAGCTAAATCAATCAACTGCACAAGCAATCAATTTTGCCCTATTCATCTCTATTTTCATATCAAGTTTAGTAGCTTTCATATTACAAGCAAACGCATTCAAAGAGTAATCCATGAATGATATTTGTCAAATTACAAGCTAGATCACTACATGTATCTTCATATAGTATATTGCACCATTGTGCACACATTTTCACACACATAAAAAATAACAACATAAATCTGAGGCCCTTCTTAGAGTATTGGATATGTATGCAGTGCTTATTGACATAGGGGTATTTGGGGCATCTCGACACTGTGAGCCCACTAATGCATTTTTTAGCAAACTCATTCTAAGGTTGAAGAAAGGTGAAAAGTTAGGGTTTGATCAATCAACGAAGAGTGACAACATGTATCCCAGATCTAAATATATTAGTAAAAAGTGATAAAAAACCTAGAACAATGAAGTTTGTCACATCTAGATCTAGTCATTATTTTGTATTAGATGCATACGTCACAGTCAGTCACTAGTATCAATAGTGATGTCCACATCTGATGATAGTGTTCATGGCCACATAAGTACAAATTTTAGAATCTCATGATTGTCTAGAATATTGATCCTACACACTTCACACATATTTTAATTCCAAATCTCCTTATGCATAGTAAATCAACTAAATACTATTATTTCTTATTTATTATAATATTTTTCAATAGTTATCCCTAATAATAGGGTTAGAAGCAACATTAAAAAAAGTAGGAGAGATAATTAGAGTCCACCGTCTAGCCTTAGGATTAAGCTCAACTTTGATGGCACTGCTAAAAGCAATCCTGGTATTGCTGGCATCAGGGAGACATTCAGAGATTCTCAGGGGAATTTCTTTCTCAAATTTAGTGAAGTGTTTGGCTCCTGCTCCAATATTATCATTGAAGCCAAAGCTCTTTGGCATGGTCTATCTTTAGTGGTTCAAAAGAATTGACTTGATTTAGAAATAGAAAAGGACTTGAAAATTATCATTAAATCCCTCTCGAATGGATTGACACATAATTAGATCTTAAAGAATATCATGGATGATTACAAGACTCTATGTAACAAATTGAAGACTTACTCTCCCTTGCACATCTTTCCTGAAAGTAATAAGCTTACTGATCATATGGCTAATGAAGGTGTCACCCTCAATTACTCAGATCTAAGTCTCCATATGACCAACTCCCTCTCCAAAGGATCAAAGACTTGGAGGATTAAGAAAAATGATTCAAAGAACCACTATATTAATGAAGATAATCATTAATCAGTTGGGGACTAATTTTTTAGATCTCTAAAGCATGGGAATTTATTGTTAGTAGTGCTGAATGATGTTTATCTAGAGCCGTATGTAATGCACGTGTCTTGCAGTATGGTATTTACCTCCGTTCGCTCTCCACCTTGATAATTTTACTCTGCTTTTTGCTCCTGGCTCTGCGGTGATATCTTCTCTGGCAAAATGGACATAGGCAACAAGTGTCCCAGGCAACCTAAAGGTAAGGCCTTTGTTGTTAATTCAGTTAATAAAATGAGTAACATGTTGTTGCATAACTATTCTTTGGAAGATGTCCACTCCTCCTTTCTGGGCCTGGTGGATGACTTGAAGCTCCACCATCTGCTTGACTCGAGTTCCCTCCTATATAAAAAGACTAATTTTACGGCTCAAGAGGCATTGGAATTTTGGCAAAAAACCTTGCTGGAGGGAGTAAAAGTTGAAAAGTTGTTGAAATAGATGATCACGAATCTTCTCCATGCCCATCTTGCTTCTCTTCTTGGGGGTGGCTTCTATGGAGGCGGTTATCAAGGCTATGGAAGACACTGGTCAATCTAATGCATGCTTGGGCATTGTCAAAGTTGTTCAGTGTATTGGCATTCAGACTATTTTCTTTAGTGTTAGTAATTCTCTTGTTGTTCATGAAGATGTGGATAATTTTAGTCATTTGATGGAAATCAGGGATGATCAAATTTGGACTCTGATAAAGGCAATGGCTGAAGACAACATCCTTCAACATTGGAAGCTAAAGGCAATTTGTGAAAGGTTAAGAATTATGCATGATACTAATGATATTCGCTTGGCGAGCTGTTTGACTACTATCAAACTTGAAGAAGATGTTTGTGATGCTTGTAACAATACAGACACAATCATTTCTGATGAAGACTAGTTTTTTTTTTCAATTTTTAAGTATTTCAAAACTTTTTGCTCTCTTAAACTTTGATACTTATAATAGACGAACTTAACCCTTTTTTTTGGACTTATTAAATAAATAAATAATTGTACTTTATTATTTTTAGCAATCTAAATTATATAAATTTAAAATATTACTTATATAAATTTTATATTAATTAACATATTAAAAATAATTTATCACTTTTATGTTAGAATTATTTCTATATTATTAACTTTATACATCAACCTTTTCAATTTAAAATTACATATTAATATTGATGATAATTAATTCCATCTTCTCAAATTTATGATTTATTATTTAAAAAACATAATTTAAAAATTTACATAAATATTTTTATACATTTAATAAATTATAATTTAATTAATTTGTACTTCTATTCTATTTAAAATTTAGCTCTTGATTTTTTCCACCTTTAATTTCTTTAACTTTTGAATTTTTTCACTCTTGATTTCTTAATTATACTTCTTTGACACGGTTGAAAACCTTTCATAGATTGGAACGGGTTCAATTTTGACCAGCCCTATATTCAAGGGGGTTAAAAAAAGAAATATTCGATCACCCTTTATCTTTTAAAAAAATAAATAAATAATATGAATCTTTTTTATAATATATTTTTTACTTCTCCATGATGAGATGAGGATAAATATGAAAAAACTATGGGTAACCCTTTTCTATAAGATTAGGACTATGCACTATCTTATGAACTTGAAAGATTACACTCTAGTGCGGGTGCAACTTAGACTCTTTTAAGACAAATGAGTTGGGAAAGGGCTTAATTAATAGGGAAGATGGTTCAAAAGTTGTGCACACTTAAATAATGTTATATATATTTGAAATTTACTCTAATTAATTTATTATATATTTAATTTTAATTTTTTAATTTTATATAATTAAATTGAGTAAAAGTTATTTTTTTAATTGATTTAAAATAAGAGATTTAAAATATATTAAAAATTAAGTTGATTTTATATAGATATTTATTGGAGGAATATCATATGAAGTATTATAGAATATATATAAGGTCATCGAGTAGTTATATAAACTAGGCATTTTTTATTATCTATAGGAGAATAGAGATATCAAAATTTGTATCTTTAATCATTCGTTTTTCCCCTCGTCAGAAGACCCAACCTATCTATATATCTACTTTCCTTACTATATTAACTAGGAGGCCTAGGGGACTGCACCCACTTGATTGGTCCAAGTATACTCGATTAATGCATGCGACAATTCATCTATCATATAACATATATATGAGAGATGACCTAATGACCCATGACTCGTTTATAGCCTCTACCTCACCTACCATCCAGATCTATAGGGTGCCCCAGAATTCAGATTGAGGTAAAAGCACACCATATGGGCTAGGCCCCCACCTTTTTAGCTATTGTGCATAATAAATCGAGGGGTTGCTAATTTGATCGCCATGTGGCTATGCCATAGATTATTTATAGGGTAAAGCAAGTCTCCAATAAAGAGAAAACATGGGTGGGAATGACTTCGACCATGTAGTTATTATATATAATTGTTTCCAAAGTTTCTTCCCCTGTCTACTACATTGATAGAGTAAAGAATAAGGTCAATGTGTGGACTAACCAAACAACTTAATTTTAATGTATTTTAAATATAATTTTCATTCTATTTAATCACAAAAAATAAAAAATAAATCTATACTAAATTAATTATATAATGAATTTCAAATACATGTGATGCTATTTAAGTGCTAAATAAATATTAAATTAGGTGCATAACTTTTAAACCCTTTTTTTTATTGATTAAACATTTCCCATACACATATGATAACTAATAATTATAAATATGATATATTATTATATAATTAGTTGTTTTATATTATTATTAATTATAAGATTTATAATTTTATGTAAATTGTACAACTATCTTTTATTTAAATATTAAATATTATTATTTTTTATTTCTTTTTCAAATATGAAATCTTGGTCAATTATTGGGCCTTCCCTTCCCTTGATCACAATTTATATGCGTTTATCTTTTTAAAATGTAAAAATAATTTTTAAAAGTGAAAATATTATAAATTTTTATATATTAAACTATTTTGATCCTTATTGTTAACATAATTACCTTTTTTTTCTATTATTTAAAATGATGTTTAAAACAATATTTTAATTAATTTGATTCTTCTATAATCTATTAAAGAATTATGTTAATTTTTAAAAAAAAAATCATATGTTTATTTTTAACTCAAAACAAAAACCCAATATTTTAAAAACTTATAATTTAAAACTATTTTTTCAAATATTTTGTTCTGTTTCTTCTTGCTGATCAGAAACTCGTCAAATCATACTTCTTGTATTAATCCAATAAATGTTGGGACAAACAATACGAACATTCTTCTATGGCAGTCCCTCTCATCATTTCCCTCCCACAATGCTAGAATAGATAAATTAAATCTCTACCAGGCCTCATTGGCCCTACTCGCAATTAAATCTTTAAAAACTAAAATGAAAAAATGTTTCTGTACAACTCATCTTTTCTCCAGAAACTGAAACCCTCCTCCAAGGAAGGCACAATGCAGAGGGCCTACCATGCCCTGAAGATTGAATCGGAAGCTCTAACACAACAAAGATGGTTTCAGAAAAGAAAAATACAACAGACTTCTTCAAGAGATAGTGCAGGCGTTAGGATTGTCCTCACTGACACCGCTGTATTCATAGGGTCTGTAGTCGTAGCTGACATACACAACTTTTGGAGCTTCTGCTTTGTTTTCCTTCTTTGCATCGTTTTGAGGCTTCTTCTCCTCCTTTTTCTCAGGCTCTTTTTTCTCCTCTTTCGCAGGACCCACGCTCAGCAATTCTGTGAATCCGAATTTTCTGAGTTTGGAGGTCAAATAGACGGGGTCCACATCCCCTATTACGGTTATCTTCTTATCCTTCATGTCCACCGCCACAGAATCCACCCCTGCAATACAAATATTCATCCATATCTCTTTAGATTATGTGGCAGAAAAATCTAAATGTTAGGGTTTGAAAAGAAATAGGAAGAGGTAGCATACCTTGAACACCTGCAGCCACCTTGAGGACTTTTCTCTTGCCGTTGTCGTCCTCGATGGCCAGTTTCAGCACTATTTTCTGCAAAAAGAACAGTGGGCTGGCCGTTCATAACTTCTGCTTAAATTGAGTGAGTGAATTAGGCACGGGAATAGAGAAAATACCTTCATTTTGATTGGCGATGGATAATTACAGTCGTTGCTACCTCCGAAAATCTGCTGTAAGATAGAAGAAATTTACCAGGAACTGTGGTGCATTGCAGGGTAGGGGTTTGAATGCTTATAAAGAGACGAAGAGGGCAAAAGATGGAATTGGAAGGCTCGGGGAAAGGGAGAGCACTTTATGATCCCAGTCAGAGACGAGGAAGGTGCGGCCTCAATAATGCATCAAATGGGCCGCCGGTGGGCCTTCCGTGAAAAATTGGGCGAAACCCTGTGTCGATATTTTGTAGTTTATGGATTTTCTGGCAAACGGCCCCCACGGCTATCGTCATGACTCACGGGCATGGATGACGCTCTCCAAAGAAAGAGCTTCGATCATTAGAAGTCAAAATGGCAATAAAGATATTAATAATCATTTAATTAAATGTCTATGCTTGTTCAAGTCAATTTGATTTACGAAATTGGAGAAAAGGATGAGAGGTCCAAGTAATGTCGGAAGGGAGTGTTTAGTAAGATACGGTTTGGTTATACATATTGTTTGTTCCTTTGTAGTTTTCGATTATCGTAGATTAAGAGACACATGGTACCCTTACGTTTGATGTTTTTGGAATTTGGACCATCATGGTCATTAGGGGCCTTTGCAAAGGCGAGGTTGTCTGGGACACTTGGTGCACACCATAAATTTCAATGTGTTAGGGTAGGCAACTCAATAATTTGTGCGAACAACTCCACAGATATCTATTGCATGGCATTTGGTCATTAACATATTTCTATGGGGCCATTATGATTCTCAGTACAAAGATGTATGGTTCACCTTTTTTTTTCAGTCTCAATATTTTTCTTTAATTTCATATATATATATATATATATATATATATGGTTTTTTTAGGTAAATGTTTTCTTTTCATATCTAGAGTAAATTCCCCTTTTAAGTGTACGATGTGGGCATCGTCTAATGCTTAAGAATTAAACCTACCAACCCTCCCTGCCACCTGAGATCAATCACCAATCAACCATCTTTTCTCTCCACTGATGACTCCTCTACCATGGCATTCACATTGTATCATGAATGATGCCCCCTTATGCACCCATGTGGCATGCACTTTTGGTACTCCAACCACAACAAAAGGAACAAGATAAACTCCATAACCTTAATGTATTTCCCGCACATTAGTGTCATTGTGGAATGTGTATGATAGGTCCCTCTGGTATACAATATCATATGAAACATGTTGTCATTGCCCCTCATCATCACCACCCAACTCACTTTGAAATCTTTCACCACTTGTAAGTTAGGTATGGCCTTGTTGTAATTTATCTAAGTGTCAATATAATGGCAACATTGATGAACATAAGTTACAATATAGACTTTGGAACCTTATTGTCTTGTCTCCATATCATTGGCATTGCAGCACTGACTTAGTCACACATCGAACATGGAACCTTCTCACAATCAAATCAGTGTCACGTTGTCCTCGTTGACTCTTCACAATAGTAAATGTGCAATCAAAGAACCTGCCACTTTAGAATCTTTATACCCCTTTCTAATGGATGCAAGTCATGTAAATCCAACAGTTGCCTTAAATCCACACAATCCCAACAGACACAAATGCAATCTATCATGAAATATCGATGCCACATTTCACATGAAGGTTTGGATTGGAATGCTAATGATTGTTGGCCCATGTCAGCTTACAATATGGAAACACTTTTTCGTCAACCATATCACACTATGTTTTATCACCCTAGTGGATGGTTGAGAAAAATAATCACAAGAGGTTGGAGCGTTTACAACTTGGATCTTGATTGTGGTGAAACTAATTTTAAATGATCACTTCACTTCTAATTTAAATGCATTTCTTCATGAAGGACCTGGAACATGTATCCCAAGCCACCTAGCACAAGTTAACTATGTGGTGACGATGAGTGGCGATGATTGGTTTGATTGTAGAATAACTTATATTCCTATCAAATATCTAGGACACATTTACACTCCATAATGCGATGCAAGTTTTGAGGATGAGGTGTAAATGTGTCAGGCAAGTGGTGGAATGTGATCCAATTAGATGATAAAGAATACCTTGGAATTAAATTTAAATGTAAATATTCATTGTTGTTTACAGCTTATAAACAGAGCATTAGCTTTAAATTCTCTTTAAACCTCCTGAAACCATCTTTATCCATACATGCACTAAATATTATGTGCAATCCTTTTAATATTTATTCCGTTCTACATTATCATGTTAAAGTTGGATCGACACAATGTTTTGATAGCTGGTTAGTTAAAGGCACAATTAAATTTAAGGAAAATTGATTGTATTTTACTAATAAAAATGTTTCTATACAGTATAAACTTTGATTAACAACTGTTAAGTTTAGTTAAACACTAAGTGGTGCAAATCCCTAGGACATAGAATGGTGTGGATTTGTGTAATGAAGATTACTTTTTAATTTATATAGTTTATTTAACCTATCTCAAATAACTGGTATAAATATGCACATTGGAGATTTACACCACTCTAGTGTTCACCTTACTTTATTGAATTATTTAAATTATGTACACAATGGAATGGTGTAGATTCATGGATGTATATACAACATTGAGTATACTAGGTATTTTTCCCACTTTAGTAGATGGATTGTTGGAAACCTTGATTCTTGCTGAGTGGTTAATCGGTGCGCTTTTTTACAAAAGTTACATTGTTTATTTGTATGATGGTGAAGAAGACAACATCCATTGAGTATCAACAATAGTTCCAACCATAGATATCTATAATAATAATAATAATTTGAATATGACTGTGCATTAAAGTAAATGATAAGGGATGAGATTCCAACCCAAGAAGCAAAAATAAAAAATAAAAATACCCCCACCTACAGGATTTATTAACCCTCAGTTTCAATGAATTACATTAACAAAATTCCACTCGAATTTACAAATAAATGTCCCTTTTCAACTAATCGCATTAAAGAGTAAAAGAATATTGGGATAGATTAAAAATTTTACTATAATTTAAAAAGATATCTTACTTAATCATTTCCATTTGAGTTTGAAGAAAGATTGATAGATTTTTTAATTTACAAAAATAGTTTGTCAAAAAATAGAAGAAAGACAAGTAAAATGTAAAAAAAAATCCTTGTATCTTCACCTATAAATTGTCTCCAAATTGAGAATGCCACAGAATATGATTGGAGAACCTATAAAGCTGAAGAAATTTTAGATCGGCTTTGGCATTACCACATATATGCCTTAAATTAGTATTTTGTGCAGAATGAGATTGACAAACACTAGTCTTCTACTTATTTTTACAATAGCATACATGAAACAAATTTCTTCACAGATTTTTCATGTATTATTAGTGATAGAAACTTAGTTTCATATTACAACAATCTGAATTATGATAGAACAATAGCAATGCATAATTTTAAAACAAGATCCCTACAATTGTATGAGTAACTCACAAAAAATGAATGAGACATTGCTTACTACAATCGATGTTCCTAGAATTATCACATAAATCAATTATTTTCATACAAGAAAATGTTCTATGTTACATAGTCAGATACCAAACAATGGAGAAATAAGAAGAAATTAATAGATAAATGGAGGATACAAACAATGAATTAGACATTGCTTAATCCAACCAAAGTTCCTAGAATTGTCACATAAATCAATCCTTTTCATTATTATTTTCATACAAGAAAACGTTTTATGTCACATAGTTAGATACCAAACAATGGAGCAAGAAGAAGAAATTAACAGACATAGGATACAAACAAATGTAGTTTTTAATTTCTAATACATTAAGAATCAAGAATGTTGGTAAAACTGAATAGTTCTTGTAAAATAAATCCATCAATAATTGAGTTACTATTGTAATAACCATTGTACACATTAAGAAGGCAATAGATACCTTCACATTGTTTAGAACAACTTGCTGCTAAGAAAAATACAACATTTCAACATATATGGCATGTCATCCATTAACTTTAATAGTCTTCATGTAGATTTAAATAGATTTCGAGCACATCACTACACTCTCCTATAATCAAAGATAAATAGGCAAACAATGTAATTAGCTTTTACAAATTCAGTTTCAAAACAAACCAACTTTTCCACATAAATTCAAAATAGTACATGTGGCTATAAATAAATAGATTACAATAATTAAAAACTAGGATTAAAAACAATGATGCATAGATAAATAAAATAATCATCTTCCAATAAAAAAATAGTACTTGTTGTAAGCTTGAAGATCAGTCTGATACAATTGGGCAACTTCTGGATTTACAGGACTTATAGGGTTTGAATCCGTAAGTAAAGACTGTAAAACAAAATATATAGAAAAATTTATGGAGACAATGTAAAGAAACAATTAGCAACAAGAGAGATTAAAATAATTTTAATACCTTGCCTGAATTGATGTCAATATTGTACCAACATTGTGGCAAGGAAACTAGGCATCTTGAATCATGGCCATGCAAAGTGTTCCATAGTGATATACTAAAGGAGAAAAAAACAAAATTTTAAAAGTTAGTAAAACATCCAAAAAAGCACATGAAACCTGATAGTTGCATAGGATTTGTGTTAAAACAATTCTCACAAATTAAAACACATTGTAATGACAAAAAATGATATAATAAAGTGATATAATGCTTCCACAGTCCATGTGGTTAGAGAGAGAGATTATGGAAAAAACCGTGTAAGGATTTTTATGATCGAAAAAATCCTCACTATTTTTTTGAGAAGCTCTCTCTCTAATATCATCAAGGTTCGAAGCATTAAACAATTTTTGAAGTAAAACCTTGGTAGGTCAGCAATGCATCCATTCAAAGCAACCCATAAGGGGGGTGCTACACTTGAATAAAACTAATTTTATTTTGAAAAAGGAAAACATATTTATTATAAAACAACAAAATTTGACTAAAAACACCAAGGTATTGAATCTACTAAAGTTTAAGCCTTTGAAATACATTCCACAAGTGTTTTTTTATACGTAAAAGATTAAGAGTTGACTTGCATGTAAATTTTAAATTACAGTAGAAAAATATTAAATTTATTCCTCCTATTGCATCTATTTTATTTAGAAAGCAGAGCATAGATTTCACCTCAACATAATCCACATCCCATTATTTTATCTTATTTAGCTCTCCATTTCAGGTGTTCCATACATCAGATTATAGATGAGATTTGAAGAAACTATTGATGAAATTTAGAGTAGTTGCTTTGCTTCTACGTCAGATTATATATAAATTTGTGGCCCTGGAAAACCTTGCCAGTCAATTTCAGCCAATTGGCTAATTCCCATACTACTTGCACTTTAATTTACCCTAGATTTCACTCAATCTTCATCAAATTAATAGACCAACATCACTTATTGTAAAAATCTAAGTTACCTAAATTTTCCTTCTATCTTATAATTCCAAAATAGAAACCAACAACATGACTTATCATTGGGATAAAAGTCATTTGATGTAAATCTCATACGATGTGGCTTCTTTGGATAATTCTTTCAAAAAATCAATCTCAAACCAAAAATCCCACCTTAAACTAGTACATAACAATCCAGACCCAAAAAAAACAATTTTGACACCAAAAAAAATTAAAAAGAAAAAAAAAATGTAAAAGAGCAAACTTCACCTTCCTAAGGAGTCTCATCAGGTCCTAAGACGGTAGTTTAAAACATAAAATGACTCCCACCCTATAAACAAAAAATGTGACATAAAAATTGATAAGAATTAGGCTTAAAGGGGGAAAAAATAAATGAAATTACCCAAAACACAAACACTCATTTTTAGGAGATTTTTGAAAAGGGCAAAAAAGGATGGTTTTGATGAAATTTGCAAAAACATACCTTAGGAGGCTCATTTCTAATGGATTTCAAGTCAGACATCAATCGAAGTTGCACAAAGGATGATGATATTTTGGCAGCCATAATTAATCATATCTAGGGTTTCAATCCTCTTCCATCAACTAATAAAATTTTTATACAACTCAATCCTCTTCATATCTCCAAACCAAGTTTAAAGTTTACCCAGATCTAACCACAATGTTTCTATGTAGATTGCAAAATAAGCCCAAAAACAATGATCTAAAACCAAAGGTGGCAATAGAATGACCCTGCATGAGTGGTGGGAGCACATACACAATGTTTAACCATTGATATATTTGATAATGAAGCCACCGACTGTGAATACCACTATCACAAAACTATTTAACACCTCACCCATTATTTTTAGTTGTTTATCGATCTTCACCAGTGGTTTGGAAAAGTGAATATTCTTTTTTTGTCTCTGTGAGATGAATCTAAGTACGTGGTCCCATAGGAGGGGGCTCCTAAATTTTCTAAGGGGGTAGTGCAGAGTGAATTTATGAGCATATGTAGCAAAAGTGGTCACATGGAATGAAAATTCTAAGTATATATTCCTATTTTATTGGAGATAATATTTAATTTTTTTTTTTTTTTTTGTAATTAAAGTTTACATAAATTTTGTCCACTCATATATTTACAAATGGTGAAATATCTTCCTACAAAATAGAAACATATATGGGAAACTCCAACAATTGGTAGAATATCTTCTTACAAAATAGTAGCACATATAGGAAACTCTAGACCCTCTTTTTTCACCCCCTCAAACTTTCCCCCTAAAATATACCCAACTCCTCACTTTTAGGAAAAGATTCTAAAATTTAATTTTACCATACCTTTCATTTTTCATGGGGGCATGCACTCATTAAAAATAGGAAAAACAACCCCCTTTATGGGACCCTTGCTTAAGGGGATAGGACCCCAATAGAAGGGTCTCAAGTGTAATAACTAGCTTGGGAATCAAACCCTCACTAAATCACCCCCAGAGACCTCAGTAAAATAGGTAAATTACACTATTTTAAGATCAATGCATTGGTAAAAATAAATATTTTGTCTGTATCGACCTAAATTGGGGACACATTTCTATGGTACAACTCCATGGCAACATGATTTACATCATCTTGATCGAGGATTTTGCAAACCTTCATAGTGTATATACAACTCTATTTTTCTCCAATTATTTGCATTTTGGACCCTTTTCTGTAACCTATGGGAGTGGTCCCCTAAGTGGCACTCCTTGTAGCCTTTACCTAAAGCCAACTACCTTACCCCTTTATTTGTGATCATAAATGTGAAAATGATGAAGCAAAACCACAAGATTATGAGTAGAAACATGATGAATAAGTAGATCCATAAAGGCCATGACACCCTAAAGTAGGCCCCTATGAGTCTCACTAAAAACACCACCATTATAAAAACCTCGATGATTATGATGGGGTCTTGTAGAAATTTATCCTAGCTGATCCCATGCCTTGTCGCCATCTATATGCTTGAGCCTAAGATTGGGATCAATAACAAAAACACCAGGAAATTTAAAATCCCCCTTGGTTGTTGCTGATCCATAGCATTTTTCTCATAAAATAAAATGGAAGTATACAAAATACCAAAATCTGTTTATTATGTAGCTCGCATGAGACCTGAAACACAAACATCTCAGTGGTTTAACAATAGCCTCCCATGCATGAGTTGTTCCCTGAGTTACTTAAACTTCCTTCTTGTAATGTCTATGGAATTTATTGTTTGTTGGAATAATATTCATTTTTTGTCTCATGTGAGATGAATCTAAGGCGCTGGTACTCCGTAAAGACACCTAATTAGAATGAATAAATAAATAAAGTAAATAAATTTAAAAGATATTATTTGTCTTTTAGATTTATCTAAAATATGCATGGGGTTAATTATTAATTTAAAATAAGAAATAAATATTTAAAAATAATAAAATTAATTGATATAGATTTAAAATTGTTAAATTTTTAATTAAATTCTCTATATTTGTTTATATGTTATTTATTACATATATTTTCTTTCATATGTATAGTTGTATCATTTATAACAATAGTTATGAGTATTGGGAATCACTTTAGAAGGCTTTGTTCATTCCAAATTTATTCATAATAAAATTTATTTAGCAAAAAATTAAGTTTTATAATTTTATTATATGATACGTCTAGTTCAAATGGATCTTATTTTTTTGGTTATTCAACATTGCTCATATAAATAATAGTAAAAGATGAAAATATTAAAGGAAATACATATATACTTTAATAGTTCAATATGCTCAAAATTTCACATTATATCTACAAAACATTTTGATTGTAATTTAACACAATTAACTATACATAAATCCATAACTTTTACAAAAATCAAATTTAGATTACAAACCTAAGCATGGATCTTTTTTATTTAATTTATAGATACTTAAATTTTTTTCAAAAAAAATTCACATGGGGCTGCTACACCTAATACACTGAAAAATATTTTTTTTGATTGAATTTGATGTTACATGGAGTAAATGGGAATGCAATTTGATATTATGGATAATCATTATGGTATAGCCGCATAATTTTACAATCTTGGCATGCCAAATAAGATAAAATTAATGTGTGATGGTGGAGGTGAGCTAAAATTAAAAAATACGTGTTTTAAGTTCTTAACTTGTAATAGTGTCTGCTCATAAAATTATATATTATTAATAAAATTTAATATGATATAATAATGTCCATCGAATTTTTACTTGAAATAGTTTTCATTCATAATATTATATTTTTAATAAAAATTAATATGAACTATAATAATGTCGGCCAAGTTTTTTAAATAAAAAAAATTCTAAGTGATGTCAAATGGACATCAAATATAATGCTATAATTACAAGTGAATTCACTCACTACATTACAATCACCAACTGAAACCCTCCACTCCTCCCCACTCCTGTACCCTGCCCCTCCACCAAGATGCCATTATAGAATGTCTTTTGACATAAGTATTATACATATCTTAAAAAAAATTATGTAAAAGATGTTGGGAGATATCATTTGTCTTTTACATAGATTTATCTAAGATATATATGCTACTTAATTATAAATTTAAAATAAGAAATAAATATATGAAAAAATAATAAAAGTAATTAATACAATATTAAAATTATTAAAATCTTAAATAAATTATTTTTTTTGGATCATATTTTTTCTATTATACACATTTTCTCTACTACATATAATTACACCCGAAAACTATGTATAAGCCATTCATCTATCATTTGTATCAATAGCCATGATAACGGGGGTCAATTTAGAAAGTTGTGTTCATTCCAAATTCATTCCTAATAAACTTCACTTACGAAAATTTAAGTGTTATAATTTTATTATATGATATGTCTAGTTTGAATGTGTCTAAGAAAATTTGTTATTCAACATTGCTTATATAAATTATAGTAAAGGTTAAAAACTCTAATTGAAACACACATATGCTTTAATAGTTTGATGTGATCAAAATTTCACATTACATCTACAAAACATTTTGATTGTAATTTAATCCAAAGAATTGTAGGTTGTTGTAGGATATTTATTAATCCATTTATTTATTAAATGGATTATCCCTACACATATAACTTTAGCTTGCTTAAGTGTAAGTGGGTAAGAGGATGAGTTCCACCCGGAGTTCAACTGAGTGCCACTATGAGTTCTCTTATGAGTTCCACAGTGAGTTACACTTATTTTCACCGTAAGTTCTCCTATGAGTTAACTCCCCCTACTCCTTCTATATATTCCTCTTCACCAACTTATTGTAATAGAGCAAGCAATTAGTAAGCAATGTAGTTTAATAAAGCAAACAATTATTTTACATCTTCTTGCATATTTTTGAATACAACCAGGGTCATTATTGTTCATAATTTTTGTAAACTCGCTCTACCATAAGATCACCCATTGGCCAATTATGATATGTTATCAAAGCTCTAGGTTCTGGTAATGAGCATCAATTTGTCTTTGTTTTCTATTTTGTATTCTTTCTAATTAATTAAGAAAAATTTGCATATTGTTCATATTGGCATTTACATGATTTTGTATTCTCCATTTGTATGAGTATATTTACGGATATGTGAGTTGGATTCTTGAGCAACCTATTTTTGCTTACAAACCCATGGTTTTAAATTTATTTCATGGTAGATGAGCCTACATATTTCTTAGCTACATTCTCCAACAAGCTTTCCTTGTTAGTTGTCTCATGCCTTTCCTCTGAGCCACATGAGCTCCATGACTACAAACCTAAACCAACAAATCAAACAAAGATTTTGAATGATAAATTGAGATTTGAATCAAATTTTGTGAAAAGGTTTATCAAGCCCATGGTTGCATGTTGTCTCCTCCAATATTTCAAGTTTTTTAGTGCTCTTATAGTTTATCCTAATGCACTTGATTGTGCTAAGATATTTTACTAATCTAGACATAATACCAATCTCTTAGTAAAATATCTTAATACAAATTCCATTTTTATATTAACAGATTCATGTTCTTATTAACCTATGTCAATAAGATGACTAGGCTAATTTTTTTGACTGTGTCTATGGTCACTTATTGATACATGTTTTATGGGATCTACACTACCATGTGGAGCACACAGAGTGTCCCTTCACTATTTGGAACACTCTTCAAAGTCTTTTTAGGGATCATACTGTGACTTACATCACACCTCATCCTCCTCTTTCTATTGTCTCTTTTGAGGCTGTTGTACACTCCCTTCCTGATTCTATTTCTTGTGACGAGGTTTTCCTTCTATTGAGCCCCCATTAGAGCATGAGAATCTACCAGACCTTAGTTGTATCATTGCAGATTCTACATCCATTCTTATGTAGATTTTTACTCTTCTATAACCTTCATAGATTTAAATTTGAAAGGAATTTATTTATTCCGATGAGACTATACACATTAAGAGTATCAACAACTCATATGTTCCTATGGACATTCATCTTGCAGATCTGAGTGCTTCATTTGTAGACTAGTCTTCAGTTTTTATGATTTTTGATCCTTTCTCTCCTCTTCCCATGGACATTCCTTTAGTAAATGTTCCATGCCACTTTTATTATATGGATATAATGAGGGTACTTATAAACCATCATGTTCTCTCCCCTTCAGTATATGATTCCTTATTATTATCTTACATAATTAGGTTTGTGATTCCTGATCAGACTTTCACACATTTGAGCATTAGTAAGGAGACTTTTGAGCATTTTCCAAAGATCTACATCATGATTCCTATCTAAATTCCACTTGAGTGGGAATTCAATAGCTTGATAGCTCAGGGTTTCTTTTTTCTAAGAAGAAAAAACATCATTTATTGTAGATGGACCTACTATAACATTATCCATGTGACATTATGCACTTACCTTCTCTCTATTTTTTGTGGAGGCACACATCCATCATATTTTTTAGGATACTAGGATCATCACTATGTACTTGGGTGCCTCATCAGACTTTGTTGTTAGGACCCAATTATCCAGCCCACTTAAGCTACACTTAAGGGGGTGTTGGTGTAGGCTTTCTAGTCCTACCTTCTCTTCTTTGTCTCTCTTTTACGGGGGAGATTTTTTTCCACTAGGTTTTATCCTTTTATTCCACTTTTTTAGAGTTGCATTGTACATGGTTACCTTATTAGGCTTTGTCGTTGGGACTCATTTTTTATTTT
Organism: Torreya grandis; assembly: GCA_037957365.1. Classification (NCBI taxonomy): domain Eukaryota; kingdom Viridiplantae; phylum Streptophyta; class Pinopsida; order Cupressales; family Taxaceae; genus Torreya; species Torreya grandis. The sequence continues at coordinate 3,698,185 of JARHVA010000380.1, read as the reverse complement.
CTACCCACCTAAACTATGCTTAAGGGGAGTGTTGGTGTAGGATATTTATTATTCCATTTATTTATTAAATATATTACCCCTACACATTCAAATTCAACTTAATTAGGTGTAATAAATAGATTAAGTGGGTGAGAGGATGAATTCCACTAGAGTTCCATATGGATTTCAACTGAGTGCCACAGTGAGTTATCTTATGATTTTTATAGTGAGTTATACTCAGTTCCATGGTGAGTTCTCATGTGAGTTAACTCCTCCCACTCCTTCTATATATTCCTCATCACTAGGATATTGTAATAGATCAAGCAATTAGTAAGCAATGAAGTTTAATATAACAAACAATTTTTGCACATCTTCTTGTATATTTATGAATACAAGAAGGGTCATTGTTGTTCATAATTTTCATGTGCTTACTTTACCGGAAGATTACCTATTGGCCAATTCTGACAAACATAATCATATCTCTATTTTAAGTTTAATTTTAGGTAACTAAATTTTCAAAAGATATTTTAACCTAGGGATACTACAACGTAATTCATATCTCCAAAAAATATTACTTCTTCTCTCAAACTCTAGCTACATGTTCACATAAGAAAAGAAAGAAAACACAATTATTAGTCCATTAAAACAATAGTTTTTTTAGTATAGAAATGACTATAGTTTTATAAGTACCATTTAATATATTTGGATACCTTAACTACAACATCACTCAAAATAAAATTTGGAGTATTAGATGGAAACAAAAGTGATTTCATGCAAACACACCAATATTGAAACTTAAATAAAAATAATTAATTTTACTACACAAAAAGAAAAATAAATGTCTTTGCTAGACTTGGAACTACATAGAAAAAACGGGAATGAAATTTGATATTATAGATAATCATAACAATATACCAATATAAGTTTACAAACTTTACATGCCAAAGAAGATAAAATTAATGTTTGATGGTGGATGTTGGACCCTAAATTTTGGCTAGGTATTTTGATATTTTAGCACAAAACTGACAAGGCACAGAAGGAGCTTAGTGTGGAATGCTATGTCATGGAACTCAATTGATGTAGAAACACCATGACACGTAACTTGTAAGGTGCAAAAGCACAAAGGCATGGAAGCACTAGTAGGAGAGAAATCAATCAAAGGAGAATTAATCACAAGGAACCCAAAAACATAGGCCTTGAACAACAATGAAAGACTTAGGGAGCGCATGGGAAGCATGAGACCGTTAAGGAGCAATTCTTGAGGGTCACCCAGACCTTATCCAGAAAATTTTTCCATCGGCCTGTAAGGAGATAAAACATGGTAGCAAAGATGTAGCATAGTATGAGTATATGGGGGGGTGAGAAGGCCTAGGCCCTTAGGAGAAGTTAGTTGATAGAATGCCATGACTCTTAGTTTGTAAATAGTTTGTTGGTCAATTACTCCTGTCATTATTATTGTAAATACTAGGTTAAGGGTAAAAAAGTATAAATACCCTTGTTGTAAAGCACTGTGATGATGTATTTTCTTTATAATACTTTGTTGAAGATTAATATACGAGTTGCAGATATTATAACCATTCTTGTGTTCATGTTCAATTGAATAGATAATTGTGTATCTATGATAGGTTGATTTGAGCACATTATTATTAGAACTTAGTATGAAATCTATACATATCTTTTCTTTTCCTAAATAACAATCTCATAATTAATGGTACTCTTTTGCATGGTTATGGTCATCGAACACAATGATACTAGGATTAAAGTAATTTATCATTTTATCTATGTAACATCTAATTAAATATATGTTTAACCTAAGGAATATAACTAAGTTAATGTTATTATACAACATAACCTATAGGAACTGGTCTCTAGTTGTGCACTTTGGGTGAGCATGCAAGACCATAGTCTTGTGTGAAAGGGCTAGTGCGCTAGCTCATTGGGCTACACTTTAACACCAAAGATATAGTAAGAATAAAAACCCAATATTTTGGTTCTGTTGTTGGGACCCATGGCACTTGATGAATAGTCATGAAATATGTTTTAGCGTATTCACCCTTGAGAGTATTGAGCAATGGATTACTGGAGTTGAATATAATTTTGCATTTCCCTACCTTGAACTAGGAGTTTCTACATGATAGTGGTTAGAATAAAATCTCTATCATGCATTGTATGAAATATTCTTTGCTGAGATTCTAGTTCTTTTAGACACTTGGCTATCTATGTATGTTCAAGGATGATCACAAAACCTTGGGAGAAGATAGTCTTGGATTTTTGAATAGAGATATTAACATCTAGTGGAGAGGATTTTTGAATAGATACATTCTAGAGTATGCTATAATTACCTATTCTTATCCTGAAGAAGCCAAGTTCTAGTTCCTCAAAGAACCGCATGGCCATTCTCATTAGAAATCAAGAATTTATTTATTGATTGTGGGCTTGAGACTATGTCAATGAAGAGATAAATTCCTCTTTACATGAGATGCACATTTATAAGGGGGTAGAGAAGAGTTGGTAAAAAATTTGTAGGTTCAAAATGGTAGCTAGGTAGTAGGCATTATAAAAGTGGAAGTATGATTAAGCTTGACAAAGTATTATAAGAATAAGCGGCATAAGAAGAGACCAAGATAAATCAAGAAGTGATTTTAGGATCCATAGGGAAGAAAAAACAAACAAAAAGGATCGCATCACTTTCAAACTGCTCCCCATGCCACTTTTGTCATACGAAGGAGAAACTAGCTAGATGGTAGAAACTGAAGAACCAAGTTTGAACCAACCAAGCTCCCCAACCATAGTGTGTGCTCATGATTTTGACTCAAATGACATACTTATACATATTTATGATATAAATAGGATGGAATATAAGAATGAACTTGTATGAGATATTGTAGCTAAGCCATTTGTAGCTTGTATGGATTGCACACTTTCTTTCCCTCTTTAAGGGAATTACATGGTTCAATTTGGAATGCTTGGTAGACTTGACAATTAGAGTGGATAGAACACAAGCCCAAATTTTATTAATCAACTAACTACCACACCTCACAACATGGGAATTATTGTTGGAGGTGCTAGAGGTAGACTGGGAGGTGACATAGGAGAAAGTGGTGGACTTCCCCCTCAAAGGACAATATATGGAGGTTCTCAAACAACTAATAGTCTAAGCACCTCAATTGACAAGGGTATATTATGAAATGACACTCCACTTACCTTAATATTGAGGTGTGGAGAATTCATCTAAATACATCTATAAGTTTGAACTTATCTAGAAGGTTCAAAGCATCACTTCTTCTGAGAGAAAAGCCACCCAATTCACAACTACACTATTAGAGCGAGCACACAAATGGTATAGAAAGTTCAAACCTCAACAAGTGGTGGTTGAATATGATAAAATTAGAATGTCATTTCTTTAGGAATTTAAAATTCTTGAATTTGAACAACAAAGTATAGCCATGCTAAAGGGCATAAAGTAGGAAATTATTAAAAGTGTACAAGAGTATGAGGCAAGGTTCAAAACACTATTGTCAAAGTTATCATTTGAAATCAATGTTTCTCAGCATACACAATGATTTTTGGGAGGTTTGTTACTTCCATTTCAATATACATTATCTCATTAGACCTTCACTAGTGTGTGCAAGTCTTTAGAAGTCACCCTCCCTGCTAAAGTGGCAGGTAATATTGATACTGGGATCAATCCTTTCATAGAAGCCTAAATAACTTCAATAGAATCATAAATCAAGAAATTAAATAAAAATAATACACATGATAATTATAGTGGTCTTTAGTGCACTTATTGTGAGTCTAAAAGGCATACTCAAAGCAACTGCCCATGCAAGAACATCCACACTTTACTAAAACAATCATGTGAAATCTGCCATGAGGACCATGATGTACATTCTTGTCTTCTCTTTCAGTGAGATACACACTCAAAGGTGTTTGAATATTATAAAATATGTGATTCCTACACCTATGACACTAATGATTGTCAGCTAATTAGTGACATCCATGAAGCACATAAATACAACATGCGTCAAACCTCTATGGCTAACAATCCGGATAATGGTGGATATCATGGTCAAGCTAGAGGATGATGATGAGGAGGTGGTCACTTCCCACTAAGAACATGTTACAAGTGTGGATCCCTGGACCACTACCAAAGAGATTGTCTAATTTACCCTACATGTGCTTTTTTTAAAAAAGACCATCGATTGTAAGAATGTCTTGAATTATACATGAACATCACCAAAAAGAAAAATGAAAAGGGTTTTGGTATGATACATATTGAGAAACCACATTGGTATACATGTTAAATCACCCAAATAATTCAATAAGTGAATATCACTATGTGTAGCAGAGGAAAATCTTAGTTTACCTCTAATCCAATTGATAAGGTGTAGCATGAAGAGCCTTGGGAGAGGAAGTAACCTAATACTCAAAAACAAAAGGATGTGCTCTAGGACACTATGATGCTAGTGAAATAAATCCAATTTCTCAAAGTCAAAGAGGCAACATAATGTGTTTATATGTAGAAGGCAACAGAGTCTCAAAACATGGTGCAAGATGACTTCCAATAGCTTTAAAATTGCATGCTGGATGAATACATTATCCCACAGCTAAGCATGTGGCTTAAGAATTAGGTATAGGTACTAAATGATTCTCAATCTCAATTAAATCGATAGACTAAGGATCATCAATTGAATCATGATCAGTGATAAGAAACTCCTATTCCTCCTACTCCTCTAGAAGATAAAGAGATACTAGTAAATATTGCCATCAATGGATGGGTAATTTAGGACATCCTAGTTGACACTGACATTGAAGTTAACTACAAACTTCACTACATGTGCTATTTATGTTTAATAAAACTCACACTCTACCCATTGGTGTCCTCAAGAATGCAATGATTGATATACTTGGAGTACCTTTTAAGGCTAACTTTGAGGTTCTCGAGTTAGTAGAGGTTGATGATTTTGCATCTCTTTTGGGATGACCTTGGTGTTATGAAAATAATGTAGACCTAAGTTTAAATAAACATTACATCAGTTTTGAGAATGATAACTAGCATATTCTTATCCCCCTAGATCAAACACATGGGTCCCCTTATATATAAATTGTCAATATGGAAGAATATATTAACCACATCTATAATGTCACTACCAAGAATGATGATAAAAGGGATCCTACTCCTGATGGAATTTTATGATGTTCAGATAGTTAGTCCCTTTCTAACACTACAAGCAATGCTTGTAATTATTGGGCCCATGGTGATTATGACCTCATCGAAAGAGTGTGTAGTACCATTAATAGCTGGGAGAATGTTATGCACCAATAACATAAATGCCATAGGTTCATTTGCCTTATCAATAGATAATTAATGAGGGGACCAATGATAGATTCACCTCTAGAAAGACTCAATGAAGCTCCATCTTTCAATGGAAAAATGGAAGTCTTTGACTTTATCCAATGCCTTGAAGAGTTTTATCACAATGACATGATTGTATTCAATCTTTGGTTCATATTTTTGATGGTACAACTATATGATGGTGGTGAAACCATTATGATCAGATTCTCTAATGGGATCAAGTATGCTCAAAATTACATCACTAGTTATATCATGATAAAAAAGTCAGGGGAACAATCAACTATAGTGGATTATAAGCACCTAAACCCCATATAGAAACCTACATGACAATGTGGAGAGATGAAGAGTCTTACTTACTAGAGTACTTGTGGGTGCATGCATTCTGTGGGAATTTATGCACCTAGGCATGAGAATGGTATGTTTATAAATATCAACACATGGGTACTGAATTTTGGTACCTCTTTAAGGATAATATGAACTTGACACTATCTTATTCTTCACCAAGAATGGATTTGTGCTTGACTCTCCATGCCATGTGTGAAGAAGTTATAGGTGATCTGAGTCCCCTTGAAGATATCATAATAAGTATCCATCATGTTCCAAAATAAGGTCTACATATCTTCAATGAACCATCGACACAAATTGTTTCCATGCTAAAACCAATCCTTGATCAAGACCGATGCGAAGAGATACATCTGGGAAAACAAAAGTTAGTGTTTTAAGTAGAATAATGTGAAGGATCCAATCCACTTGACCCTTGGTCAAACCATTTGGGTGTTCCTATATAATATGGCACATGATTTGTTCATGATACTAGTGCCAATATAGACAACCCCTACTCTAGGCTAATTTAGACTATCTAGCGTAACATCAACATGGAACAATAACCAAAGATGGGTACTGTAGGTAATTACTAGACTAACATTGAAATTTAAAAAATGTTTGAGTTATTAAAGGAATATCAAGATGTCTTTCCAAGGAGATATGCATATATTAAAGGATTTCATCCATCCTTAGGAAAAATGCATAGCAAACTGGTTGATGACACTCGACCAGTCAAAAAAAGTCCACATACGATGAATCTTAATCTATGACTACATGTCAAAGAAGAAATCAATAGTATGATAAACATTTGAGTAATCACCCCTATTGATGAATATTAGTAGGTTATTCCCATGGTGATTAGTATAAATAAATATAAAAACATACAAATTTGTATTGATTATCAGGTCCTTAATACATCTTACATCACTGATCCTTTCCCAACACCATTCAAAAAGGAAGTCCTTGAAGGTGTTACTGGGTATGAGATATATACTTTCATAGATGGATTATCGATATACCATAAAGTTTAGATTACTAAGGAGTATGAAACAAAGATGATGTTTACTACTAAATGGGGCTTGTTTATGTATATTGGCATGCCTTTTGGGTTAAAGAACACACCAGCTATATTCTCACATATAGCTATTGAAGCCTTTAAGGATTTCATCCATAAGTTCCTTCAAGTCTACTTGGATGACTGGATGGTCTATAGCTTGGTCAAGGACCATTGCTCTAACCTAAGGCTCATGCTTGAGCACTGCCAAGTCTTACACATATCACTAAACTTAAAGAAGTGCCTATTTTCTACACCTTTAAGTGTGATCCTAGGACACATTATTTGTAAATATGGACTTTTGGTAGACCCAAAAAAGGTATCCATTATTCTTTGACTCCCAATGCCCAAGTCTCAGTGTGAGGTCCGTGCCTTTCTAGGACATATAGGTTACAATAAAAAATTCATATGTGGCTATGCAAATATTGTTGCACCTATGGAGGAAATTCTAAAGAATAATAAGCACTTCATATGGAATTACTCCTATCAAGAAGAATTTGAGACCTTAAAGGACAAGTTGGTGACTGCTCCAATACTTTAGTTCCCTAATTGGACAAGACCATTTTATGTCCATATTGATGCATCTAGAATGGTAGTTGGTGCAATTCTTTCACGACCAGGGGAAGGTCACATTGATCATATAATCTACTTTGCTAGTAGAAAACACTCTCTAGCTGAGAAGAATTACACCACTATAGAGCACAAAGCATTGTCGATGGTCTATTCGCTGTAGAAATTTTGATAATATTTATTGGCAACACCCTTTATATTCTATACAAATCATGAGGCCTTGAATTACTTAGTAAACATACCTATGTTACATGGATGAATCTATCGTTGGATAGTGTTATTCCAAGAGTTTTAATTTTACATCATCGTCAAACCTAAAAAATCCAATTGTGGCCCTAACCATATGTCCCAAATTGAGTCTAAAGAGCCACCATGTGCTATTGAAGATGACTTGCCTGATGTTCAACTCTTTCATGTTACTCATGTACCTTACGAGATATAAGATATTGCAGCCTTTTTAACCACTAGCTCAACACTCGTCTATCTCACTCCATAGGCCAAGAAATAACTCACGATTCGCACCACACCTTTTCAACTCATAGAAGGGGATCTTTACAAGCTTGGCCGTGATGAGGATCTTTGGCACTATGTTATGAAACTTGAGCATTTCAAAGTAATTCAAGAATTTCATGAAGGTATTGCTAGAGGATGCTATGTTGGAGAGGATAATGTGCAAAAAGTTCTACTGGATGGATTATGGTGGCCTACTCTTTTTCAATATGCTAAGGTATATGTTAGGAAATGTGACATATATAAGTGCATAGGGAAACCAAAACAACAAGATCACATGCCTCTATGAATAAATCTCTCTTAGGAACCATTTGAGAAATGGGCCATTGATTTTTTTGGACCCATCACTCTAGATGGATGATGAATGGGTTCACGGTATATCATCATAATGACTGAATATCTCATGTACTGGGTTGATGTTATGCCTAGAAGAGATTGTACTACTACCACTACTACACACTTCATTTGAGAGCATATTATAACTTAGTTTGGATGCCCATTAAGTTTAAATAATGATCGTGGTCCCCATTTCCTAAATGAAATTATTCATGTCTTACTTATTGAGTTCATGATTGCACACCACAAAACAACACCATATCACCCTCAAACTAATGGAATTGTCAAGGCTTTCAATAAGATCCTAGGCACCATCCTAATTTTTTTTTGTAATATTGGCTAAACTGATTGGGATGATAGAGTGTCTACAATATTATGGGATTATCTAATAACTTACAAGTGCCTGAACAAGAACACACCATTCAATTTAGTATATGGTAAAGATGATATCCTTGCAGTCAAATTTTTGGTACCATCTCTTTGCATTACACATATAGGAAAATTGGATGAGGATTCATCCTTCAAATCATGCCTAGATATTTTATTACAACTTGATGAAGCTTGTTTCCTCACTCATTGGAGTCCAGATGTGGAAAAATGCAAACAGAAAGCATGACATGACCACATAAAGCACAAAACATTTTCCATGGGAATGAAGGTCTTACTATATGACTCCAAGTTTGTGCACCTTATGGAAAACTTCAGATTCACTAGTATGGTCCTTTTGTCATTCATATCATTTGACCTATTGGAGCTTCTCAGTTAAAAAGGTTGGATGATCAGTTTCTTCTAGGGCATTACAATGATAGCTAGCTCTGATTGTATTTCACTTATGAGTAGTTATAGTATGTAAAAAATAAGGCTTATGCATTTAGTTTAGGATTTCCTATTTTTAAATAAATTTGTTGCCTTTTTTGCATACAAATTTTCATTAATGTATTTGTCTTTAAATTCTTTAATTATATTTTCATGGAGGACCATGACTCAATTTTAGTGTGGGCTGATAGATATCTGAATTCACGATTAAATATAGGTGCACAAGTTACTCAAGGTACGTAAGGTACTTAGGGTAAGCAAGGTACTTAGGATGCACAAGTGCTTAAAGGCATGCAAGTAATTAAAGGAATGTAAACTACATAGCCTAAGGATAGGGTGTTCCCACCAAATAGTTTAAAAATTTGAAAGACATATAATTGTCTTCCTTTCCATGAAAAACACGAGACAAAACTATCTTCCACTTCAAAGGAAGATACGAGAAAAGACATGTCATTAATATAAATGAATAAGTGGTTATGAGAAATGTGCCAATGGCATGATAAGATAATACCGTTAAATGTATTAATGATGAGAAGTAATGGTTGAAGAGTGACAACTGTTAAAAAATATATTTATGAAGAGAAGTGATGGATGAAAAAAAAGGAATAGTAAATGCAGGTAACTCCATCAAGCCTATAAAAAGGTGAGTTAAATAATTATTAAATTTTACCTTTGTGATTATTTAAAATTACAAGAGCTAAGAGCTTAGAATGAAGAAATACTAGAGCCAAGAGAGAAGAAAGCAAGATCAATTCTAGAACTAGAATACAAAGCATCACGAGTAGATATATAGGTATTAAGCCACATGTTAATTCATGCAAGTAAATTATATGGTAACTCTAGGACATGACCATGATAGGGAATTATTGTAGGTTTTAGGTTGTAAGGGAAGTATATAATTAGAGGGAAGTTTATCTCAAAAATCCAAAGTCATCGACCATAATCACGTATTCCTTTGGGAATATTAGATGACCACCCCTAAAATTTTGGGCTCTTCGAAGGGTGATACAACCTAAGAAAAAGGCCTTGAGGACCGATCCATTATTGATGATACAATAAGAGGAGGAATTACTTGGAGGAGAAGCCATATTCATTAAAGAAAACACACTGGAAAAGAAAACACAACACATGGAAAGAGGAGAAGCTAGTATGGCATGTCAAGCTAAGAAGACTCAATCATCTCCACCCTTGCCACTGATGATTGAAGAAATTTAGTATCCTAAAATGATGCTACACATGAAGAATTAGGTCTCGAAGGTACCCACTTGTACTATATTTTACTATAACCATCATCAACTTAGGAACCAGGTTGAATTACAAAATGATTATCAAGTTGAGCACCAGAGCACCAAGAACCAATTGCTGTATGATCTTAAGATTTTCAAAACCTTATATGTTGTGGGGTTATTCTAATTATTTAAATTTTATTAATTTGGAAAACCCATGGAGGCCATCAAATTCCTTCTCTTGTGCATCCATGAGGACTATCTCTACTTCATCAGGTGTAGTATGAAAATCACACTGAGAGGATAAGCAAGGTAACAGGGATACAATGTTCAAGTTTGGATATGGGATATGACTTGGGAGACACAAAGGAGTTCCAAAATATAGCCACATTGCTGATGTATCATAAATAAGGCCACATCATGTATATTAAGAACTTGCAAGATCCTACCCTCTAGGTTACAATATAAATCATCATGATAAAGATCAGTGGGGCTGATCTTTGGAAGGAGGTCAACATGGTGCACCTCTACATCACCCACCAAGTAACTTAGGGCTTAAAATATAATTGGGATATGTATTTCAGCCACAAAATTATTGAGGATGCGGAGAAGACCCATCAAATCCCTAGTCATAGGTTTCCATGAGGAGTATTTATTTTTTTGATGGTTTTTTTATGAGATCAATGTACCAAATTACACCATGGGAGTGATAAAGTGATCATACCCACTCATGAATAAGTTCCACATCAATAAATATAAGGTGTTCACATGACCAAGTCATATCAACCCCTGCTACAAGATAAAGATGAAGTATTGGTTTGATGGCATGAAAGAGGTGTTCAGGAATGAATGGCGTATCTTGAAGGATTTTCCTGATTAGATGTTGAGTAAGCTCCATTCATAATGAAGTGAAACCTCTCTCAGGTGCATTAGGATGGTCCCTTCTAAATAAATCTTTATATGGTTAAAGCTACCATATGCATTTTTGGCATGGTACTTTATTGACTATGTGAATCAGATCTATGATACACAGCCTATTGCCTTGGAGGTGGATAAGATTGACTTAGAAATTCACACTCTCTAGAAGATGTATGTCTATCCAAGCAAGAAGATATATAGGGAGAAGAGGGGGATGAACTAGATTGACATAAAGGTCAAGTCCATACTAGTGGGAGAATAGGTACACAAAAGTACAAAACATGAGAAGGAAAATCTCCCACCAACACCTCCATTAAAGAAGAGGAAGTAGGCTAAACATGATGTTGACACAAGTAATCAGTAGGCTCCCCAAAAATCGTATAAGACTTCCTAGGCACCACAACCAAGACCCTCGCCTCCATGATCTTCTCCCCCTCACTCTTCTCCACCTCACCCTTCTCCAATCCACCCTTCTCCATCGTGCCCTTCTCCTCCCTGAACTTCTCCACCCAAATCTCCACCATCACAAGTCCCTCCACCCCCATATTTTCCTCCACACATTCCTCTAACTCTACCTTCACCCCCTAAAAAAACTCCACAGACATCTCCCCAAAAGTTTCATCATTAGGAGATGTACATCAACAAGCCACAAAGCAAGCACCTGAATAGGAAGTCCCTATAGTCTAGATAGAAGCATCAAAATCTGATTCTAAGAAGACACCTTCTCCAGTGTGAGAGGAGGAGACCACCTCTGATGACTCACCACTTAATGTTTAGTACCTTTATGACAAAGAGGGGGATGGTGAATAACAAGAGATGAATGGAATGTCCACCAATAACACATATTTAACTACTGATGCAGAGGTTGAGGTATTACAAGATGACCCAAATAAATGGAAGGAGCCATCTAGGTCCATAAAAGAGCCTATAATCAATGTATCTATAATCTATGTGATCGATATCAATCTGGTATCCTTGACAGGTTGCTATATCTATGACCATACTTCTTTCCCCATGATGCAACTCTAGAAACAAGGAAGAAGATGTCCTTTTTTATTAGACATATAGAATGAGGAGTGCACCTTTAAGCTCCCTTAAGATAACCTTCTTCTAGGTATTGATGCTCTTGTGCTACCTAAACCACTATGGGTAGATTCCCAAAAGATCACCCCTGTACAAGCCAACACAACATTATTGAAGATGGCCTTGGAAGTCATGCACCGAAATATTTTATCAAATTCTAATGCATGTAATGTAGAGAAGAAAAATACCTAGGTGGTGGGTATGTACAATAAAGAAGTTGACACCAAAAAGGCATTCCTTGAGGAAATGAATGCTTTGAATCAATAGGTAAAGGATGCCACAGAGGTGAAAGTTAAAACATTAAATTTGTGCAAGATAATTTTAGGCTAGGAGCTAATGCTGGTAGATGGCATACCTCTCGATGGGGATGCCATAAACAAACTAGAAACCTTGGAGAACCTCCTATTGAAGCACTACAAGGAAAATCCAACACTAAAAAATGAGGGAATGGAGATAGTAGAGCAATTCAGCGAGGTAGTTAAAGTTTTCAAGTGTGCTTCGAAAAGAGTTAGGGAAGTCATCCCCATTTTGGATGGGATTTTTGAATGGTTGGTGCATCAAAATAAGATCTTGGAGGCTCATCTCCAAGCTAAAGAATCCCAGAGGTAGAAGATGGATGATTTTGCCCTCTTAATAAGGGATCACATCAAAAATGTAAAGGCATTCAAGGATGTAGAAATAATGAAGGAAAAGATCAATGCACATTGCCAGTAGTTGAATGCCTATTTTGTATCCCTCTGAGGATAGGTTGTTGAAGAAGTCTTAACACTTGAAGATGTCCAAAAGGATGCCAAAAAATCCCTAGATGATTTGGTTAAGAAGGACAATGAGGCATCTAACCATATCAAGGAGATGAAGAAGTCAAAGGAGTCTATTGAAGTAATAATTGCCAAGATGCTCAACACATTGTCATATTAGGATAATGTCAAGAAGCAGATTGAGCATATATGGCCTAAATATTTGGTGGAGGCTGCCAATGAAACTTAGTCCAGGATAGACTAATATCATTGTATGGGGTGATGTTAAACCCCCAATTTTGGATAATTATTTTGATATTTTAGCATGGAATTGACACGGTGTGGGAGGAGCTTAGCATGAAATATTATGACATGGAACTCAATTGAAGTAGAAACACCATGGTGTGGAACCTGTAGTGCACAAAGACACAAAGGAATGAAAGCACTAGCGTGAGGGCACCTAGGCAAAGAAAAATTAATCATGAGGAACCCAAAATCATAGGCCTCAAAACAACAATAGAAGACTTGGGGAGTGCATGGGAAGTAGGTAACGATTAATGAGTGATTCTTGAGGGTCATCCAAACCTTATCCATTGAAAATTTTCACTGGTCCATAAGGAGATAAACACATGGTAGCAAGGATATAACATAGAGTGATTATATAGGGGACACAAAGGCCCAAGTCCTTAGGAAAATTTAATTGATAGAGTGCCACAAATATTAGTTTGTAAAGAGTTTATTGGTCAATTACTCTTGTCTTTATTATTCGAAATACTTGGTCAAGGATAAACAAGTATAAATAGTCCTATTGTAAATCACTGTGATTTTAGATTTTCTTGATAATACTTGCTGAAGATTAATATATGAGTTGCAGATATTATAACCATTCTATACATATCTTTTCTTTTTCTAAACAACAATCTCGAAACTCATGGCACTCTTTTATGTGGTTATGGTGGTTAAACACAATGATACTAGGATTAAATTAGTTTATCTTTTTCTCTATGTAAAATCTAATTAAATATATGTTTAACCTATGGAATATAACTAAGTTAATGTTACTACACAACATAACCTATGAGAACCGGTCTCTAGCTATGCACTTCGGGTGAGTGTACAAGACCACAGTCTTGTGTGAAAAGGCTAACACACTATCTCATTGGGTTACACTTAAGTACCGAATATCTATTAAGTATAAAAACCCAACAATGGAGGGCGGGCTGAAATTTAAAAATATGTATTTTAAGTTTTTAACTTGTAATAGTGTTCGCTCATAAAATTATATTTTTAATAAAATTTAATATGATATAATAATATTGGTTAGATTTTAACTTGTAATAATGTAACTTATAGAATTATATTTTTAATAAAAATTAATATGATATAATAATTTCAATAAATTTTTAATTTAAATGAAATAAAATTTAAGTGACAGTAAAATAAACATCAAATTTAAGGTTGAAATTAAATGTTAACACACTCACTATATTACAACTCACCATTAATTCTCAAATATTGATTTATAAGAAGCTACATAGAGCTCCCTAACATTGAACAACATAATCACTCATATTCAACACTAATATTATTCTATGAGATTAGAAATGGTTATAAGTAGTCTCCAACATGAAACAATCCCATAGTGCATTATCCATCTATACACTAACAAAAATTTAAATTCACAAGAACACCATCTTTTAATTTGAATCCTTAATACTAAGATTGAATGATGTATTGTAGTTTAAATAACTAGTTAAAAAGGAACTATCAAGCAAGTAATTCACAAGAACACCATTCTTTAGTGTCAATCTTTAATTCTAAAATTGAATGATGTACTCTAGTTTAAAAAACTAGTTAAAAATGAACTATCAAACATGTTTTTAATCATTTGAAAGCAAGATAAAAAGGTAATAAAAAACTAGATATTTTTTTTAAAAGGATGATTATAAATAACCTGAGATTAAGTTTTCAGCAAACAATGTCAATCAAATGTAAGATGTTTTAGATAATATTCAACAATGAGAGAAATATAAATATTGATCATTTCAATTGTATTTATTATATGCATTAAATTGATGGTTTATGTGTTTATCTAATGAATCCATGAAATAATTTTTGATTTGAGGAAATCAAAATACATAAATCTAATTTTACATGTGAAACCTTGAAAGATATTTTAACACTAACTTTGTTTCCATATACTATTTTGGTAAATAACTTGACTTGAACTAGATATAAGAACACCTGAATAAACCTTTAGCTTCTCCACTATTTTATAATCAATACAAATAATGTGTAGAAAGACCAACCTAACAAATTGGTGATGCAAATTAGAGGGGGATGGTAACAATGACTTTGTCCTGAACCTATTTCTTATTTTTATAATATACTAAATAACCTTGTTACTAATGTTTAACACCTCATCCCTTTATATTTTCATTACAAATTCTCTATAAAATTGGGAGGATGAATTTAAATTTTCACTTAGAACATTGTGTAGGATTTTACTTTCAAATTCCTCCCTAATGAGGCATTGGCAATGGTGGGTCATGTGCGCTTGAAAAGAAGATGAGCTTTCACCACCACCCAAAATTTTACATCTTTATACACCATGGATAAAGAAGAGGATGCATGATAGGGAGATTATTTACATAGAATGGTCAGAGAAAACACGAATGCCAAGTAATAATTTGGTGTAGGAACAAGGCTTGCAATTTGAAAAGATTAATTATGCCAATTGCTCTCTATATTAAACTCATTAATTTATCAGTATTGATTATGACTTCAAGCTTATCAAGCATATGCCTTGTCAGTTTTTACTAATATTATAATTAAATATGTACTTTTTGAACTGTGACTCTAATTTCCAAATTTCAATGACCAATCTTTATTTATTGAATCACAAATTAAATAATCTTTTGTTTAATGTAGATTACAATGTTCAAACAATCCTTTAGTAGGAATGATGCCAATATTTGAACTTAAATAGGATTTATAAAATAAACCCTCACATTTTTAATAATAATTAACATTTATATCTATATTATTTAAAATTTATTTTCTTAATTTTTTTCATACTTTTAACCTTTTTAATCATATTTCTTCAAAAGTTCGAACACCTTAAATGGAATGGATTACTATTCTTATGGTTAAGGGGGATGGGAAAAAACATTGGATCATCCTTTTTTATACACGAGATCTTTCCATAATAGAATTTATACTTCTCCATGGTGAGTCAAGAACACAAACTAAAGAATAGGACTCTTTGCATTATCTTCACGAACTTGTCACATGGTAAAGATTACTCTGATCAGGCCTTTTTTAGACACGAGTTGGAAGAGGCCTTAATCAATAAGAAAGAGGGCCAAGAGTTGTACAAACGTAGTGTTTAAATGGTGTTACATTCAATTCACAGTGTAATTGGTTTAGTATGTATCTATTTTCTATTTTTTATAATTAAATATAATAAAAAATATATTTTAAGTTTATTTAAAATATTTTTTTTATAAAATATATTAATATCAATTTGATTATATATATATTGAATATTTAATAGTTATAAATATGTTATATTATTGTGCAATTAATTATTATATATCATTATTAAATATTAATTTTATAGAAATGTTTAAATATTATATATTATTTTTTTATATATTTTTAATTACTAGACGAGACTCTTTAATTATTGAGCTCTCTCCCTCTATTCAAAATTTATATTTGTTTATCTATTTAGAAATATAAAAATACATTTTTAGATTAAAAATATTATGAATTTTTAGGTGTTAAATTTTTAATCTTTATTATTGATCCCCAGGGGTACACTATTGCCTTCAATTTACTTTAAATCAGAATTAATACGTATTTTGCTCTCCAATCAAATGGTATTGATATGTGTACCAAAAAACATGTAACTATTTTATAGCTAAGACTTGCAAATTGTTTAGCAGACATATTAAAAAATATTATTTCATGGACACTGATTAGATGAAATATTTACATGTTATTAGGAACTTCACATCAATCAAGGTAATTTGTTGTTTCATAATAGTCATTTTGGTATTCAGTGCAATCATAATGGTTTTATTTTAATGATTTAATTGATTTTTGTAGTGAATGATCGATCCACCTACACCCAGTTGTCTGTCGATTGTACAGATGCTCATTAGTAATAACGGTTCTCATTTAAGATGCATTTTCACTCTACATAAGATTTTTTTAGATTTTTGTGCCTTCCAAAATAATTCACATTACATGTGTTTTGTTGTTCGTGATTAGTGTTTTGTGGTTTATTGCCTTTGTGTTTACATTCTTGATGTTGCTCTTCTATCACTGTTGCTGTGGATGTAGGGTGAATGTTAAACTTCACAACAAGATCTAAACCATTTCACTTATCCTCCTCATAATTTTCACCTATGCAGGAATGTATGAATTTTCTCCTATCTTTTTAAAATATGGAAATCAAAGAATCAGATGTTTGGTGATTCCTATGTTCCATATTTGTTATAAGTTTTTGCTTGTGTTTTGTGTAGGTCAATGGAGCAGGAAAGATTTTATGGACTATTTTCTGGGAATTGGTTTCTTTTAAATCAGTTTTTGAAAATTGGATTTTATACTTGAATTTTATATATAATGTAACTAAATAAATTGTGAAGATTAAACCGACAACTGATAAGTATCAAAAATATTTTTTTATATTTTTATCAAATAATAGAATGTATGATTTATATTTTTTATTTTATTAATTGGAGAGATTTGTCAACTAATCTCAAATTTTCCACTCCAAGTTTTTCTTGATTTGGAGCAATACTGGTTTTATAGTTTTTTTTTGGGATATTGATGTTGGCTCTTACTGTTGAAAGTGAAAGTTAATTATTTTGACTAATGCTAAATGAAAAAGATTTTATTATTTTCTAGGATAAGGTGGTTGGTTAGGCATGTCAGTATCACATATACTTTTCTTCTTTATCCCTGAATTGCATTGGCTGAATTCCTCTCTTTCCCTAGTGTCTTCCAAGGCTTGGGTTTGTTTGCTTCTCTGACTAATACTTGATTATCAGCCTTTAGGGACATGGTTTTTTTTGACTGCTTATTTGCAGAGCTATAGATATAGAAGTGTATATCTTTATTTTAGACAAGATAAGTTTCATCACAACATATCTCATACATTGGATTATGTTATCGATAAGTCTAAGTTCACTTTTCAAAACCTAATAAATGTTTCACAATATCTAGCCCTTTCAAAAATATAGGCTTGGATGAAATATTTCTCCCTATCAGTGAACAACAAAATATTGATGATTTGAATAGAAAGTTGAATACTAAAGCAAATAGTTTGGAGTCCAAAATAGAAAAAAAAATTCAAAAAATATAAGATGTTCTTGAAGCTATGTAAGTGACCCCTATTGCATCATCTCTAAGTTATTTCATAGAGTCAATAGTTATATCCCCTCACATGTGGATGCCAATCATTTTTTTCCTCTTAGACTTGCATTGTGGCTAAAAGGTTAGGAATTTGATGTGACTGAGTCATGTTAATTATGGTTTTTGAGGCTATGTTGTTTATATCTTTTCTTGGGCTTAGTATGTTTCCCTTACTCTTTTTTCACTCTTCATGCAAATGCATATATATAACTTTGATTCATACTATTCTTCATTTTTACCCTTTGCTTTTCTTGATGTTTTATAACTAATCTGCTTCCTAAATTGTTGTTGTCACTATTATCTATTATTGGACTAAAAGTTTTAGAATGTTTGTATTTGTTCTATTCCTCAGATTGGTCCTTGTTGCATTGTTTCTTATGGTAGCAACATTCATCCTCTCCAGTGTATTTTATTTTCTCTGCAAATAAGTTGATCTTGTCCCTTTGGTTTTTGTTATTTCTACCTGTAACACCTTTAACATAGTGATGGGCTTCTAAAAATAGTTGGTTGATGTCATGGGCTAGTAGTAGCAAGGAATTTAAGAATTATGTTACTAAAATTGATGTTTAAGCTTCTATTACCATAGGAGATAGAACCAAAACCATAGTTTGACACCAAAGAAAACTTGGTGCAAAGGTGAGTTTAGTGGCACTTGTGAGTTGGAGTCTTGATCAATAATATTTGAACTTGGCATATGTCTTGTAAGATAATATTTATTACCCCACTTAGTTATGTACAAGATCTAATCGACATCTTAGCACTCTTGTTAAAGGTTGTTTGCAATGTATTAGATGTACTTATTCATAATTCACTACACTTGAATGTTTACTATAATGGAATAATTGTGGAGATCTGCATCTGAATGCCAACCAATTATGTTATGACATACATAGCATTTATGCACAATACTATAGTTACAAGTAAGTAATTTATTATAATGGTTGGATATTTTTTTGCTGCATAAATAAAAGTTCATATTCCTTTAATTTTATATGAATAAAATAATTTACATAGTGGCTGGTATTTTTCTAATAATGTGGTTTGTGTTTTGTATATATGAAAGTGGATCTACATAAATGTAATAGATTGATGGTTAAATTTATGATTCAAAAACTTAGATAGATTCTACTAACAAATTTAAATAGATCCACCTCAAGTGCATTATTATCCACTTTTATTTCATGGTTTGTAAGTAGAACACAACTAGGCACTCTTCCCATAGGGACTTGGCACTATACACCCTTATTTGTATTACTTATTTATAATGATATTTTAAAAATTAGTATGATATTTGATGCTTATGAAGGTAGGACAAAATATGGAATTAAAAGGTTCCCAGTCATAGATGAAGAAAGTGCCAACTCATAATGCATCAGATGGGTTGTTGGTTGAAACATTTTTTGGTAAGAATAAAATTTTATAAAACCATTTGTCAGTATTTTGTCATTTATTAATTTGATGAATTTCATGGCCATGGGCCAGAAATGCCCTATATATCACCACAAGCATAAATGGCATTCTCTAAAGAAAGATCTTTGGTCATTCAAAGTCAAATAGGCAATAACATATATTAATGGACATTTAATTAAATGTTCATTACTTTGTTCAAGTCACTTTGATTGACAAAAATTGAAAGGAGGATGATCTTTACAAAAATGAGGATATAATAATAATTATTATTAGATTTTCTTATACAAATAAGAATACAATTATTAGTACTTGTTGTGCAGGTAGTATTGTGATCACTGCGTAGTATTATTTTATATTGAAAAGTAAGCATAGAATAAAAACATAATATTTTTTCATAGTTTTATGTTGTAACATTATCTTTGTAATATACATGTAAAAAAAAATACAATGTAAATTAGTTTATTACCTCTTCATTGGTTGAAAAGAAATGATTTGACCAAATAGTTGGGGAAATTCAAGATTTATAAGAGTTAAAATTATTAAAATTTGCATAGTGATGTGTAGAAATATAAATGCTAAGGTTGAGTACAAAAAATATTTGGCTATAAAACTGTAGACTGATCAACCATATTAAATTTTAAAAAATACGTAGTACAAAATTAGGGTTAGCTCACATCAATATCTCATTTAACTTAGTTTTGTGGTCTATTTTTTTTCTTGTAGGCCTAACATATTAATGATGCTCCTCATATAGACAAAAAAAGAGCTTAGAAAAGATGGCTATGTCAAAATCAACATCTTTAGTGATGTACATTTCATTGTAAGTGGGTTGATTGGGAAGGCCATGGTGGATTCCACGTATTTCTTAGCCAAGCGGGGTTATACGATTCAAACCTTTGAATGTTCTAGACTTTTTCCTAAAATTTTCTCTATAAGATTCATTTACATTTTGTTCTATGTGTCTTTGTAATCTTCCAAGTAATTTTGATAGGAATACAACATAATGTTAGAATGTTCTTATTCATTGTAATCTTTATGATGCATAGGTTTATGATGAAAGTATTCCTTGTGCTTTCTCTAATATTTCCTACAAGTGCTTACCATGTGCTTTTATCCTTAATTGCAAGTGCCTTTAATGACCTATAACATTATCAAAACAAGGAAATATTAGATTTTGTAACATATTGAAACCAAGATATGTGCAAAAAGTTAAGGCAAAATTATTCAAAATATTCCCTATTTTCTTGCATCTATTGAGATTATGATACCTCTAATTTATCATGCAACCTTCTTTATACGTCCATCTAAGCATTCAAAATCTCTAAAATTTGTATTGTCCAGCCATTCCAGTAAATTCAACAAGTTAATCTAGCAATAATTACATTATATACATATTAGAATATTAATAAAATAACTTCTAACAAAGATAAAAATTATGGATTACTGTAGAGAGGATTACAAAGAGAGTTAGTGAAGCATTAGTCAAGAAATCATGCAAAATGCATTAAAGACATATCAAAACTTAGCCTATCTATTTATGCAAGAATTACGAAAAATAACAATTAAAAATTGAAAGAAAGAAACATCTATTACCTTCCTAAGTGGATTCACCATACAAGTGCAAATCAAAAGCATGTTCTCCCTTGATCAAGAGTTCTTGTCTTCATCAACAATGGTGGTAGCTCCTCTCATGTCTCAAAAATTATTTGCATAACCTAGGCTCAAAGTAGATGAAATTTCCAATCTAGCCTATCAAATGAAGCTTGTTAATGAGAAATAATGATAAACACAAAGGATTGCAGAGACAATTTAGCATTATAACTTTGCACAAATCAAGCTTAAAAATGATGTTCATGGCTCCTCTATTTATAGATTTTTGAGATTGATCAAGACTAACCATGACCATCCATCTTAGGATTGAGATGTGTGGCAATGAATTAATCCAATTATATAATTAAATCCATAAATATCTCTCATAAATATTTGAGATAGAGGGTCATTTAAGAGGCATGGAGGGTCTTAATGATGCATGGGAGACCCATAATCCTGATATTTTATACATTTATGGCTTATGGATGCCACCCTATATGATGATGTCATTAGGTGATGTAGTTAATAGAAATCAATTTCCAAAAATAAATATTTAACAACTCTCATGGAAATCCACTTAATCTCTTGATTTGGATTAATTAGCCTCAAACAAGGTTAATCAACATTTGTGCAATTATTTGGAAATTGGCCCTCAATTAATCAAAATAGTTAAAAAATCATATTACTGGGTTATAATTTGACTCAAGAAGAACTGGAAGGTGTTGTTAGATGCATTGGAACTATGTTCCCATTTAGGATACTACCAACACAAAATAACAAAGGTACATGATGTGTACCAATTAATTAGAAGAAAAGAGTGATCTAGAGCACAAAAAGGTGAAATCATCATTTTGAATCAAAATGAATTGATCAAAGTTAGGTATCACATAAAATGCATTTCCCCATTTAGGGATACATTAGCCTAAATTAGAACTTGTAAATGACAAGATCGAACCATTTATTGTATTTTGTGAATTTTGACCTAAAATGTGCATTTGAGTGCAATTCAAGTAAGATTGACAATTTCAACACAAATGGTGTTAGGAATTGGATGTCTACACTTACTACTGATGGTGTGGTGTGCCATTATTATATTTTGATATAATGTCTTGGTGTAGAAGGGCTGAGTAGGAGGCACAAGATAATTAGAGAGAGGATCTTGTAGGGGCAACATGAAAGAGGAGGGTAAAAATGGCATTGGCAGGTGAATGCCATAATGTCCTCCCATTTACCCACTTATGTGTTGTTTAGATGTTTATTTTGGGGAGTTTCAAAACCTAGACCTGTGGAGCTGATTGCTCAATTTTTTTACTATTTGGTCTATATATTGATATCTAATGATCTTGCAAATATATAATTTCTAACAAGATTTTATAAAATTATCCATCTTCAAATAAGGTATGTCCCTTCTAGTCACTGATTGAGTTTATGTGATATTTGGGCTATTTGATGAAGATACACAACCTATTCTTTGATAGTAGTTAGTTGAAACCCTATCAATATGAGATAATAATTGTAAGAAGGTAGTATAGAGGCTTCATTTTATCAAGATCAAAGAAAAAATACAACATAGTCATTATAACTATCTAATTCTATTTAGTAGCTCTAATTTGGCATCTACTCCAAATTTAGACTAAGTGTTGTAGTCCTATCCCATAAGTGTGAAACACAATAGCCATAATAGAAAAAATTAAAAAAACTACTATTCATTCAAATTCCATTCAATTACATTCCAAGTATATAGATAATAAACATATGTAAATCATAAACTAGAAGAAATTCATTCATCACAAATCACATATAATTAACTCACAAATCTGACATAAAAGGTGAAACTAGAGTAAACATTCTA